>CM067367.1:14610801-15210801 GCA_034401795.1 Chaetoderma sp. LZ-2023a | reverse complement strand
TGCCATGCTTCAATGTCTTCTCCTCGTTTATCAAGTGTTCTGTATCCCCAGCTCTGGGACTGGCTATTAGTCTCCCGCAATGAGGAAGTGGCAGTCCGGGACCTGGATTGTGTCAAGTGAGAGATTCTTGTCATTAGGGCAGTAATAACTGACAATGTCAATCACAGAGTTGCTGGTTGTTACCTTGATCTTGATATTTTCTGCCTCTTCCATAAAGGTTTTGATCTGGCTGGCGTTCACGCTGTTTCGGACCAAGGTGATCACCCCGCCTTTCTTTCTTCCTCTTTGATCACACCGGAAAATCTGGTAACCTCTGATCTTAAATGGTTTTCCTTCTTGCAGGTGTGTCTCTTTGATGCAGCAGATATCAATGTTGTTTTCGTACAGGAACTGTTCGAGCTCTGATTTCTTGTTGGTAACCCCTTCTGCGTTCCAGTGCATGATGTTGATACTGGGGTTCTCTTTGGGTTTGGTCTTCTCTTTCGGTTGGCCAGTAGCTCTCCATCCTCGTCCCCTGGATCCACAAGACGAGTTGATGGGACCTCCAGTAGCTGAGGGTGGGCTCCTTCGAGGCGTTGAGCCCGGCGCTGCACCTGCCTGGCGGATCCTCACAGGGCGAACACCATTTCGGTTGATTCGATCTCCAAGTGTCAATTTCATTAGCGTTGTGCATAATGCTCTGGTTAGCCCCTCCAAATGTCTGGATTGACACCCAGTGGGTTACACCCCTGCGCCACGTTGAGGGCGAGCATATAGTCTTAAACAGGGGTAGACCGTCTTCAAATATGCGTTCGTGACGTACTTATCGACGTCATTCATGACGTCATTCATTAAGATGTCATTATACACATCGCGCAGTTCATTATGACGTCATATGATGGGTGGATGCTCCGAAAAGGTGAATTATCAAAATACATGTTTTAAAGTAACAATACAGGTAAGCTGTTTTAACATTAATTACTATTTTGACTGTGGCTGTTACTGCCTCGAAGTCATTAACGTTAGGTCATGGAAAATGTAATCCTTGAATCATACCAACATTATTACTAGGCAAACACAGCTTTACAAAACGTGTAATCATCTGGGACATATGTCAGGTTTCATACACCATGTAAAATAATAGGATGTTTGTTTGAGAAAAAATTAGGCCTATGACAGTTTTGTAGAAATTAACTAGAACTGATCTGTTGAGACCAAATCTTCAACATAGTTACTACTGTATTATACTTTATAATTACCTTGAAATTGGAATTTCCTCATCTTATATAACAAACATATGCTGTTGAGCATTTTTGAAAATATCTTGACTTGAAGGCATTCTAATAATTATCAAGGAATTCAACAACTTTCCTCGTGGGTTTCTTGAATTTTATATACCTGCACATTATGACAGAATGAGTTCACAACAAATACCAGCTAAGGTTATGTTAACCCGCACTACTTTGATGTGAATATTCTTTCTTTTACTATGTCAACAGCAAAGAAACTGGTGTACGTTTTAAAAACACTTCTGATGGACGATAGACCTCAACATTTTCGACCAAATTTGTTGAAAAATTAACAATTAATCCTTTAATTTAATTTTGCATGTAAAACACGTAGACGTGTTATGAGAACTGTTGGGCGTGGCATTCCTCTCCAATTAATGTTAAATAAGAGCAAGTTAGTATTGCCATTACATTGTTATAAAGTTAACCGGGACAGATCTGGCTTTTGGATGGTCTAGCCAATAGATTAGCTAAATGCTATATTTACATCATTCTTCAATGTTTCTTATGGACATGTTTGCAGTCAGCAATCATTAGTTAATACTATCAATTCTACAGTCCACCGAGAATAGGGTCTTACTCTATGAGAAAGGTGTTGAACATTTCGAAAACTAATTTGACTGGAAGCCGTTGCTGCCATAGGCAGCTTTCAGTCATATTAGTTTCAAAATATACAATAACGTAAACAGGAATTTTTGGCTTGCAATTGAAATGCTGGAATTAATCAGGATATCTGCAAATCAAGAAAATCAAATTAATTTTAATCGTTAACCAATGATTTAGCTAATTGGGTAAATCTGTCCCAGGTTAATATCAAATGGCGGAAATATATCTTGATAAAAAATACAATGTGTCAATAATATGCTGTCTAATAGGGCATTGCAGCATGTTGTGCTGAATATTCACAAGTCACAAAGCAGAGTGCTATTTTATTTTTTATTCTATTCTTTGGAAGACTGAGTAAATTATATTCTTTGACACAAATTCTCAATAAATATCTGCTGTAAATAAGTATTTCATGCACACAAGACTGGTAAAATCAACATGACTGGGTGGTCGCATCTTAGTTCTGGTATATAAAATATAACAAATGTAAATTAGGGGAAATACTTAACGTTACAACAATGTAGATTTAAATAGTAAAATGGAATACAATTTAAATATTTTTAAAGATATAAAACAAAATAATTGGAATTACCATTTCACACAACAAAATAGTTCAAATACAATTCCAATTAATTACAGTTTATACAGTTTCCACTGACTCATCAATCTATGTAAAGTAGCACTTAGTGATCACCAATAATAATTTGCACTATCAATGGATGGTTCTATTTCTAGCTATGCCCCACCCATTTCTAGCTATGTCCCGCCCATTTCTAGCTGTGCCTCCACCCACTTTGTATGCGTGTTGGAATTAATTTATATACTTTACAGCCCAGACTCCCAGAATCCCAATTTCAATGTAACTATACATGAAAGCTGTTCGGTATTTTGAAACTAATTTGACCGAGTGCTGCTCCTGCCTATTAGTTTCATAATATCTAAAAGAATGGGGTTTTTCTTAAACTGTAAATATGTCAAAGACAAACAACTCGTATATACTGTACGTGATGGATATTTCGAATTTCATAACGGAGAGCTCCAAGTCGTTTTAATTGTGACAAATATGGACCATTATGTGACGTATTTTACTTTAATATCAGATAGTTGATTGGCAGATAGGATCCCTCTAATATATATGCATTTAGACAATACAGTAACTACTACCAGTACCACACATGCTCTTTAACTAATCAAATAGGAAATCCATAACGTAAATGTTATGCTTCTCATATTTTGTAAATCTCTCATATTTTATTTTTACGAGCAATGTTTAAATAATTTAAAAATTTCTTTTAAGTACCATGGTATAATCTTACAATTGTTGTATGGAAAATGAGTCTATTTTAGAAAACAATTAATACTTAAATTATTTTTCTAATGGAGTGTATTTTGTTTGGTTTGTTCGAATTCATAGCAACATGTTACATTCTGTGAAAGGTAGATCCCAAAGGCCCACCCATGGATACTGTACTATGTCAATGCTTTAACCCAGGCAGATATGGCTTTATGGTATGCCCAGTAGTCAAGCCATCATTGATATTGCAGATGGGATGTTTTGAAAGCCGATGCCATGATTGGAATGCAATACAAGATGAATTTAAAAAAAATAACTGAAAATTTTGCACACACTTCTAAGGGGTGGGGTGTGGGGGGCGATATAACAAAAAGGCAAAATATTTAAATAAATCTCTTCCAGGAACTTAAAGCTAGGATTCCATTAACGCATATGCGTATGCGTATCCGTATGCGTATACGTATCCAAATTGTTTTTGCTACAATTACAAATAGATAGGATGATTCCATATGTCCGTATGCGTATGCGAAACCTGTCCGTATCCGAACCTGATCACTACATAGCGATTTCATTCAGAAACGGACAGCATTCGGATGTGGGATTCCTTGTAAATGACGTTATTATTGCGTCATTCATGGGCTTTCCCCAAATTGGCCAAATGTGTTCCAAAATAAAAGTTAAATTCATAGTAAGCGCGCTGGTAGATTTATTTAGAAAATGGTCAATGCCTCTTTGATGCCAGCAATTACAAACACAGATCAGACACACAGCCGGTGGTGTTGGGTATGGGGTGGTAGTGGTGGTGGTAGTAGTAGTAGTAGTAGTAGTAGTAGTAGTAGTAGTAGTAGTAGTAGTAGTAGTAGTAGTAGTAGTTAGTAGTAGTAGTAGTGGTAGTAGTAGTAGTAGTAGTAGTAGTAGTAGTAGTAGTAGTAGTAGTAGTAGTAGTAGTAGTAGTAGTAGTAGTAGTAGTAGTACACATGACTGTCCTAGAATTGAATAAATTCACTGCTTTCGGATACGTATACTTATAAATTATGCCCAGAGCAAACTAAAACCTAAAGATCTTATAAATGCTGATGGATCTGTTACAACTTCTGATAGTGGGAAGGATGAAATCTTACATAATTCCATCACATCAGTATTCACAAATCACGCCTGCTCAGCTTCAGCCACATACATTACGGATCATTGTCCCAAATAGTGGACAAATAGGATTTGTGTTGTCTTTGTCCTATAACTGTGTGTTCTAGATATAGGTATGGTTAAAGTATATTTTCATATAGTCCTCATCGAGCTCTTTCAGACCATATATAGTTTTCCCCGCTTAATGGCAATATTTGCCTCACTAACCGTATTAGAATAGGGGTGAAAAGGGAAAAATAGCATGTTCAATTCAATATTTTAAGACCGATTTCTTTACCAAGAGAAAATTGATTTCTCATTTAGGCGTTTAGATGTATGAAAAAATTATTTTACATATATATTGTTCCAAAACGTGTATTGTAGGACTTTTGATAAGATGAAAACATTTTGACATTTATTTTACGAAATAGACAGTTTTTGCGTGTCTACGGTCACCATTTTATATAGCCATGAAATAATATGTGGATGTTGTCTATTTCTGACTAATTTGACCTTTTATCATTTGACAATAAGTTATAAAGGAAATACAGAAGGAATTAAGGGGACCACACTTAAACACGGGGAAACTGTACAATGTCAAATGTCAATCATTGAAAATGTCACTTTAACTACGTGTCCAGCATCACTAACTGCAAGCGCTGCCTACCAAAACCGTGTAAATCTACACCATTTTTAGCCATTCATCTTATACAAGAAAAACAACATCTACAAAGATTTTGGTAGTAGGAAAGATATTCCGGCGATTTTCTTCTCTGAAATCGAGAAAAATAAAAATTGGCGTGTCCAGCATTACTGCGTATTTAAAACTGTAAAATGATGTTATTTAAGAATAACTGTAAGCAACTCGATCAATACAATGATAAGCATTCATCAACGTAACAGCGAAGTCGGTATCCACGCAAATGGCTAATGCTTTTTTAACATTGAGCCCCAAACCTGCATAACAGCTTTTGGTGACGCCGTACACTCATAAACGATGAAACAATGTCGAGCTAGCATTTCAGCAATAATTTATAGCTTGAATCATCTTTCACCCTGTTAACATAACAAATAAATGTTGGCCTTCATAAAGAATAGGCACAATGGAAACGATTTACAGCAGAAACGCAATTTGCCAGCAGAGGTTGGTGCGCTGGACATGTACTAGAAAGCATGTACGCGCAAATGAAACGATTTTGATCACATTGCTAGCTGTAAAGGCTACATAAGTTAATGATAATAGCAAGGTACTGATTAAGTAAACCGTTAACACAGGATTTTGTAAACCATTAAGTATATTTGGAAAAATGTAGCCACGAAGTTGATGGTAATGCTGGACACATTGGTAACGCTGGACATATAGTTACAGATAAATGTGGTCTATGCGTTACAATAAAGTATGCTATGTAATCGTGTCCATAATGTCTTACATAGCATTTCATCATAAATTGTTATTAAATAGACTTCAAATAGTGGGATTTTATTAATGGTGTGTATCTTATTTTTACAGAAAATCCATTTCAAGATAGCATAACAAGCCATGGCAAATAACGACAATCGAACATACAGGGCAAAGATCTCACATCGGTACCGTGAACGCCAGAAGGCACTTAGTCCAGACTTTTTAAAGAGTCGTGCTGCATACAATCGAGGACAATATGTGGCGGCATCCCAGCTTGATCCCAAGTCAGCGGCTGCGCAAGGCCATTAATGTATGTAATTTAAATGAAATAGATTTTGCACTTTAAAAATATTTTTTTATTTTGGCATTTTTAGTATGCTTAACAACACCAACAACAATGGCAGTGGCAACAACAACAACAACAACAACAACAGTAGTACTTAGTAACAACGACGGTGGCGGCGACGACGACCATAATTAATTAGTTGGATGATCAGTAATTATTCTTAATATTTCTGCATACAGAGCCAGCGCTATAGGGAGAAGAAAAGAGCAGCTAGGACCAACACAATCCATAATTTTCCATTCACCTGCGCAGGACACTGATGGACTTAGAAGATCGGGGAGACTTACTCAAAGCACAGCCATGAGTTTAGAGAGTGATGTACTGCTTCCTTCACCGAATTCTGACAGCCCAGGACCATCACGTGGCAATGATACGTAAGGCTCATGAAAGCAAACATAATCACTTTAGTGGTAAATACAGTCAAATTTGTATTAAAAGAAAATATGGCCAGAATCAATGAATCAATACATTTTAAGCTTTACATACTGACCACCTGTCTATACATGTTATCTTTACTTTTGCCAGTTGCTGGTCTATAGGTTGACTTTTATGGACAGGTATGACTGTATCTAGAATTACCATATTACCTTTAGAATGTAAGTCTCGCCACTTACAAAGTAAACAAGGGGTGTGAGGAATAATGTCTTCACTTGCATCCATGCATGAATGTATGTCCATGCATCAATGTCTGTCAGTCTGTCTGACTTCTTTTGAAATTTGTTCAACCATGTGCATCCATCCCATCTTACACCACTATCTGCTCATCTGTCACTATATGTACATGTGTCCACCCATTCATCAATATCGTGTCATCTATCTGTACCTCCAACCATCTGACCTTTCATTGGGCATTTGAATTTTTCATTGGAGATATATGTGCCCATATTTATAGACCCAGCTCACAGTGGCATAGCTAGAAATTCGAAGGGGGCCTATATCAGACTATGTCCGGGACCCTCACCAGATAATTTTGAAATCGAGATGTTCTCACACGTCATGCCCTGCGTTTCTGGAAGTGGATATGGACCTATAGTTGGTTGTAAATTATTCTATTTTACCTATTTTGCCTGAAAAGTTCATGACATAGTATTTCTGATTTTTAGACTGCTATGGGGCATGGCGCAATGCCCCCCGGCTACGCCATTGCCCGCCCAAACTGATCATCCAGCTATCTGTCTAGCCATTAATCCAACCATCTTACCATCTGCCCATGCATGAATGTTTGTCAGTCCAGCTTCTCAGTATTTCTCAGAATGTTTAATCTGTGGACAATTTTGTAAAGGATGATTTATTATTATTATACCCATGTCCCCTTTAAACTGAACAGCATTTCTTCGTTTATGTTTTTCAGCAATGAACTGATTGTGAAGATGGATTTTCATCGTGATCGTACACATACCAACAGCTGCGCACCAATAACAACCACTCCAGTATCACTTCAGTCAGTGGATATCAATGCCAGTAACACTCCATCTACCATAACACGATGTGGGAAAGGGTAATCATCCACCCAATGGAAAGTCATTCAGCTTCAGAGACAAAATCGTAAGTTACAGCAACGTACCTGGGCATTGGAAAAACAGCAACCGCGTCAGCAGCACATGGAGCAGGTTAAGCATCAACAGCAAATTGCAACCCTCCCATCAACACATGTGCGTTGTGCAGACCGAATACTCAGACAGGATGGATTGAGCTCTTCAAAATCACAGACAGTGAGAAAGGCCCTTGTCTCCCATGACTCACTAATCGTTGAGGTTAAAAAAAATCCAATTAAGACACGAAGAACACTTTTCACAGGACTTCATCTCAAAAGAACTAGGACTGGAAGCATGATTGCTAAAAGGTTAGGGTTGAACCGACGAAACATCATTCACAGACATCATCTTGTTAACAAAAAGACTGTTCCACGTATGCAAGCATACCAGGTACGGCTAAACATACAGGGATTCATGAAATTGAGATCCATTAAGCACCTGGGGATACCAGCAAGTCCAGATGTGTTTTGTAAGAAGCTATCAGAGGAAGAGGTGGCTGAGAAGCTAAATGCTCTGGATCAGGCAACAGTAAAATTTGAAGAGTGGCGCCGTGTATATATAGTACATGATGATGGTATACCACGTAAGCGTATACGACAAGTAAAAATTGAGAGTCCGACAAATACATTCAAATACATTCTGTGCAACCTTTAAGCAACAACTAGCTGAATTTCGTAATCATATTCGTCGTGTCAAGACTCCGTATCACCAGATCCAATCCAGGAAATAATGCCAGTAACATCTGTGACAATACAAATGGATTTCGATGAAAACTATACATGCTGTTTTGGTAAGGAGAATCAAAGTGCCTACTTCGATAGACAATACGTGACACTGGAGAGAGGCTGGTATCCAACAGTTGCAACATAAGTCATACATTGTCGTGTCAGATGAACGAAGTCACAACAGCACAGCAGCGTATGCCTTCCTGAAGGCAGTACCTCCCATTGTGAAGCTTCGTGTTCCAGAGATGTCGGAAATAAACTCACAGACAGTCCAAGTTCACAATACCGCAATCGGACAATAATATATCTAGTTGATCACTACACCTGTTCCCACATTTGTTCCCTGGGTTATTAGCGACATGGCAATTTCTTTAATCCGGTCATGGCAAAGGACCGTGTGATGGTGTGGGTGGCAGTGCTAAAAGAAGTGCTGATGAGGCTGCAAAAAGAGGATTCAAGATTGCATCTCCCAAAGAGTTCTTCACCTGGGCACAATCAAGTGGAAATCTTAGCCAGTAAGTGTTTGTGAGCAAAGAGGATATTAATAAAGCACGCGAAGAGATATTATTCTGGCAGACACGTCCAGTGAAAGGTATCATGTTGGTGCATTCCGTCATGAAAACAGAAAACAAGCAGCTAGCAGTCCGCGAAACTTCCTGTTTCAGGCCATGCTGTATAAAACCTGGTCATCACTTTGCCCCAAGTTGTCAAGACTGGATAGTTTTGCCTTCTATCTATCAAGTGACTGCACGTAAAGAGATGAATGAAGATATCGATATCAACTCTCTAATGCCAACAGTAGTCCATGAACACAATGATGACATGGATATTATCATTTCTGACTATGTCTCAGCTGTTTATGAGCAGAAGTTCTATATTGGACAAGCAATGGAATATGACGAGGACGACGAGTTCCAGATTAATTTTATGGAGCAGTGCAAAGGTAAAAAAATCATCTTCAAATGGCCTATGATGAAAGTTGTGCTGTGAGTTTCTCGATCAGATATTAACCGAATCATCACAGCTCCAGTATCGCCAGGGAGATCTCAGAGGATCTTTAGACTTTCAACTGAGGATGAAGAGATATTTCGTGCTCTAACCTCATCCGTTTCATCTGGGTAGTCATTTTGCATATAGATAAGTGTCCAGGATCGCCATATTGTGTCCAGAGTTACTTGAATTTTATTATTGTTCTGTTCTAAACAAATGTTCCTCTGAGCTAGAAATCAATAGACATGCTGTGTTAATTAGTTGTTTCTAGGTATAAAAAGAAGTCAAAACAATCGTTTGTACGTGTATTCTGAATGCCCGTTTTACAAATGAATGTATTTGGATAAAGGTTTTTACTTACTTTTCGAACCATCATTTAAATAAATCCTAAAATAATTTTTAGATTATGCTCTTGATTTTGGAGTATTAGTTTCTGTTTGTAATTGAAACATTTAATTTAGACAAACTGTGCGTATGTTTGTATACTGCTCTAGCAGTATAAAGAATAAGAAGTATTTTTGTACATTTAGCAACTGTAATTGTCCACTTTTTGGGACAATGACCATACAATACAGTTTTAGATAACAGCCAAATTACAGAGGATATGAATAATAATAAATAAATAGAATCAATATAAACATGCTGTCCCAGATTGAGCATACACAAGTGTACTAAAAACAACAGTCTAGACAGCCTACCTACAGCATCTCTTTACAAATTCCTTGAAGCAAGGTATCTTACCATCTCTTTGAAGCTATTTCGCTTCATTCTATTGAAGTACATTTAAGCCTATAAAAATATACAATTTTAACAAATTTATTTTCTAACATTCTGGTGACAGTGTGTGTCTTTAAGTGATGATTTTACTATAACATATCACAAATTACAGTGGCTACCATTTCTACAGATTTAAGTACTAATAAAACATTCTAATTGACCTTTCCACTGTATCATATGACGTCATAATCAACTACATGATGTGTAGAATGACATCACAATCAATCACGTCATTATGACGTATTTACCATTTAATAAATATCCTGTTGAATATTTTGAAACTAATTTGACTGGGCGCTGTTGCTGCTATAGACATAGGCTTCAACAGCACCCAGTCAAATTAGTCTCAAAATATTTAACAGCTTACCCGTTTTCAGGAAATTGATATTCAGGGAGTTCACGAACCGATCGATCCCAGCACGGGCAAAATTTGAGTGGAGCTTAGATACGGGCGGGGCATAGCTGAACCTGGATTCCTCTACTTTTTGACACAAATATCGCTGGAGTTTATAGTCCCACTACGGAGATAGACTAGGTCCCGACCCTATTGATGGAGTCTATGTAACAATCTAAGCGAAGCATAAGCTATCTAACTATATCACGACACGCTTAACATGGATTTTATTTTTTCATAAATTTCCAGTCTACCTGCATAGCCATTGTCTGTAATAGATCTAAGTTCATTCACATACTCAGATTGTAATCCCGCTTGTACTGCACCATGTATGATGATATCTTTGTATTGAGGGGATGGGACACCATCAGGTATCTTTCCTTCTTTTATCGTTTTTAGCATATAGCTGCGGCATATATATGACTTTCCCGAGTCATCATGGACGGTTATTTGTATTGTATCATAGTAATGACCAACACCATAAAGACCAACGCCTTCTTGCCTGCAAAATACATAATAAAGGGTACACGAAAAAGATGTGGTTATATTGTAAGTGTTCTCTCTAGGATATAGAAATGTGGTACCCAATCGAGGATTCCGATTTCTCAGACAGTCATAGGACGTTAGAATGAACTATGTGACTTCTAGGCTGCCATCATAATCAATTACATTATGAATTACGTAGCAAGACCTATGTTCGTCACGAACGCATAATTGATATTGGTACCATAAGCAGCAACAGCAAGCAGTCAAATTAGTTTCAAAATATTCAACAGCTTAGGCTACTGGTATAGTTTTCTGGTAATTGAGATTCAGGGACTAGTGAGACTACTGCTTGCAGACACCAAGCTGAGAGTACGAGTCAAGTCAGTGAAGTCTGTAGTTTGAGACATCAATCGGCTCCCCACAATCGGCTCTCTGGTGCTTTTCACCAGTTACCTTGCTGCTGCATTGAAATCCGATTCTCAATTCTTAGTTTGCTTGCAGCAGCTATTGGGAGAAGTTCGTCAAGTGGGGGGTGGGGGTGGGGTGTATTTTCCTCGTCGATGAAGCCCACACCATCGGCATATTCCATCTCTAGCGGCATACCCAGTATTAACACTGGGGTGGGGGTGGGGGGGGGGGGTCTTGTGGAACTTTCCCGCACAGATTTCAATGCAACAGCAAGGTAACAGGTGAAAAGCACCAGAGATCGAGCAACTCCCTATGGGGAACCGATTGATGTCTCAAACTCTATAGACTACACTGAATTGACTCATACTCTCAGCTTGGTGTCTGCAAGCGGTAATCTCACTAGTCGTAGCCCATCTTCATTGCAACTGGCATGGCGGAGTACATCTAGGATCTTTGAGCGTTTAATTGTGCTGAAGGCTCGTGACATGTCAATGCACATTTTGACTACTGACACAAGCATGCATTGAGCCCATACAATGTCTGCGCAGCTACATCCACGTTTGAAGTCATCGATCTTGTCTCGGATGCGGCATAGAGTAACATTGGATATGAATTTCCATATGCTGGGGGCCAGGTGGCTTCCTGGCCTTGGGTAGTGCGATAAGGGTGCTTTGGCGTACAGCGTCGATGGGACGGTGGTGCATAAAAGCTGAATTGATTAGGTGCGTGATCGGTTTTGAAATAATGTCACTTGCATATTTGAATAGTTCATTGCGCATGCCTCGAGGTCCAGATGCACACCACTTTTCAGGCTTTAAGTGCCTTCTGCTGTGTTAATTGGTGTTAGTAATGGCCTGGGGTCTAATGAGAACGGGTGCAAGGGCTCATCGTCGTGGTCAGTGAACTGTTCCTTGAACCAATCTCGACTTTGCCCAAGTCAGTCCTGATAAAGTGTCCTTCAGAGTTGTGTACAGGGAGTCTTGGCGTGTAGTTAGTAACTCTCAAGGTTCGAGCTGCCCGAAACATTTTGTGACAGTCATCCGTGGCAGTGATTTCATCTGCTAGGGAGTCTGCTTGTTGAATAGCAAGATCTTTTAAGCATTTGCTAATGTGGCGCAGAAGGTTATTGCACTCCCAGCGTAGTTTGGTGTGGTCTTCACTATGGCCCCTTTGGTAGATGCGCAGCCATAACACGGTCTGCTCTGCTGACAGTTTTACTAAGTACTATAGTGTCGTCAGTATACCTAGTTCTGTTATTTTTAAGAGCACCTATGGTGTTGGTAGCTAATGATTCCATATATTTCAGTAATTTGGCTAGGGTTTTGTTTGGATCAGAGCTGACGTCGATGTTAGCTATCTACTCCCCGAGGACCTTTTTGTATGGCATCTAAGTGTCAGTGTCGCTGATGAGTTTAGGTAGGTTGTAGTTGACTCTACCCTCTTGCCTGGTATGTCGTTTATACATTAGGTAGAGATCGTTCATCAGAAGGCGTGTAATGACCGGCTTATGATCAGAATTAAGGAATGTACTTCCATATGAATGAGCATTCCGAAGTAGGGGTTTTGCTTCTGGCTTGCATAGTATGAGGTCTATTTCGTTGTAGACAGTTGTTGTAGCCTTAAAACCTGTTGGGGCTTTGTGAGCAGCAATGTGTCCAGTCCATGTTGTCTGGTGACGGCATGGGTGTTTGAAAGCCGTATTTGTGGCAAATAGGCCTTTGGAACTAAGGAGTGTCACCAGTGCATCCCCATTGCTGTTGCGTGGCCTCTCCATACAATCACATGCATAAGTCAAGCCTTGAACTTTTGTCCGCAATTCCGAGTTTACGCAGCTTGGAGTTGAAATCGCCACACACGAACAGTTGCCATCTAGCCGGGATTGTAATGATGGAGCTCAGCTCTGCATAGAAGGAATCTAATAATGCTGGATTCTCTTTGGCCTTTTCAGTAGTTGGTACATATGCGTTGACAATGTGATACTTAGTGGTCGTGTGTTTTTGCATAGGTATAGCCAGGTCGATGAATGCAACGCGATCACTGATGCATCCAAAACTAATGACATGGTCCAAGACCCTTGGTCCGATTACGAAGCCTAAACCCAGGTATGTGGCCTGTTTTTGCTCCATGAGTGCTATCTTATGGCCTGTCTGTAGTTGCTGCTCTGAGTGCTTAGCTACTTTAGTCTCTTGAATGCATGTAATATCGGTGTTATGGTGGTCATAGTCTGCACCTAACGTTTGCCACTTTGATGTTGTACTCAGACCACGTACATTCAACGTAGCTATGGTAAGCCCCTGGGAAGATCGCCTCGTCCGAGCATTTCGAGCAGTTTAATTGTTTGAAGAACGTTAGACATAATCAGAGTTGCCTACCGGATGTCAGCCTGCAATCCTTGATGACTTAGTTTCCCAACAAAGTTGGTACTTACAGAGGAGACTGGTGTGGAGATGTCATCTTTTTCCCCTAACTACCTATATTTACCTATTTATCTACCTTTCGATAACCATATCAAACTATAAAAAGTTAATACAGTACAGCTCAGAAATAACATAACATGTTTCCAGAACATAATAAAATGTACTCTAGAATATTCTGGCCTTTATTTGATTGGAAGACTTGGCTGCCTAAGGCATCTCAGTCTTTAGCTTTATCTATTCATCATCCTTCTTAATCATCTATTACTTTCAATAAGTGTGTGCCATCGCATTACCTGTCCAGACTCTCCATGTCTGCATTGTTCATCAGCCAGACCACACCCCATACATTGTCCCCCTGACTAGGGATTATAGTGGCACCACCACATTTCCATCTTTCACCGGTTGCATTGCTGAATCCTAATCTGTGATCCTGGCAACAGAATACAGGGGTGTAAGAATGTATTTTGAGTTGGAGTGTGTGTGTGTCTAAACAATGGGTGGGGCAAAAACTTAGAAGTACATTGGAGATACGCTATGAGAGGGAAACCTGCGGGAGTATTGGCTCCCTTGCCATCCCCCCACCCCGCCCCTGTTCATACGTCTGTAGATTAAGTTTATTCACAATATAAGAAAGGGTACACTAAACCATGTCTATTGCGATTATATTTTATGGACAATTTAAACCGTTCCTGCCTCTGCTGAGGCTTTGCGGAATGTTCATTTGTAGGCCAAGAGAAGACTATTTCTGGAAACTTTCCCACTTGAATGACTGGCTCGATAATCGAGCCAGTCATTCCAGTGGTAAACTATCAAAAATAGTCTTCACTTAACCCGCAAATGGACATTCAATTCAAGTTATTGTACTAAAGCAGATTGATAAAACATGGACAACAGGTCATAGATCCATGCATTTTATGTACGGAGGTATGTACATGCCCTGTGTGAATTGCCCTAGCAGTATTTACGTGAAATTTCCCATCTCTATAGATCTATTTGTTATAAGCTCTTTCCAATAGCATTATTTCATAAATAAAATAATTTCAATAATTTCGCATCTAAATAAACAGATGCGTACACGAAAAAATAATGGTGATGATGATGATGATGATGGTGATGATGATGAAGAGGGACTGTGACTTCTTTCAGTTGCAATCACTTTTTTGTCACCCTTCTCCACAGTGTCTCGTCTACCGCAAGTGTTCTAAGCTCCTTTAGTTTTTTCTCGTCTTTAGTGATCCTAGATCCTAGATCACGTTCCTTGCTGTCTGATCGCAAATCACTTAACAAGTTGATGTTGTGTCGCCCTTTGCATGCAAATACCTGTTGGCACCTACCACTGCAAATTACAATGCTCTTTGAGCAAGCGTATTTTCCCTGCACAGCTCTTGCAATTGTACATCATTTATGGAAACATAGCATCATATATTTGCATCTTGACATTCATGGGGATTTTAGAGCCACGAATCCACAACTTCCAAAATTAGTGGAAGGCGATATTCCCTGTTACGCAGCGCGAGTTCCCATCTCTGTAGAACTGCAGAAGTGGGAAGCCAAAATTATGTGCTCCCTTTACTTCTCAGTGCCCCAATGGGGAACCATCACCATTCATTACTGTTGTGTACGATTGGTATGTGAGTGAACTCCTTTCATCAAATCTAATTACTTAATGGCTGTTTGGCTTACTATCCCTATTCGACGGTATCGCCTCTAATGGGAACCTCACCGATGTTGTCTTATATTCAGGGGCTTGTCTATTGTACCTTTAAATATGGGCCCATGCTATCACGTTGCCTACAAAAATGTCAAATCGCTAACCGCAGTAGCACTTAGATTACAAGCCTAGGAGATTTTACCCTCCAATCAGAGCAGGTCCGAGGTATTGTATTATGCGCACAAAAGATGATTTGCTAAAATTTTCGATATCTGTAGAGCTTATCTTTTGTGCCTTTGGATACAAGTTATATGGCTGACAGTTCATGCTACAGACTAGCCTTTTTAAAGCCTGTTCGCGGCAGATGATTTACCAAGGTTCCAATATCTTTTTGTCACAGGCCTTGATGATTAGTCTTCCATTGACCACACATTCAGCTTACTGTATGGACAAATGTTCTGGTGGTGGCCAGCGTTTGCCTCTACCTTTCGGAAGCACGTATGGCAGAAGAATCACCAAGGGTGCCACATGCATGGTCTGTCTATTGTGTATTTGGATATGGGCCTGGATGATCACGGTATAGTGCAATGAGACTGTACTACTAGGTTTCCACAATTAGAGGTTTCGTCCTTCTGTCAGAACAAGCCTAGTGGGCAAGCTTTCCGCATACTCTGCGAATGCATGTTGTCATTATTCAAGCTTTGTGATGGTTAGTGACTTGCACTGGGCAATTCAGTTCCATTCATACCCTAAAATGAAGGTCAAAATGATTAACAGTACATACCATCAATCTTTGGCACCAGAGTTACAGCACAATAGCGACACTCGCTGTTCAGTACATTAAATTTCAACTGCTCACAATCACCCACTTTTGGCGTTCGATCTCCCACACACTCGACTTGGTTGTCCATTTGCCATGCGACCAGTTGTTCCCAGAATGCCTTATGGTATGACCGACCTATCCAAGCAGTGACAACAGTAGCTCCTGCACTAAGTTAGTTGTCACTGCAATGCTGACACTGCAGTTACAAACTCAGCGATGTCTGTTGCTATGGTGTCTTGCGATGGTGGCACAAGCTGTTGTGAGTTCGCAGCACGGCATAGAGCATATATTCATAACCTTAACATAGCCATATGTATGTACACCGGGATATGTGTGTGGGCACGGCTATGCCGACTCGAGCATAAGTTCTTTGCCTCATGCCCGGGGCAGACTATCCACTGTGATTAACTTTAATGTCCCAAAGGATCTGTGGTCTTTAACTCGCCGGCGATGGACCAGACGTATTAAAGACTACTCGAATTGTCCTATGCAATCCATTCTCCTGACAGTATGAACCCACTGCAGGCACTTTAACCAGGATACTAAGGTCAGTACTGTCTATACTGAAGCTAATCCTTGGTTTGATTCTCTACATAACCGTTGATGATTATAAACCTACTCGTATGACAGTATCCTAGTGTATCCGTTACACATGCTTACTGGGAAGATAGTATTGCGTAAGGGGATGTCGTATCAAATATACTTACAATTTCATTTATTCACAGGTTGATTTATTAGCGGGATGATCTATGAATTTCACCGACTTTCATACAAAAGCGATGCTAATGTCATAATTCAAAATCACGAAGAATGACAAACTAATATTATTATCACACTGCCGAGTACAAACTATACAAAGCATATACTAGCAACATTACACATAGACAATTTATACAGACACTGTGCAACTCATGGTAGGACTTAATTATAAGATCCTCTTGTCGGTCGAATCACAACCGGAGGCTTATTCTCAGTTGATGGCGATAGTTGAATGGGAGTTCTCTCTGCCATTGTCAAATTATCGTTTTTGTTAGAACTAAAACATTATTCCGACGGTTGATAAGTGACGTTTCAATGACTTTGAATAACAATATCTGCAACATCGCCTCTAGTTCAGCAACCTTGCAGATTTCGCTCTCCCATGGTTTATGTTCGGCATCGCCCATTCTTGGACTATCTTACACTATTAGTGCTGTAAAAGTTGCCCAAACTTTCAAACGATAAGGCCCCTACAGTGAGCTAAGATTAAGGCCTTATTATTGCCCAAATGATGTGGCATTGTCGAACATATCAGAACTAACCGGCGATTGGAATGTAGTTCTGGCAGATTCTCACTAGCCGAATTCTGGTTCGTTATGGCTGAAATCACTGGCGGTTTTGCCGCTGACCTTATACACAACAGTGCAGTGGCAGACCTCACGTGCCGAAGGTTCAGCATTACCGAAGATGTTGTCATCAATGTATTATTACCTGTTGTAATTGTTATCTCAAGCTCGCCAAAATTTAGAGATGTGAAAATGTTATAGCACAGTGGTCAGTTGTGGTGACGCCGAATTCCTCAGGTAAGAGGTTTTCATCATGCTGACACCAGCTCGGGAGGTATGGTTACGATATAATCGCCAGCGACAAGCACTAGCCTCTGACCTAGCTGAAGAATTCACCTTTCCAGAATACCCACACGTCATATGACGTCATAATGAACTGCGTGATGTGTAGAATGACATCATAATGGATGACGTCATCAATGACGCCGATAAGTATGTCACGAACGTATATTTGATGACGGTCTATGCGTTGTTGTACAAATTGTTTGCTTTTACTATTTAATAAATATTCTGTTTAATATTTTGAAACTAATTTGACTGGGCGCTGTTGCTGCCATAGGCAGCAACAGCGCCCAGTCAAATTAGTTACAAAATATTCAACAGCTTCCCTGTATAGTTTTCAGAAAATTGATAGCTAGGGCATTCGGAGATCGAGCAATCCCAACACGGCGAGGTGTGGGTGGAGCTTAGCTAGTGATGGGCGGGGCATAGCTAAAAATGGAAAGGTTCATTACTAGAAAATAGTAGAGGCCCAGTTCCCTCAACACACAGACACACACACATATATATATATATATATATATATATATATATATATATATATATATACACCTGTGCAAAAGTTAAGCACCAGCAAAAACAATAGAACGTAGAAACATGATGGTACAACTAGGCTGCCATACTTTTTGTCCCCGCGTTAGCTGACATAATTCCAAGTACGAAATGCACATGCATGCATGACTTCACGCCGCTTGATGTCCGTGCGTGGCGGGAAACAGCACACGTGTTCAGTTATGTAAAAGTCCAGTTTGAGGTGTAGAACATTACATACAGATTTAGGCGACAAGATTAGGAATTTTGTGTTCATGACCGTGGTTTATTTGTACAGAGAGAATTAGCTCTTGATTGTGAACCGCTATGGCAAGACGAAGGTTAAGTGATCGTGTGAAATGGCAAATCATAGGCATGCATACCACTGGTATGTCATGCAGAGAGATTGGCAGACAGCTGAACATTAACCATACTGTAATCAGTCGTTTGATTGCAAAACATGGGCAAACTAACGAGGTGAAGGACAGGCCTAGATCTGGAAGACCGAAGAAGACTACTGCCCGTGATGATCGAGCCCTAGTACGCCTTGTTAGGAGATCTCCATTCACCAACAGCAGAGTGCTCAGCCAGCAATGGGAAACGCGCAATAGAGTGTCAATGTCTACCGTCAAAAGGAGACTGTATGCTGCTGGCATGAAAGCTAGGAGACCTGTCAGACGTCCTCTCCTCACTACACACCACAAAGAGGAGCGTCTGAGGTGGTGCAACGAAAGAAGATACTGGAACATGAGATCCTGGAGACGGGTACACTGGTCCGATGAAAGTCGGTTCCTGCTTCATGCCACAGATGGTCGAACTCGTGTATGGAGGTCCAGACGCACGGCGTACGACCAACGTAACATCATGGAAGAAGTTCCATTTGGTGGAGGTTCCGTTATGATATGGGGGTGCATCTCATTTGATTGTAAGCTGGATCTGTTGACTGTACCTGGAACACTAAATGGACAAAGATATCAAGATTCCATACTGGATAGAGTTGTGGTCCCTCATTTTGTAAATCATGCACCTGGAACCCACCCTATATTCATGGATGACAACGCCCGACCACATCGTGCTAGAGCTGTGCATGAATACCTCCGCCAGAATGCCATCGAAACCCTACCATGGCCAGCAAGGAGCCCTGACATGAACCCTATTGAGCATATCTGGGACATTCTGGGAAACATGGTGAGAAGGAGGGATCCTCCTGTGCAGAACCTACAGGAATTAACAGACGCACTTTATCTTGAATGGCAACGAATACCACAATGGCGTATCAGTCGGTTGGTGACCAGCATGAGACGTCGTGTCCAGGCCGTCATCCAGGCACAAGGTGGATATACCCGGTATTAATAATGACAGTCTCAAACTCGTGCACAGATGTTAAACTTCGTTTTCAGACACCATTAATGACAATCTAGCCACGTGTGTCACCTGTAGGGCAATAGTTGTCAGTTGTGTCAACGTAACCATATTCAGGCCTCGTTTTCAAGTTCAAACAAAAACATACAGTGTTTCCCCACCATCATAATCAGCATTCCTCTAGTTGCATTATTACCTCTTGCACTAAGATGGATGGGTACATAAATGTTTATGCTATTGCTTTCTTCATAGCACATGAATATACCCTCGCATGTGCGTAAAAATAGGGTGGTGCTTAACTTTTGCACAGGTGTATATATATATATATATATATATATATATATATATATATATATATATATATATATATATATATATATATATATATATATATATATATATATATTTTCAACAAAAGCGGATCTAATATTGTCATCCGGCTTCCTGCGAGCTAAGCACATATTTGTTTGACGAAACAGACAGCAAAGTTCACACGGACACTTCATTGAATATTATATCCACCGATAACTCTGTCAATAATGGACGGGTTCGCGTTATAAAAACGGCCTGCAAAATGTCTATTTTGTTAGGATCCCCCGTTACTCACTTATTTACATACATCGTCAAAGCCTGATGACAGATGATTTCTTACTGCATGGACGCATTACCTGATCCAGTTACAAACCCCCGCCAATATAATATATAATACACAATCGGCGAGACAGGTACAGTATTAATCTATGCTGGCTCAACCCTCCATATAATTTGCAACAATAGTAGCATTGTATCGTTATTTGGGCTTATTCTAAATAAACTAAGTAAAACAGCGGTTTTCATGTAGGCCTACTACACTGGGTTCGCATGGGGACATAGTATTGCATATGCGTGCGTGCGTGCGTGCGTGCGTGCGTGCGTGCGTGCGTGCGTGCGTGCGTGCGTGCGCTGTGTCTATTTGTCTTACTCTCTGTCGGAGCTGTATCAGTGCTATCTAAACTATAAAAAGGAAGTATGAGCTAAGATTGGAAACGTTCCACCAATTGTATCTGATCTATAAAGATTTTTGAATTTAAGGGCGGACGCCCTTCTAAGCCCCATCCTGAGGAGAATCGAAAATTGGACTCCGTACTGATGTCGAGAGTGGCCAATAGAATACCATTCGCAAGTTTTATCAGGGTCCATTCTTCAATGCCAGAGTAGTAATTTTAAAATTTAACATCGGACGACCCTTCAAAAACCCACCAATGCAGTGAATTGAAAATCTGGCTCCGTAATGATGTCGAGAGTTACCCATAGAATACCATTCTCACGTTTTATTTAGATGAGTACCTCAAGAATGGAGGAGTATTGCTTTTAAAACTACCCAGCACGGAAGTAAATGGAAAATTGGGCTCCGTACTGATGTCGCTACTTATCCCTAGGTCTGTGAAGTTTCAACGAGACTGGATGAGAACTGAATGTGGTGCAGCAAAAAGAAACAAAATGTCCACAGTAGCAAGCTTTAGAGATCCGTTCCAGATCTGAAAACTGCTGAAATGATTTGGCATAAACTTCAATATAAGAAACGAACTTATTTGGATCAAATTATGTATACCTGTTTGAATATCTAGGAAAGCTACACTAGTCATATTCGGTTCGAATGGACCGTTCCAGTTTTAGCTATGCTCCCCGGCTTCCGCCGATCTCTAACTAAGCTCCACGCACACCTCGATTATGTTAGGATCGATCGATCGCTGAACTCGCTGATTATCAATTTCCATAAAACTACACAGGTAAGCTTTTGAATATTTTGACAACAGCGGCCAGTCAAATTAGTTTCAAAATCTTCAAGAGCATACAACAACGCATAGTCCGTCACCAATTATGCGTTCGTGAGGAACTTATCTACGTCATTTATGACGTCATTGATTATGACGTCATCGTAAACGTTACATAGTTGATTATGACGTCATATGATTGATGGATAAACTAGAAAGGTCCATTGTATCCCAAGAACGACTGTGATCGTACACTATGATTCCACATCTTTGGCCGTGGTCGGAAATATCCAGAAAATCTGTACAACGTGACAAAAGACTAGAGGGCGAGTGTCCGCAAGCTTTGACCGCTCTTGTTAATCTAGCAACCTATAATAAACCGGGTAACACACTAACGTACATTTAAGAAGGTATATGTATAGCTTAAATAATAAATGTAGGACCATATACGCACACCCTAGGTCATTCGTTTTCTAAGCTAAACGGGAGCGAGACGTAGCTATGGCTATAAGTTTAGATTGCCCCTAGGTATGATAGTAGCACTTGACAGGCCTAAATTGGCACTTGCCGCGAGATATTTTGGACCGAGATAATATATGAGTGGCATCGTTATTGAGTATCTATTTTCACTATATATTGTTGTTCCTTTATTATTTCATCCACACTCTCCGTTATAGATTAACTGTAGCCTAATAATGCACGATGCCTATGGTATAATAAAATCGAATTATTACACATAATAAATAGATTTTCTATGCATAGGGGACTATACCTCTTTTTTATTATAAGCGATATATATATATATATATATATATATATATATATATATATATATATATATATATATATATATATATATATATATATATATACCGAGGTTTAAACCTTCTCATTGAGTGTAGGATTTTGGTTTCTGGTATTGACGCTCTGATTGTGATGGACTATTTGTTATGGCGATATGGTTGTCTTAAATCTTTTGCCAAACGGGATTCGGCCCCGGATTTCTGTGCTGAAATGGCTAGTGTAAGTTAACAGGACGTGCCCTGACAGCGCAGGTTACTGGGCCGGTATTGGGCCAATATACCGGGCCATGTTAGCCATGTTAGCGGGTCATGTTTGTCAGGTATTGGTCCAGTACTCTGCGTTAATAGGGTGTACCAATGTGGCATGTGGATCTGTAAACAGCAATGCAAGAAAAATACGAATCATTACAAGAGAGTAACTCCCATTAAATGTACCGTTACCTGGAGAATTGCTGGCGCTACAAACACAGCGCTCGGATTGTTCATGAGGATCCTTTCTCTCAGCAGGTTACTCCCGAACGCGAAATATAGGAACGTATCCTGGCCCATCTCCAAGAGTGTGTCGTCTGCCATCCTTTCCTCACCTGGTTCACAGCGCGCTTGTGTAGAGCCGTTGTACTATGTAAACATAGACACGCCAACAACAAAAAGCTTATTGTTTATAGAATAATAATTAGCCCTACGGATGTATGTCACTTACGCAATGTAGTCTAACGCCCGTGATTTTCCCACCTTCTGTATTATAGCAAGCCGCAATGACGCGGCATAAAGTATTACATTCTCGCACGCGTGATATTAATACACCCGTATCGATTCTCGCATATATTAGCGCGTGAAAATGGGTCAAGTATTGGCGAATGAATATTGTCAGGCCTTCTATAACGGGCGCTGCGCTTTTGGGGCCAAAAGACTGCGGTTCAAGATTGGTGATCAGTGGCGTAGCCAGGTTTTCACGTCAGGGGGGAGCGAGGTCTAAAAAGGCGTCATCCCACTTAAGCGAGGATTTAAAGGCGCCATACCAATTAGGCGTCGGAATCTGCTTAAATTTCTTTAATAAAGAGGAAAATAGCATCCCAGCGTCGTCCGTCAATTATTTTATTCTACCGAGAAAGTAGCGTGTATTCTACTATTCGTTGTCTTGATGTAGCGTAATTAAAACAAAAAGTCTCAACATAGCGATGAACAAGCATGACAAGAAGACATTAGCAATGTTGTAAATTCAAATAGTTCTAATTTTCAATGTAGATTAACTTGTTAAAGGTGGATTGGGAGTTGGGACGTCCAGAAACGTGTATGTGTTACGGACATGATTTAGGCGCCACATTTGAAAAGATTGGTCCTGGGGGCGCTCCCCCTGCTCCCCCCTGGCTACGTTTGGTTGTTATAAAACCACCTGCCATATGGGACCACATTTATTTTGGCGACAAATACTATATAACATACAATAACTTGTATTAAACGGCCACCTGTGATCAGTTGTCACTTTGTGGCCAATGCAGTGCGCGTTATAGCCATGTTGGACCTGTAGTTTAATAGCGTCTACTTGACATAAAATATGCCTATAAAATAAACATACTGGGTAGGCGTACAAAAGGACAAAGGCCGGGCTGTATCGCCAATCTGGAACGTTGATTTTCCAAGTAGAAAGGTCATACGGTAATCTTTGATCAGAAATTCTACAGTTCGGGCCAGAAACACAAATTTTAGTTTTAACCCTTAACACTCCGACGTAAAAATCTAATTAAATCGGTGTTCACTTTTCAACAAATTTGGTGGTAGATGGTGCTGTCGTAGACAGCAACATCTTCCAGCAAAATTGTTGAAAAATGTACACCAGTTTCTTTGATATTGACACAGTAAAAGATATAATATTGATATTAGAGTGCTAAGGGTTAAAAGGCATTTGTTTAGTTTTAAACGTATAACTGTTGCCAGACTTTTTAAAAGTAGGCCTAATGTTTTATATAATTTCCTGGACATTTTCAGAAATTCAAGATGGTCGCCGAAAACATTTACCACTCAAATTTCTGTACATGTTTTCTGAACGCTTGCCAAACAAAATTCTGTAAAAATGCATTACATCTTAAGAAATAGACACCAAATGTCATGATATATGGCGAATTGGGCCGACTGCCACTCAATATAACAATAAAATGTAATATGGTCAGGTTCTGGGCGGGGTTGGTAAACGCTGGGTACATGGGAAACTGTCATCCACACTGTACTACTTAGCATTAGAATTCTCAAGAGAACGAAATATTGAAATCAAATGGATTAAAACCATCAAATTCATTCTAGAAATAACTGGTCAGGCAGACTTGTTCTAACAGGAGGAAATAAACACCGCACAAGTAATCACCAAAACAAAAAGAATCCTCAAACAACAATATACCGATGAGTGGAAAGCAACCATAAACCAATCGTCACGTCTGACATTCTATAGACAGATCAAAGAGAATATAGTTTTTGAGAAATATTTACAAATCCTACCGTACCGAGAAGCTCTTATCTTATGTCATTTCCGAACACTTAACCACAAACTAGCGATTGAATCCAAAAGACGGCTAGGTATTGACAGATCAGAAAGATTGTGTTCTGAATGCAACTGCATAGAAGATGAGATGAATTTTCTTTTCTCATGCTCTAAATTCAATATCCAAAGGCAGAAATTCATACCACGATTCTATACAGAAAACCCTAATACCGAGAAAACTAAGGGAGTGTTTCCAATATGCAATAAACCGCTCCTTATCAAACTCTCCAAATACCTGTTAGCACCAAAGAAATTAAACAACTAGACTAATTCATCCATCTTCTCACCCAATCATACACCCGAGTTATCCATCAACCCAATCATCCATCGTCATCATTGTTAAAGCGATGCTAATCTCATCTCAAATGCGATAGATTGTACGATAGATTATAATTTATAGATTCCATATCGTTTCCATCCTGTTACATTCCCTTATCTGTATCACAATAATCTGCTTTGTAACATGGTGTAAACGTTGAACAGTGAGCACCGTGATATTGTTTACTCAAGCGATAGTGTATGGTGTCGTGTAAGTGGCAATGCATTACATTCTTTATTATGTAAATCTTCTTGGTGAATATTTTGGGGATAATTTGATTGGAAGTTGGTATTGCCTATGGCAGTAACGGCTTCCGGTCAAATTAGTTTCAAAATAGTCATCAGCTTACTTGTATGATTGTTTTTATATCACATTGCCAAATTATATGTGGCACCGCTATGACTGGGCGTATTGACCAAGGCAGATACGCTAGTTTTTTCTTCTGATTGGTTGAAAAGTAAGGCATGACAGCCACCATGGGCTTTGGAACTGTACCAACGTTTAGCTACTCAAGCCTGAATAGCTTTCTTTAGCGGCATGATAATAAGCTTAACATTGTATTATAGTTTACGAATGACGTGTTAGATCAGCTGAACAACTATTATATGATGTTAGTTCTCCTTTAATATTATATTATAGTTTACGAATGACGTGTTAGATCAGCTGAACAACTATTATATGAAGTTAGTTCTCCTTTAATACTGCCTGAAACACTGCAAGGGCAAGTGGCCCAAAATAGAACAATAGATTGATTATTGTTGTTGTCATTATTATGTAAGCGATCCCACTGTCGTATCCCTCGTCGGCAGTGCGACGGAGATTGTATAATAATGATAATAATAATAATAATAATAATAATAATAATAATAATAATAATAATAATAATAATAATAATAATAATAATGTATTTCCACCGCCATTGTCAATGTACAAATAATCCTCATATGCCGTTGTCACGGCCTGAGTGTAATAAAGAAAATACGAAATACTACTAGTCATCTGGACATTTTCGGAATTTCAAGATGGTTTCCGAAACAAAACCGTGACCAAGCAAATTTCTGTACCCCGGTATATATTTTATCAGGCCTATCACACTAGGGTTCTTCCAGAAAATGTGATTGAAATAGATGAATCCGCTTTTAGCTATGCCCCGCTAATCTCTAGCTAAGCTCCGCCCATGCTTTGCGCATGCGTAAGATCGATGGTATATACTTTGAATCCTGAATTTCCATACAGCTAAACTGTTTAATATTTTGTAACTAATTTGCCTGGCGGTTGTCGCTGCCTATGACAGCAACAGCCCACACACCCTCAGTCTTTATAAAGTTCATACAATACTTACTGAAACTAATATATTTGACCTACTAGCATAGACACATGCCCATGAATAACAAACGCGGTGGCTATGCCTAATAATCCATCAGAATTGTTGAATTGATATATATATATATATATATATATATATATATATATATATATATATATATATATATATATATATATATATATATATATATATATCACAGACAATGAACAGATCCGATCAGTGACTCAAATATCTGATATCATATATGTCACTGGAGCGTTCCAGTATTAGCTACGACTGCCCATCTCTAGCTAAGCTGCAGCTACACCTCAATCGTGTTGGGGGTCGATCGATCCATGAACTCTCTGACTATCAATTTCCAGAAAACTATACAGGTAGGCTGTTGAATATTTTAAAACTATGGCAGCAACAGCGCCCAGTCAAATTTGTTTTAAAATGCTCAAAAGCATCATTATTAAATAGTAGACTGTAATACAATTCGCTGTCGCCAATTATGCGATCGTGACGTACTTATCTACGTCATTCATGACGCCATTGATTATGATGTTATCCTACACGTCACGTGGTTAATTATGATGGCATATGATGGATGGATAAACTGGAAAGATCCATTGTTTGCTGACATCCTAATCAAAATGACGTACATCAGTTACGAAAATGTCAGATTTGTATGTCTCTCATGAATTTACAATTTAATAACAATTCTGTTGAATATTTTAAAAATAAACATGTTTTAAAAAAACCGCTTTTCAAGCATACATCATTTGTACACAGTGCCTATACATATGTCGTATTATATGGTGTTGCCTCGTGTGTACTTGTTTACAAAGTAGATATGCTATGACGTTAACTCACAGGTAAACACCGTGAGTCACCATCACTCACCGTCAGACATGTATTTGCTAAAGAGAAAGGTGTCCCAACAAGTTCAAGTTCACTTTGTTTACACGCACGCCTTTTACAAAGCATATATGAGGTAATAATATACCTAATAATAGTCTACGATTGTTTTTTTGGCGGTAGATCTTAAGAATGAATTATTACTCATGCCGCCGAGTATTGCGGTTAGTGCCGTGCGCGCACGCACACGCGTGTGTGTGTGTGTGTGTGTGTGTGTTTGAGTGCGTGCGTGTGTGTGTTTTTTGAGTGGGTTGCTGACTTGACAGCCGAAGAGATTATCGGTATCTGTTCGAATACTAGGCAAAATCATAAAGGACATCACGCCTAGGTGCGGGCCTCATAAACATGGCAGTGTTTCACAGTCCACACGATTAAAATTGTCCATTGATCCATTTAAAAACTGTATGTACACTATTTACATTGTCTCGTGCGGTCTGCCCCTCTCACACCAATCCAAGACCAGTACGAGGTCACTTCGGAAGTGCAATTTTTTCAACAGTATCCGTGGTCTCCGGTTTTTTTGTCCGTTTTTTTATGCAGCACGTTTTTATTTCGTGGTACCCGTTTTTACTTCGGGAGTAAGCCGTGGCCACCACGGAAACACCACGGGACCAACCCATGCTCATGTCCGTTTCCTGGAATTCACGGACTGCACTCCGGCGACATCTCATGGCCATCCCGATTGCATCACATGTTGACTTTGGCGCCAGCCCGAGACTACTACGCGTTGTCAGTAGTGACTAGGACGCCAGCTCGAAAGTACTACGTGTAGCCTGTGAGCACTTCGTGGCCAACTCGTGGACACTTCGTGAACTCCGGAGCTGATTCTGCCGAAATAAAAACGAGGCTCACGGACGTGTAGCTTCATTCGAGCGCTGATTTTTGACGAGGAAAGACATCTATAATAATATATAAGACCAATTTTTGGAACTTTTGCAAGATGCCACCAAGAAAGACAAAGGCAAAGACAAAGACAGAGACAGCACCGAAGAGGAAGAGGGGCCAGCAGCCAGACACACAGGCAGAGGAGGAGGCAGCAGTACCTGATAGACCCCCTGCACCAGCAGTGGCAGAAAAGAACAATCAGACAGACTAGCGACATCTGCCTCTTCTCCTGCCTCTTCTGGCCATTCAACAGATGGCGATGGGGATGAGGAGCAGCAGCAGGAGCAGGACTCAATACCCCGGGCCAAGCCACGCGGGAAGGGCAAGAAAGTTCTTCCCGTTACACAGCTTCCTGAGCGGAAAGACAAGGCGGAGGAAATCATTGAGTGGTGGATGTCCTACCCACAGCTGTATGACAAGACCAAGCTGGCCTACCATGATGTGGTGAAGAAGAAGGACATCATCACCACCATGGCCGTGGAACTGGGCGTGTCATGTAAGTACACATTTTTAGTCTAATTTTTATAGTCCTATAGAAATAGTACTGTATAAAGGGCTCTGCCTTACAGACCTACCGCCTTAGTATTATCATAAAAGCAGTATAAAACAATAATGATTTATTTCTTATTCTGATACCAATTATTAAAATTATTGTGTTTATTATTTAATAGCTGTCAAAATAAATAATAAATAATAGATAATAATGCTAATCAATTTTTTATTTCTTCTCATTACAGATGATACCCTGAAGAGATGGATGACACACTACCGGGATGAGTACTACAAGATCATGAACAAGGTGGAGCAGGCTGAGCGATCTGGAGCGGGCCTAGATGATGTCCGTCTGACTGAGAGGGAGCGGTGGATATACGGCCATCTTGGTTGGTTGAAGGTCCACCATCAGCCTCAGAAGAACAGGACAGTTGTTGGTGTAAGTATTATAATGAAAAATAAAACATTATGATAACCCTAAGATATTATTACAAGGATTGTTCATAAACACTGCTACGTTTTAAAAACAGTGTATACAAAAACAGCCATAGTGTCAAATATTGGACTTTTTTAAGACTATCATTTCCAGTTTAAAAAACAGTTGTAGTATCTATGTAATATTTATAATAAGCTTCAAAACACAATTAATAACTGCTGTTTACCAGTTAGCCTTCAATGTAAACTATTCCAATCTCTAATTAAACCTATACTACTATACAACTGTGAAGTATGGGGTATAAACAAAGCAATCCACACCAAAACAAATGTTGAGACCCATTTAAATATAGAAAAAATTAACAAAACACCGTATGAACAAATTCAGCTTAAATTCTGTAAAAATGACACTCAGTGTTTCAAAGCAAACCACGACAATAGCATGCAGAGCTGAACTTGGTCTGTACACTCTGTACCTGGACGTGCTCACCACAGCAACTAAGTACTATAATAGACTATTTTATTAAAAAAATAAATTATTAAAAGATGCACACAGATATTACTCCATGAACAAAAATGAAGAACATAACTGGGAATCACCAAGCGAGGAGTTCATTCAGAACTCAAACATTACAATATTATCTGAAAAACCAACAAAAATTAAGTTAGACAGTCTCTACAAATAAATTAAATCAAATCTTGAAAAACAGTACCAACATTACTTCTTTAATAAATTAGACGAAAATAAACAAATTGGAAAATTAGCTACCTATTCACATCTATACAACAAATACGAACAGCAACATTACCTAAATGAAATCAAGAATACAAATGACAGAAATATAATAACGAAGCTAAGAACATGCAGCCACAAACTTGAAATAGAAAGAGGCCGATACAATAATATACCAAGAATAAACAGACTTTGCCACCAGTGCTCTCTAAACCAAATTGAATCAGAATCCCACTTTCTCCTGCACTATCCTACCTACCTACACTATAGAAAATAAATATATAACCGCATAAACGTAAACAATTCAGCGCAAACATGTTACATATCAGATAACCAACTACTACAAAAAATTCTCAACCCAGAAAATACATATGCCAAAAAATTAGCCAGGATTGTCTCTGGCATGTATTCAAGCAGGTTAGCAAACCATACCCTCATCAGCTGTGCTCCATTAAAATCAACCAAATCTGAAATATGTTACCAGCCAAACCTATTCACCAAAAATGTAAAACTCAACTGTATATATATTCATATGCTACCATATGTAAATACTTTAATGGGGTTAGGTGGGTGGGGGCCATACCTTGTGAATAAATACAAGGTTGTGCTCAATTATTATATAGTATTAAGTATTAAGTAATATTTATATATGACATAATTATTTCTTCTTTCACAGCTCGGTCCTGATCCTCACACACAGAGACAGGTACGGGAGGCAGAGGAGGAGGAAGGAGACACCCAGGAGTCTGCTCCACAAGATGACCCCCAGCCAGATGATGAGCCTGGAGAAGGGGCAGTCCGACCCCATCAGCTGCAGGATCTGCCACTTCTGCAGCGTCAGCAGCCACCCGTGGGCATAAGAAGGCACCCGCACCTGCAGTACTCACTCAATCCCGTGTCAACTTAGCTGTGGCCACCCAAGTACGAACTGCTACACATGAGATGCAGGACCGCATCACGGGCCTAGTCAACAGCATGGCCACCAGGGATGCCACTCCAGACCATCAGTGGGGGAGGTGGCTTGGCAGTGTTTCTGATGAACTCCATCCTGGTCTGCAACGGGAGTGGCAGGAAAGAGTAAGTTCACGTTTATAATTACCTATTATATACTATTTTAGTTTATAGAGATTTAGAATTATGCCTCTTTATAGTAATGTACATAAGGATAGACACTTACAGTATTTTCAATCACAAAAAAACAAGTTAAAAACTTTTTATGAATCTTAATATAATTAACTTTTATTAATAAGAAAACACTACTTAAAAACTTTTCATGAATATTAATATAATTAACTTTTATTAATAAATAATAATACCTTTTTTCCAGACATTTGCGCTAACACAGGACTTCAGGGAGAGGTCGATGGAGCTGTACAGGAGGGAGGCGCAGCAGCTACCTATGCCCTTTAGGCAGCCACAGTCACCAGCCCAGGCACCGGCTCTGTCACAGACTCTGACACAGACACCAATGCAACAACAGCAACCACAGATGAGCAGGTCTTCCAGCAGGCTTTCCACTGCAGGTTTCCCAGCTTCAGTAGCATTGGGGAGTTCATCGACACACCTATACCGTTCAGCAGCAGCATGCTCACCCCGGTCACTACTTCTGGGAGCTTGGACACTACCCCCTCCGTGATGGTTACTGACGAGTGCCGTGAAACCTTCTGTCACCGCATCCCTGGCTATGAGATAGGGACCACCGTGCAGGATCCTACAGGCATCTATGTAATTAGTGCAGTGCCACAGCCGTCGGGACAGCAGTCAGGACAGCCACAGTCACTGCAGGGACAGCAGATGCAGGGACAGCAGCAGCAGGGACAGCAACAGCAGCAGGGGCAGGACTTCACAGTACTATCTCAGGACGATAGTAGCACTAGTGGCTCTACCTATCATCAGTTGTGATTTCTTTAACTTTTTATTAGTCTAAGCACTTGTATCATAGGATTAGCACAGAAAGTACAATTAGACATCTTTTTACACTCTAATTGTTTAATAACCGACTTCCATAATGATCTTGAAGAATGACGTTTTGTAGGCATGCTGAATACTATTTGTGAAAATTTATTACTGAAATGACTGGCTCAGTAAGCGAGCCAGTCATTCCAGTGGTAAATTATCAAAAATAGTATTCTTTAAGCCTAGAAATATATAATTATGAAAAATGTTAAGTGATTTTTGGTTTGTATTTACAGAGATAAGTCAAAACAGAAAAAATTAATGAGTGAAATGTCACAAACACTAGTTATAGTTCTTGAGGTTGATATGATTAATGGTGATATAAAAATGTATGGTGTATAATTATTATGAGATCTGATACCTGTATGGTGTATGTTCTTGAGTTTGAGTTAGAATAAAGTTATCAAATAATATGTAAAAAAATGTATTGTTTTTATTGCGAAAGAAACAAATATGACCTAAATAATTTGTATTAAACTTGAAATGACCTTGAAAATATAAGTTTCCAAATAGAAGTTAAGTGGTTGATCTTAAAAGTGGAGGCCTCAAAGATGTGAGACCCAAGAGACCTCAGATCATCCTGTCTTGCCAGGGTACTCTCCCAGCTGGCGAGTTGTAGTATGCCCGCAGTCTGTCTCTCAGCTCCTTGGCCTGCCTGGTACCAAAGTTGCCAGCCTCCGGATGACCCAAATCAGGCATCTGCACCTCCTCTCTCCATTCACCAGGGAGGAAGTTATGCTCTGCATCTTCCCGGTCGATGACTCGGTTCTGTTCCCCAGGGTAACGTGTACGCATAAGGTTATGCAGACATATACAGGCCATGACGATCCTCTGAACATTCTTTGGTCGCTGAGGCATAGTGGTCAAGAGACATCGGAAACGGTTGGCTAAGATGCCAAAGGCATTCTCAACGACCCTACGTGCCCTGGAACGTCTGTAGTTGAATATACGGGTCTGACGGTCAAGGTTCCTCCTGGAGTAAGGTTTCATCAGGCGTTTCTCAAGAGCAAATGCTTCATCACCAACGAGGAAGTATGGCACTGGAACCCCTTCTTCATCACCGGGTAGTTGTCTGTCAGGAGGAAAGTGCAAGGTGTCGTCCTCTATCTTCTGCTTGAGCTGACCGCAGTTGAAGATTTGGGCATCACTGCAGGCACCGTTACATCCTACATCAACCCACAAGAACTTGTAGTCAGCGTCCACCATGGCAAATATGATGATGGAGAAAAACTTCTTATAGTTGAAGTAATGAGAACCCGACTTTGGCGGCTTGGTAATGGCCACATGCTTCCCATCAATAGCGCCCAACGCGTTTTGAAAATTCCAATGGTAAGCAAACTCTTGGGCCTTTTCCACCCACTCAGCCTCGGTGGTTGGGCAGTGGATAAGATGGTTGTACTCGTCAATGATGGCCTGGCATACTTCTTGGATGGCAAGGGAAATGGTGTTGTCTGGTACCCTAAAACCATGCATGAGTGTCTTGTACCTGTCCCCAGCGGCAAGGTACTTGATGGTGATAGCCACCTTGAGGCCTGCAGGTAGGGCAAGTCGGTAGTTGGTGTCCGTCTTCCTTATCCGAGGTTCTAGTCTCTGGACGACTTCATGGAACATTGCCGGTTCCATCCTCATCATATTGGTGAAGGTCCGGGGGTCTTCTACTTCGAGCTCCACCATAAGGTTTTCGTACCAGCCATAGTCCTTTCTGCGGGTAATCCAATCCCGAACCCACAGTCTGATGTGCCCCTCTTCCCGTCGTTCCTGTCGTTCTTCTTCCTCCACTTGTCGCTGGGCCTCTGCCACTGCCACGTCCATCTCAGCATTGACCACTTCGAGACCCATAGCCACGCCTAGCAGCATCATGTCTTCATCTTCAGCAGCCATCCCATACTTGTAGATGTTGTAGATGAAGATGATCGTAGAGATGTTCTCTCCTCAGCAGCAAGATGCAAAATGAGAGATGTCGGTGAAGATCGGGCTTTTTATAGCAAAAACGGACACCACAGATGGACCCGAGGGGCCAAAAACGAGATAACCACGAGAAGACCACGTAATTGAAACGACGACGACGGGGACCACGTTATGACCACGACATTAAAACGTAATAAACCGTAATAAAAACGTACAGGTCGATGTGAGAACGTTTCCCACGTGATGAAAAACGATGAGCACGCAATGAAATCGTAGTTGTCCCGAAGGGGACACGAGATAAAAACGTAATAGACGTACTGAGGTCGAAGTTGGACAGTCCGTGGTAGCTTTTTCCCGAAGTGGAAACGACATGTTGACGTAGTTGTCACGAGATAAACCTGTAGTACCATCGACTACCGTGTAATGAAAACGGTCGTAAAACAGGCCAACAATCAATCCTGGGCCATCCCGTTAAATCCGATGTAACTTCAGCCCAACCTCGAGAGTCCTTCGAATAAGCCGTATTGAACACGTTTCCAATTCGGCAATAAATTTCCGAAGTGCACACGTTTCAGTTTTTCAACATGTCCAAAAACTTTTTGGGCGATCCGTGCAGCACCCATGAGAATTGGGCCACGGAAGGAATCGACACGTCCTTAATTCGAGGTTAGTTCGTGGCAACCCGTGACATCCAATTCCATTTCGTGGTTACTTCGATTTTTAAACTTTTGCGCCCACGGACACGTCGAAGTGGCCACGAAATGGCTTCACGGATTGGTGTGAGAGGGGCATTAGCTACTCACGGGTGTAGGTCTTAAATATCTCTACATCCATGGCAGTGATTGTTTCTTATCGAGGTTATATCACGGAGGTGGACGTTAACTACTCGAAAGAGCTGTATCACATGCACAATGCTTACCAAATAGCACCAGAACAAACGACGGGGAAAGTAGAGTGGATTTCGGAATACCAGATCGCCTACTGCTCAGCGGGAACCGCAGAAAAGTTAGTACCCAACCTGGTGGACAAAGCAAAGAATGACATGTATTACACTAATGCAACCTCAAGCTTTACATTAGTCTGGGTATGAGACTCAAGAAGTGCACGATGGATGGAACCCTACATTAGACTCAACACCGAACTCCGAAAACAAGCCAAAAGTAACTTTGAGAAGGATCGCTCTCTACATGTATACCATCATTGGTAAGACGATTGAGAACCTAGGGCCTACACAAATGGGTGGATGTTACGCTGGTCCAGTCATGCGAGGAATACCAGCTGCGCTGGCCTAATTTCACCAGAGCAAAACTATTTGATGATGACCTAGCTACTATTCACATGTACAAAGACCAGCCTGGTGCTAAACCGGCCAGTTTATGTGGGTATGTTCATTCTGGACCTCTCAAAACAGATTATGTACAACTTTTATTTCAACCAGCTCCAGCGGCAATATGGTGCCAAGTTCGACCTACATTACACAGTCACAGACAGTCTCCTGTTAGAGGTTCAGACAGAGGACATCTACCCGACATGGGTGGGAGGAGCGATCTCTGTGATACGAGCGACCTTCCAGTAGGACACCCACTACGCAGCATTGCCAACATTAAGGTCCTGGATAAGATGAAGGATGAGTGTTCTGGCATACCAATCCAGGAGTTCGTCAGTCTGCCGCCGAAAATATACTCCATAACACGCTGGGATGAACAGGAGATCAAAAAGGCAAAGGGTGTACTCAAGGCTATCATTAAACAGATTGGCCATGAGCAGTATAAGCAATCCGTTTTCGAGCGAAATATCTTCCATCATTGCATGGACATGCTACGACGTGAGGGGTATCATATCTATGAGGTACCCAGAGTAGGGATGAGACGATCTGGGGCACCGTAGTTGGTTGCTGTGTCAGAGTAACCAACTTTATTTGCATCATTATCACCTTTTTCCTTTGATCTCACCACCTTTTGAAAAGGTGTGAAAGGGGGTTCCAGATCTCCTCCAGATTTGATTGGATGTTAGATGTAGAGGGTGACCATACGCCCCTCCCCCTCATTAAATCACGTGCCTCCTGTCATCCAATGAGGTGAGCTTAATTGTAATCAGCGTAATGATTGACAAGGGTTAATGACAGGGCAATTAAGGATGATTGACAGGCTACATGTCTGGACTCGTCTTTTCATGGGAACTCGTTCGATGCGAAGCCCCGCCCCCCCCCCCCCCCCCCCCCGTTAAGCCACGTTCCGCCAGGCATCCTGTGATGCGAGCTTAAGGGTAATTAGTGCAATGGTGATTAACAAGGGTTAATGGGTGTAATTAAGGATGATCTCTTGGAGCCATGCCAAACGCTCAAGGATTAATGTATTGCGTAATGAGGGGTGGCCAGGCTACATGTCTGGACACGTCTCTTCCTGGGAACTCGTTCAATGTCGAATCCCCGCCCCCTCGTTAAATCACGGGTCTCCAGGTATCCAATGAGGCGAGCTTAAGGGTGATTAGCGTGATGATTGACAAGTGTTAATGAGTGTAATTAAGGATGATTGACAGGATACATGTCTGGACTCGTCTTTCTCTGGGAACGCGTTTGATCCCGAAGCCTGTCCCCTACTGGCATCCAATGAGGTGTGCTTAAGGGTAATTAGCGTAATGATTGAGATGGGTTAATGCATAGCGTAATGATTATTGACGGGTTGCATGTCTAGACACGTCTTTTATCTGACTATGGGAATTCGTTCAATCATGGGAGATTCTAAATCGTGAAACCATAACGTAAGGACAATTGTGGAAGACGACTCTGTTAGTCTAATGGATTGATCATTAAACTTCATAACCTCAGCGTTTTTTAAGCCGTGACAATGTACAAGGGGCGATGTATCATGCAAGGGCAATAGGTTAGTTATTACTCCAACAGATTAAAATTAATTAGTCGAGCTTAAAAACAACTTCGACCGCATGTAGCGATCGTCAGAGTCGTACAAAGTTCAGCGAACCACTTTTCAATCATGTTAGGGAAATAACAACAACTATTACATTTTTACCGTGCCTCGAACGGCGACGCAATATTTTAAATCCGTTTAAACCAACATCAATGATCAACCAGTCAAATTACTTTCCAAATATTCAATAGCTTACACGTATAGCTTTCTGGAAATTGCTAGTCAGGTCGTTCAGAGATCGATCGATCCCAACACGATCGAGGCGTGGGTGGAGCTTAGATAGAGATGGGAGGGATATAGTTAAAAATGGAACGTCTATTAGCAAGCTGCGGGCAATGGGTTATGCCGTTATAATCACTTAATAGACCGTCAAGTTGTACGAATTGTATGTCTTTAATATTTAATAAACATTATGCAAAATACTTTGAAAGTAAACTGACTAGGCGTTGTTACCGCCATAAGCAGTAACATCGTCCAGTCTACAGACCGTCAAGTTGCACGAATTGCATGTCTTTACAATTTAATAAACATTATGTTGAATAAACTGAAACTAAATTGACTAGGCGTTGTTACAGCCATAAGCAATAGCATAGGCCAGTCAAATTACTTTCAAAATATTCAACAGCTTACACTTATAGTTTTCTGGAAATTGCTAGTCAGGGAGTTCAGAGATCGATCGATCCCAACCCGATCGAGGTGTGGATGGATCTTAGTTAGAGATGGGCGGGGCATAGCTAAAATAGAAAGGTCTATTAGCACCCAGCATGCAATCAGTTATTCTCTTATAATCGCTTAATAGACCGTCAAATTGTACGAATTGTATGTATTTACTATTTAATAGACATTATGCAAAATACTTTGAAAGTAAATTGACTGGACGTTGTTGCCGCCATAAGCAGTAACATCGCCTGGTCAATTTACTTTCAAAGTATTCAACAGTTTACCTGGATAGTTTTCTGGAAATCGCTAGCCAAGAAGTTCAGAGATCGATCGATCCCAACCCGATCGAGGTGTGGGTGGAGCTTAGCTAGAGATGGGCGGGGCATGGCTAAAATGGACCGGTTCAGGTCTATTCCAAACATTAAACGCTTTGCTCTCCCGCGCGCGCTTACGCACGCCCGCAAGACCGTGCGTACGCACGCACGCACGCACACCTGTCCGTGCGCACATACGCACACCTGACCTTACCCCCGCACGCACGACCGTGCGTACGCCCGCCCGTGCGCACGCACGCACGCACGCACGCACTATGACGAAACGTCTAACGTGATGCATAATGCATAACAAATAACAGCTAGTAAATTTGTGATAATGTTTCGTTAAGATTATTTTAAACTGTAATATATTCCTCTCATATTTACACTTTTTTTCACTCAGATTTGTATATACATATTTCGATTCTGTTATGGTGAGCTTCTGCTGGAATGGAATGACTGGTTAGGTTATCTAGCAAGTCATTTCACGGTTAAAAGTCCGTGGCTGGTCTTCTCTCGGTCCGCAAACGCAACACAATCGAGGTGTGGGTGGAGCTTAGCTAGAACTGGGAGGGGCATAGCGAAAAATGGAAAGATCCATTAGCGCTCTGAGGACAATTGGATATTCCATTATAATTGCTTAATAGATCGTCAAGTTGCACGAATTGTATGTATTTACTATGTAATAAACATTATGTAGAATAATTTGACACTAATTTGACTGGGCGGTGTTGCAGCCATAAGCAGTAACATCGCCCAATCAATTTACTTTCAAGATATTCAACAGCTTACGCATATAGTTTTTTGGGAAATCGCTAGGCACACGTATTACCGATCTTAAAAATTGGCATTATAGCTAACACAGTTTCGTCAAGATTGAAGTAAAACTCCAGGGTCACTATTACGATACGTACATTCCAATTATTTAACGCGTAATGACTCGAGTAGACGAACTTAGAATTCCCCCAATGCAATATTGGTCTGGGCTAGTAGAACTACACGTTTCTCTATTCGCTAACACCCCCCACCCCACCCCACCCACCCCCACCCCCACCCCACACACGCACGCACGCACGCACGCACGCACGCACGCACGCACGCACGCACGCACGCACGCACACACATCTAGTCTGCTCAGACCAGTGGGCCATAACAACGTTATCGATTGTCTTACAATGCTTTAATTTCGAATGTGTCATTAGCCATGTGTGCAGCCATTGCTGTAACTCTAGGGTCTGCCTCAAAGTTATAACCATGGGAAAATGCGAAAGTCGCTTATGAAAGACCAAATAAGACGAATATGGTAAAAGCAGGCGTAAACCATATCATTGAAAAAACCTCTGCAGCCATCTAACGGGTAAAACAGACAAATCAGATTTATGTGAACAGCCGTTTTTTATTGCAACGTTCCTTGTTGAAGCGCTATAAGCCTATAATCTAATAATTTACGGGCTACGCTTTGGACGATTCGATAATTTTTTGTTAAATCTATTAATGACGTTATAATTGGAATCATCGGCAGCCCATGAATCCTCTGATACAGAAAATATTTGCAGAACTCGCCACAACGAATGGATAATTGGGGCTGGACTGTAACGCCATTATTTGTCTCGCAAAAACATTTAAAGTCATTTCTTAGCTGTATTGTAGCATCTTTCAGCAACATACACAGTATTTACCTATTGAATGTCAATTTGCAGGCCAAGAGAAGGCTATCTTTAAAAGATTACCATAGGAATCTCGGACTCGGTATCTACCAAGCCATTCCAGCGGTAAATTTTCAAGAAATAGCCTTCTCTTGGGCTGCAAATGTTCATTCCCCAAGACCACTACAGAGGTATAAATCATTCAAATATTCATATGAATACCTAGTGTGATAAATCTGGGTTCGATTGAAAAAATACACTACTACAATTGGATATTTTCTCATGCAAAATAACTATACAGAGTAACACGGTGCGTGCGTGCGTGCGTGCGTGCGTGCGTGCGTGCGTGTGTGTGCTCGTTGGTAGTCCGTGGTAACAGAATCATTATTAAATAGTAAAACATACATTTCGTACAACTAACAGACTATTCCATTTTCATGACGGGCGTGCGTGAGCGCATTGACGCTATGGCAGCACACAGTCAAATTAGTGCACCCGCAAATCCGCACGTGTGTCCGCAAATCCGCATACTCGGGCGCCAATTTATACTGGCGGACGCACATTTATAGATGTGGTCGAGTGCTGGGTTCGCGCTTACAAGCAAAACCTATAAAAATGTCTAAAATTCAATACGTTTTCTCGCTACAGTTTAAACAGGCCAAAGGGACGGACGTGTATTTATTTTTTTATCTACATAGTAGTTAGAGAAGCCTTATGCCGTAAGAAGATTTCCACAGCTACAACCTTCACAAATAAAATTTTTTATTAAAATAATAAGTTTATCCTATAATCAATATGCCAAGACATCAATGTCTCGAATGTGATTCAACTTTTGCTGGGTCGCATGCCCTGAAACGGCAGAAGACACGTTTCCGTGGCAATGAAGACAGCGAGAATCTAGAGCATGAAGGTGAGGATTAGACTGTGATGAAGCGCGAAGATGATAAGCCAAGAGTCTGAGAGCGATGATGAAGGTGAAGACATAGACAATGACACAACGGAGTCTGAGAGCGATGTTGAAGGTGAAGATGAAAAAGAAGTCATAGGCAATCGGGAGCTCTTCATCATATTCCAAAATAACCGAACTTAGACGCTGAACGATCAGGTTTAGAAGATCAGGGTGGTGAAGCGAACACAACCCTTAAAGGGGTATATACTGATGTGTTAGTTACAAAGTGCACTGACATAATGCGCAAATGGGGAAGATTACAGAACTCTACGCTCATTAAAATAATTTGTAGGGAAACTAAAGATTGTATCACCGATGGGCACGCATACGATGAAGCAGTCTTCGCAGGGTTTCGCAAAAGGGCATTTCTGATCACGGAGTACGTAGCCTAAGCAACAATCTAGATGGCGACGTTGATGATGACGTTGATGATGACGCTGATGATGATGATGATGGATCTGATACTGAAAGTATTGATATGACTGATGCGTAAGGTATCAGTCTAACGTAGACTCGTGGATCTCCAAAGCATTGACTATTTGCTAGTAACAGAAAATATGTTTATTCTGCGTAGTCTGCTGAATCCGATAACATTATAAGTATTGACAGCGATCGTAGCGATACCACGGGCCTACTAACACACGCACGCACACACGCACTCACGCGCGCGCGTGCACACACACACACACACACACACACACACCGCACGCATGCCTGCTTGCACGCCCGCACCATTTCCCGCACACACACCCCGCCAGCACGCCCGTAACGACGCCACGGCCTAGTAACACACACACACGCACGCACGCACGCACGCACGACCGCCCTCAAGCAAGCTTGCAACAGCGTCCAGTCAATTTACTTTCGAAAGTAAGCGTGTGCATACCGATGTATAGTTGTTTGGAAAATTAAGAAAAATATATCCAATTGTATTTGGTATATTTTTTCAATTGAACCGCTTTTGACTGAGTTGGTACTCTGCAAAATGATAGGATTTGCAAGTCCCAGTATCTTCTTTAACCGCATTGCAATGTCGTCAAAGAGCTCATTGTTAACCGTTCATGATGAAGACTGCCAAACCCGGCTTATACAGTGGTTTTGAGAAATGTTCATTTGTAGGCCGAGACAAGACGATTCTTGCAAATTTACTGTTGAAATGACTGGTTCGATAACTGGGACAGTCATTCTAGCGAAAAAAATTCAAAATATTCTTGTCTCAGTCTGTAAATAAGCATTCAATAAACAAATATTTTATTTTTCTTGATCAAATGTAGCCATTAAAGGGATAAAGTAAGACGAAAGCCAGGATTACAGCATGGAAACAATGTTGCTGGAAACTTGCGGTCTTAGAGAGAACAAGTTTGCAGCAACATTGTTTTCGAAAAAACCCACAATACTTATTGTATAAAGCGGAATGGAATTGAGTAATATACCGTTATAGCATCGGTATCATTCCAGGTAATAGAGGGATCCATTTAGCTATGCCCGCTTCTAGCTATGCCCCTGTTCATTTCCGGCTATGGCCCGTCCATTTCTAGGCAAGCTCAGTCCCCGATTTGCGTCCGCTGGGGTCAATTTCTATACTTTGAACCCTGAATTCTCAGAATCTCAATTTCAAGATAGCTGGGTACGTCAAGTCCATTTGCCTGTTCTCAGGCATTAAAATGTAAAGGCTGAAGAGCGTTTAGCTACAGCACTGAGTAAACACCCATATGGTAACAATAAGCAATATTATAATTATAATTCCTATATTACCCACATGGATTCCCATCCAGCTGTTCACTGCGATGAATATTATATATGCAGCAGCCTGTTGGCCTGTGATGCCGATTAACTGGAAGCTATGATGCTTTATAATCAATGCGGAAGCTTCCAGTAACCTAGTATCAGTAGCCTCAACAATGTACTTTAACATGATTATCCTCCTCAAGCCTAACATATAAATATGTATATAGTAACTAATCTCCTCCACTAATTTAAAACTGCTGTTTATACACAGAAACCGGTGTTAATCACCTATAACCGCCCAAAACCTTGTATTGTTAGTTTTGTTTGTTTCCATATGCCAGTCAAGTTCCCCTGCGTATCTTGTAGCAAACCAGTCAAGACCAACCAGCGTGCAATACTATGCGATTGCTGTGGCAACTGGGTGCACCTAACTTGCTCCAAACTAACCATATCTGATCACTAATTATTAGAAAATACTGAAGAGCCATGGTGGTGCATAGAATGTAATCAACGCTTGTTCCCATTCAATCACTATGAAAATGATATCGATTTTATGTTGACCATATTAGGTGTAAATTACAATGATAACTACTTGAACCCTAATACACACACACAATTTCAAATATGCTTATAAATCCATTTCAGTTAAATACACAAGACCAATGCACATTCTCTGAAGCCGATACTGAAGACGGAGAAATTGATTTTCAACAGCCCGAATGTAACTATACACTACAGAATTAATTCAAAGAAAAATTGACAAAGAGTACAGAATCTGTTTCCTTTTCAGCCCTTCATATTAACACTCGCTCTATTTTAAAGAATCATGATAAACTAAGTAATTTCCTAGATTCTAGTATTCATGAATTTAGTATTGTAGGGATTACTGAGACATGGCTAAAGCCGGACTCTCCACTCAACTTAATTAATATGCAAAATTATAAATTCATAGAGAAGTTCAGGCCTATTAAACCTGGAGGTGGTGTAGGCATCTACATAAAGAACAATATACAGTATATTATGAGGGAAGATTTGTCAACAACTGAAGAATTCATTGAAACAATATTTATTGAAATTCCCGTGGAAAAATCAAAGAATAAAATTATCGGTGTTACATACAGACCTCCTGCAAGTGACAATGATAAATTTATTAAAACCCTAGAAAATATTTTAAAAACAATTCAAAATGAAAATAAAGCAGCCTATATATTGGAAGAGATTTTAACATTGATTTATTGAAACAAAATAATTTATATACCCAGGATTTTTTTAACTTACTAAAAACATTTGGATTCTATCCATTTATATCAAAACCAACAAGAATCACTGAGTTCACAGCTACTGTTATTGACAACATTTTCTCGAATGCCTCTGTAAGCACCAAGAACCAAGCAGGTATTTTCGTTGTGGACATTTCAGACCATCTACCTATTTATTATATGGAGAAAGAAAAAATAAGACAAAAATCATTCATAAAGGAAGAAATAACATGCAGAGATTTTAGAAATGATAACATAGAAAGATTTTAAATGAATATGGCAAGTATAAACTGGAATCAGATAATAGAGTGCCAGACATGTGAAGATGCCTACAACGCATTCCATACTCTTCGCACTTACATTTATGAATCAAGATTTCCACTAAAAAAACTAAAAAAGTTTGAACAAAACCCTCCTAAACCCTGGTTAACAACAGGATTGATAGCTGCCTGTCATAAGAAGAATAAGATGTATTTAAATTTTATAAAATTTCCATCAAGAAATAATGATGCACAATTTAAAAAGTACAGAAACAAATTAAATCAGATAATCAGGACGGCAAAGATGAACTATTATCATTATAAATTTGAAGAGCAAAAGAACAATATAAAAGAAACTGACAAAAAAGAAATTGCGGATAAGTTTAATGAATACTTTATAAATATCTAAAAAAATTACAGACTAGTCCAGGAATAAATGTGAAAGACTGTCTGACAGGCGACTTCCAATCCTCAATGTTCCTGACCCCTACTGACAATGAAGAAATTTACACAATCTTAATGAAAATTAACCCAGCTAAGAGTGCGGGCATTGATAACTTTAAATGGAAAATCTTTAAAAACTGTGCTAGAGAAATACTAGCTCCATTGAATCACATCTGCAATCTATCACTTTCACAGGGTATATTTCCATCCCGATTAAAAGCTGCACGTGTAACACCTATATTCAAAGCTAAAGCCATCTGATTTTACTAACTATAGGCCAGTCTCAGTACTTCCGCTTTTCTCTAAACCTCTGGAAAGATTATACTACAATAGAACTATAAAATATCTTAATAAAAACTCTATAATCTATGAATCCCAGTACGGCTTCAGAGAAAAACACTCTACCATGCTTGCCATTGTGGATATGCTTGAAAAAATAACCACATCCCTTGAGAGAAATGAACACACTCTAGGTGTATTCTTGGACCTCTCCAAAGCATTCGATACTATTGATCACGGAATATTACTTTAAAAACTAGCCCACTATGGAATTAGGGGCATTTCATTAAATTGGATATATAGCTATTTAACTAACAGAACACAATATGTAAAATTCAGTGGGGCCATGTCAGGAGACAGGAACTTAGTCTGTGGCGTTCTACAAGGATCAATTCTTGGACCTCTGTTGTTTTTATTATACTTGAATGACCTACCCAAAGCATGTAATAACCTCTCACTAATATTGTTTGCGGATGATACCAATGCCTTTTGTAGTCACAAGGACATAGACACTGTATACAAGTATGTAAATAATGAAATGAAAAAAATCATAGACTGGTTTAAAGTGAACAAATTATCTCTGAATGTCGATAAAACTAACTATATACTTTTCACAAAATCTAAGAATTAAAAAAAAATACCTCTCCCCAAAATGCATGTAAATAATCAAGAAATTCACGAAGCACAATATGTCAAATTTGTCGGCGTCTATCTGGATTAAAGCTTAACCTGGGAGAAGCATATAGAAATAGTGAGATCCAAGGTAGCAAAGAACATCGGTATCATGCGCAGACTTAAGCCATATCTTCCCCCTAATATTCTAAAAACTCTATATTGTACACTGATCCTTCCACATATCACATATTGCAATGTAATATCGACTAACACGCATAAAACTAAACTAGCACATCTAAAATCACTACAAAAGCAGGCAATCAAATTATTCGCACAGCCAGCAGAGGGCCAGGATATCTTTAAAACCGAAAAAATGCTAAAACTTGAAGACATTGGAGCTGTCCAACTATACACTATCTTAAGGGACTACCATAATGGCAATCTACCCTCCTCATTATCAAACCTTTTTAGGAACAACTCCGATATACACTCGCACAACACACGAACTAAGAATAACTTACACCAAACCTATTACAGAACAATGACAGCTACACAAAAACCACCCCACCAAGCAATACGACTCTGGAACAACACAGATATAATTATACGCACACAAATTCTTACACAAAGCTCTTTTAAACAAAATATTCTAAAAATAATCTTAGAAACATACTAAAAATCCAAACCAGTGACATGAATGCAGAAGTCACCACCATGGCAGTACAAAAACAAGTATGTACCCAGTTGCCAGGATAACAATTAGAATGTAAAATACACATCTGCAATAATAATAATGCATCCATAATTGTTGATGTGGATGATGCAGTTGTGTATAATAATAATAATAATAATAATAATAATAATAATAATAATAATAATAATAATAATAATAATGATGCTGCACCAAGAAATGTTGATACAAATTAGGCCGTATTGTTATATATGACAATGATAATAATAATAATAATAATAATAATAATATTGTAAACAAGATATGCATGTGTTTTCCCCATTCCCACGTGTGTGTGTGTGTGTGTGTGTGTGTGTGTGTGTGTGTGTGTGTGTGTGTGTGTGCGTGCGTGTGTACGTGCGTGCGTGCGTGCGTGTGTTAATTGTCTATTGTCTTAAATGTATACATGTAAATATTATATTATCTTCACCCATGATCCAACTATCACTGTGTTTATTATATGTTAAATGTAAGGGGTCCACCGCTGTATAGGCTCAAGCCTTTGGTGGACTGCCTGTTGTGTAAATGTCAAATCTATGTGTTATATGAAAATAAATAATTTTGAATCTTGAATCTTAAATCTTGAAGTTCAGGTTCACGTTTTATTCACTCAGGCTTTACATAAAGCATATGAGGGAAACTATTTTACAATTAATATACTGGCGGTAGATATAAATGACATATTTCATATTGTTTGCATTATAAAATTAAGATGTAAGAGAGCATCAATATTTCTCATAAATTCATATGTACAGTTTGTACGTCATACGGTCAAACTAGCGTCTGAGCACCGGGATTTTGTCTCCATTGTTGCGCATGACCCGACCCACCCCCGGTCCCACACCTCTGAACAGTCTACAGCTGTTACAATCCAATTCAATTATAATACTATGCGTATCTGTAACTAAGTAGGTTTATCATTTATACATTAATTTATATATTTCGTGTACTTAAAAAAAGCTATCCAAATAACTTTGAATTGAATCGGTGTAGCCTCGAGCTGTACACACAACCCACGTGGCTAATGACCAAACTTAAAACTCTGTAAGAAAAATCAATAACGCTTGCTTTGTATTCGGCAAAAGGAATAAATTTAGAGCACAGTCCAGCACAGAAACAACCTAAAATGTTTACAAAACAAAATAAAATGTACTGTCGAATATTTTTAACGCAACTGGATTGAAAGACATTGCGGCCTAAGGCAGCAATTGTCTTCAAATCAAATTACGCCCAACATACAGAAGAGAACAGTTCTTGCTAAAATGTTTTCTGTTCACGTTTATAAACATGTTATTTTACCCATGAGCTGCACTATATATAAGCAATGTCATAAAAAAATATAATGAATTAACCGATGACGCAGATGGTTAATGACCCATCCAGAATTAAATTCAACTCATAACAATGGTCGGGGTGGGGTGTGGGTGTGGGGGGGGGGCGTTAGCGAATAGAGAAACTAGCCCCGCTGTTGTCAATATTGAAGCTCATCTACTCGAGTCATTTTGTTTTACAATGTGATTTTTGGTACATGAATTTCGTTTCGTGGAAACAAGGAGAAAGGACAAATGGTTGTTAATCAATTTCTCTAGGGTCGACGATTATATTTTTGACTTGGGACCGTGTTCGCGGGGGGGGGGGGGGGGGGGGGGGGTTGTCGCCTGCGCATGGCATAGCAGCCTTGGAGTCATTATGACGTCATAATAGATTATTATGTCATATTCTCCAACGTGGTTGTGCCGGATGTGGGATGCTGCCCGTTCACGAGCACGCCCCTGGTCTTACTCCTCATTCATATCATGCAACATTTTGTTTTACAATGTGATTATTGGTAGATGATTTTCTTGTCGCCCTGGTCTCACTCCTTGTTTCACTTTCGTTTCTTTCGTGGAAACAAGGAGATGGGACGAACGGTTGTTGATCAATTTCTCTAGGGGTCGATGATTATTTTGTCGACCTGGGGCCGTGTTCGCGGAGGGGCCGTAGCCTGCACTTGGCATAGCTGCATTGTAGTCTTTATGGCGTCATTAAAAATTTTGACGTGATATTTCCCGACGTGGTTGCGCCGGGTGTGTGCTACGACCCGTTCGTGAGCGCGCCCCTGGTCTCACTTATCATTCCTCTCTTGCTGTCTTGGAGATTATTGGTAAATGGTTAATGAACAGAAACATAGAAGCGAGGGACGAAATTTCTCTATGAATTATTGTTATAACTATATCCTAATTTAATTGTATGTGTTATACGGTATCCGTCATACATGTATAATATGTTGTACACTAAAGGGCTGATGGCCTATTGTGAAAAAAAATTATTACATCTTATTACATTGTGATTTTAAAAATTGGAACCTACGGATCGTAATCGTGACCCTGGATGCTACTTCATTCTTGTCGAAACTGTGTTAGCTATAATGCCAATTTTTAAGATCGGTAATACGTGTGCCTAGCGATTTCCAGAAAACTATACGTGTAAGCTGTTGAATATTTTGAAAGTAAATTGACTGGACGATGTTACTGCTTATGGATGCAACACCGCCCAGTCAATTTAGTTTCAAATTATTCTACACAATGTTTATTAAATAGTAAAGACATACAATTCGTGCAACTTGACGATCTATTAAGTGATTATAACGGAATATCCAATTGCCCTCAGAGCCCTAATTGATCTTTCCATTTTAGCTATGCCCCTCCCAGTTCTAGCTAATCTCCATCCACGCCTCGAGCGTGTTGCGTTTGTGGACCGACAGAAGACCAGTAATAAGTTACAGTTAAAAATAATCGCGGGTGAGCAAAGCGGCCATTGTAGCCATGCCCCACCCATCTCTAGCTAAGCTCCACCTACACCTCGATCGGGTTGGGATCGATCGATCTATGCACTCCTTGGCTAGCGATTTCCAGAAAACTATCCGGGTAAGCTGTTGAAGTAAATTGATCTGGCGATGTTACTGCTTATGACGGCAACAACGTCTAGTCAATTTACTTTCAAAGTATTTTGCATAATGTTTATTAAATAGTAATTTCGTTATTTTAAATACAATCCGTACAACTTGACGATCTATTAAACGATTATAAGAGAATAACTGATCGCACGCTGCGTGCTAATAGACCTTTCCATTTTAGCTATGCCCCGCCCATCTCTAACTAAGCGCTATCCACACCTCGATCGGGTTGGGATCGATCGATCTCTGAACTCCCTGACTAGCAATTTCCAGAAGACTTAGAAGTGTAAGCTGTTGAATATTTTGAAAGTAATTTGACTGGCCTATGTTATTGCTTATGGCTGCAACAACACCCAGTCAATTTAGTTTCAAAATATTCTACATAATGGTTATTAAATTGTAAAGACATACAATTCGTACTCCCATGAGTGAACGAGTTCCCATAGTCCGATAAAAGACGTGTCCAGACACGCAACCCGTCAATAATCATTACGCTATGCATTAACCTATGTCAATCATGTACTCTAATTACCCTTAAGCACACCTCATTGAATGCCAGGAGGCACGTGACTTAACGAGGGGAAGGGGCTTCGGGATCGAATGCGTTCCAAGGGAAAGACGAGTCCAGACATGTAGCCTGTCAATCATCCTTAATTCCACTCATTAACACTTGCCAATCATTATGCTAATTACCCTGAAGCTCGCCTCATTGGATGCATGGAGACCCGCGATTTAACGAGGGGGTTGGGGCTTCACCATCGAACGAGTTCCCAGGAAAAGACATGTCCAGACAAGTAGCCTGGCCACCCCTCATTACGCAATACATTTACCCTTGAGCGTTTGGTTTAAACAGAATTTTATTTTGTTCAATGGGAGCACAGTAAGACATAAGTCACGTGTCTCCCATACATACAAATACAATACATTAATAAATACATCAAGATGGGGTATAATAAAACATAATTAAATAGTAACGAATGTATAACTAGTTAAATGATAATTTATATCAACCACTGATTATAATTGTCTAGGTAGTTCGCACGCTTACGTATGTGTACGTGAATATGTGCGCGTGTGCGTACGTATTGGGTGCGTGTGTGCATAATGCGAGAGAGAGAGAGAGAGAGAGACAGAGAGAGAGAGAGAGAGAGAGAGAGAGAGAGAGAGAGAGAGAGAGAGAGAGAGAGAGAGAGAGAGAGAGAGGGGGGGGGGAGAGAATGAGAGAGCGGGGGAGAGAGAAGGGGGAGGGAGGGAGGGAAGTAGAGAGAGAGAGAGAGAGAGAGAGAGAGAGGTTGGGATGGAGTGTGTATATGTGTGGGGTGGGGGAGAGTTAGGGAGAGAGCAAAAAAGAGAGGAGAGGAGAATATGACCTTGAGCGTTTGGCATGGCTCCAAGAGATCATCCTTAATTACCCCCATTAACCCTTGTCAATTAGCATTACGCTAATTAACCTTAAGCTCGCATCGCTGGATGCCTGGAGGCACGTGACTTAACAAGGGGGAGGGGCTTCGCGATCGAACGAGTTCCCAGGACAAGACGAGTCCAGACATGTAGCCTGTCAATCATCCTTATTTGCCCTGTCATTAACCCTTGTCAAAGACAGCTGGCGACTAGCACTGCTTGGAGGTGCTGGCATGAGAATGGACTAAACAAGCGCTGACCTCGCAGCCTGCCATGGCACACAAAGCGGCGAAGTGCAACTGTTGGTTCAAGAACGAGAGGTTTGAGCCAGCCTACCACATGTGAGCGTTCTTTGCATCCCTGCTGTTGACCGCTATGTTCTTCGCCGGTCGTGGATTGATGGAGAAACTAGTGTGACCGTCCATCGACTGTGATGAAGATCATTGGCCATAGGGAGTACTCAGAAGGCCCGGTTGGCTCTGGATGGTTGTCGTGAGGTTAACTGGGAATGCCATCTATATTGGTCATCTTAAAGTAGCATATTATTCGTAAAGACGTGTGGTGCGCTCTAGCCGTATCATCTCCCTTTTTAGCTCATCCATATCTAAACATCCACCAGAGCCTTTGACGAATTGTAAACAATTTTAAAAACATTTGTATAGCTTGTAAAACCTCCTTGGGATTGTTGTACAAATCCTTAAAAGGGACTGAATTCACACTTTCCTTTAGCTTATGAATCCTGTTTTGTAGCTGCTGTCGTCAACGTAAAGGGGTGGGGGGGGGGGGGGGTTAAATTGGCAATGTGCTAAAAGCTAATACGCTAAATCGTTTACAATGTATGACATATTCTGCTGAATATTTCAAAATTAATGTGACCGGAACATGTTGCTTTGTTGCCTGGAATTTAGATCCTTGGACTCTAGGCTTCAAAGTGGTACCATTTAAAATAATCCAAATGTAGGCTTTATCTAATAAAGCATTCCAGTTATTTCATCAATCATATGACGTCATAATCAGCTATGTGACATGTAGGATGACGTCATAATCAATGACGTCATGAATGACGTATATAAGTTCGTCATGAACGCTTAGCTGATGACGGTCTAAGCGTTGTTGTACGAACTGAATGTCTTTACTATTTAAGAAACATGTTGTTGAATATTTTGAAACTAATTTGACTGGGCGCTGTTGCTCCCATAGGCAGCAACAGCAACCAGTCAAAATAGTTTTAAAATATTCAACAGCTTACCTGTATAGTTTTCTGGAAATTGATAGCCAGGGAGTTCGTTGATTGGTCGCTCCCAACACGGGAACAGCTTGAGCTAGAGATGGATGGGGCATAGCGAAAACTGGATTCCTCCATTAGCAGGAGTGGGTCCATGAAGTTTGAATGGTTCAGTTTAATAGCAAAGAAACTGGAACAATTTAACGATCTTGGAAAATACAAATCTCTCTCTCTCTCTCTCTCTCCAGCCGTTCGTAGGGCGTATCAATCTAATCATACTTAATATTTAAGGACCACTTACGAATATTAATGAGGAAGAACTTTCCTATCTCACGAAGACCGACGTTTTTGAAGAGCGCCGGCACTAACCAGAACGCTGTTATGACGTCATCGAGGGCGCAGGCACTACCCAGAACGCTGCTATGACGTCATATTTTTATCTGGCTTTGTATGACGTGACGATACGTCATATCACCACTATCATGTGACGTCACGAATTAATCTTCAAGATTTTTTGTACACTCAATGTCATAGCACTTTAGCCGTTTCCATTTTTCTGACTAATATATATATATATATATATATATATATATATATATATATATATATATATATATATATATATATATATATATATATATATATATCGAATTCATCATCTAGCTTGTATATCTATGCCCTGCCCGCTTCTGGCTATGCTCCACCCACGCCTTGCACGTGTTGGGGTCGATGAAACCTTTGATTTCTTTGTCCTTATGTCAGGGTAACTATACAGGTATGATTTTGAGATTGGTTTGACTGGGTTCGGTTGTTACCTATGGCAGCAGTCAAATTAGTTTCAAAATATTCAACAGGTTGATGATTGAATGATAAATTCACCAAAGACACGCAATTCGTACACTTGACAAATTATTTCTGTTTCAAGATGATGGATTTTAAACTATTATTGATAGCGACCTCATCATGGACGGGTGGAATTGCATTTTGACGTCATAAACTCGAGTGGCGGATTGTTTTCATTCATGATAACTCAGTCAGTTATGTGTGGCTATTGGTGTTGCTTGGAAATGGTGTTACCATGTGCGTGTGTATTTAATGTTAGCCATGTCCCGTTTCCAGTTGAGATCGAATGAATCCTGATTTACAGATATTTCCGTACAAAGGTAATTATGCGGGCGATGCGGTTGTCATTTTGGTGCTGATTTGACTGGGTGCTGTTGCTGCCTATGACGGCAGCAGTGTCCGTTTAGAGTAGTTTCAGAATGGCCAACGGATTGTTTTGTTTAAATAGTTAATTAATCAAGAGCCATACAGTTCATACACTTGAATAATTCTTTTATATGCATGACGGAGTTTTCCCTATTAGTCATAATTGTGACGTCAGCCCCTGTTTCAAGATTTTTTTTATTAGTAATTAGTAATATGCGTGCGTGCATACGTGCGCGCGTGCGTGCGTGCTTGTTGGTATTTTTGTCTAAATATTTTCGTTTTAAATATGAAAATGTAGGGGAGACGATTATGCTTAAGTATAAGTTTTGTGTTTGCTTAAGTTGTCTCCCCTAAATATATCATCTTTCGGTTTTATTTGTCATTGATTATTTTTTGGGGATGGGTTTTGGCCAAGAAACGGGTTGGGGAATTTTATATATATATATATATATATATATATATATATATATATATATATATATATATATATATATATATATATATATATATATATATGTATTTTGTATATATGGGGATTTGTATAGATTAAGAAAATTTGGGAATGATGAATTTTCAAATGGTGTATGGGGAAATGTACAGTTTTGTTATATAATTATTTGTTATTTAATTATTGAGTATTTTTAAATTTTGATTCTTGTACGAAGAATCTAAAAGAAAAAGAAAGTATTTTTATATAAAAAATATATAAATAAATAAAAATAAAGGAAATCAGCCATTAGGGTGTGTAACTTTTGAAAACTCTTTTGGTATCTAGTCTGGGGCTTTTTCAGGCACCACCTATATGGTACCTCTGATTTCCTACAAAAAACGAGAGAAAAAGATACCTTACCACCGTACTAAGACCTAGCGCCACAAATATTTATCATTTCGTAATTCATATGTCAACTCGACAACTCCTCATGACATAACATCAGTGGAGATTGCATATCGCCGAAACGCGTCCAGATTCATCGTAGTTATCTTCCTTGAATCATTTAAAGGTTCACACCAAAATGCTTAAAAATAGAATTGTTGAAATTATATACGTTTAAAGGCTTAAATTATGTACCTCAATGTAATGAAATGAAATAAATCTTAACATATGCTGATTTCATTCCATATAAATAAATTTCGTAGGTTTAGTTGCGAATTTGAATTAGGGACTCGTGCCTCTAATTCAATTTGACAACTCAAAAAATTATATTAATTTATACGTAATGAAATCATCACAAGCTAAGATATATTTCGTTTCATTACATTGTGGTACACAATTTAAGCCTCTAAAAGTATGTAATTTTTACAATTTTCTTTTGATCCATTCTGCTGTGAATATGCTCCTTTAAAATTTATCTTCATAAATGTCCATGTATTTGGTATCTGCTCAATAACTTCACTTATAAAGGATGGATTCATTTCATTTGTTTATATATTTCGATAATATTTGACAGCTAGAGCAATCAATCTGCCAATCCCTGCGACAAACAGTGTTTCGCCCGGTAAATGGCTGCCCTTTGTGGGGTGGAGTGGGGTGGGCGATATCATGCGGCGTACATCATCTAGTCAGACCCTGAGCCCCAAATAGGCTTAATCCAGCTCTGACGATGGACCTTTCCATTTTAGCTATGCTCCACAAATCTCTAGCTAAGCTCCGCCCACACCTCGATCGTGTTGGGATCGATCGATCTCTGAACTCCCTCGCTATCAATTTCCAGAAAACTATACAGGTAAGCTGTCGAATACTTTGAAACTAATTTGACAGGGTGCTGTTGCTGCCTATGGCAGCAACAGCGCCCAGTCAAATTAGTTTCAAAATGTTCAACAGCATGTTTATCAAATAGTAGAGACATACAATTTGTACAACGTGTCGGACCATTAAGAGTTATAGACGGGCGGTATTAGAATCATTTATGACGTTATCCTACACGCCGCTTAGCTGATTATTACGTCATATGACGTAATTACTCTGGAACGGTTCATTATAGTGTGGCGCTGTATTAGGGCCAAAATTATGATTAACGCTTAAGCGAAATTCGATGTTCGCTTAAGCGTAATTATTAACGCTTAAGCGGAATTATATTTACGCTTAAGCGTAATTATTAATGCTTAAGCGAAAGTCGATTTTCGCTTAAGCGAAATTAGATTTACGCTTAACCGTAATTAATGTCTGTTTCTGCTTACGCGTAGTTCGTTCTGCGTTGACCAATCCTATTGTCGGGTGAATAGCGTATCTATGTTAGACGAATAGTGTCGTCGCTCATGAACACGTCACCCTATTGACGTAATATAATACGTAAATTTAACATCGATTCCATGATATGAGTGACGTAAAATATGTTCTACCTGGAGCATATCAATTAAACTTCACAGATATGTTGGTTATGGAGCGCAAAAACGGCCTGCAGTGGTTTTGAAAAATGTAAATGTGCATGGACGGAGAAGACTGTTTTTAAGATTTACCACTGGAATGGCTGGCTAGGGAAGCAAGCCAGCCATTCCAGTGATGGATTTTCACAAATATTTTTCTATTGGCCTGCAAATGGGCATTCACTAAGCAAATATTTTGGTAAACTTGACCAAATTTAGCTATTAATGCGTTAGTGAGCAAATATTTCAACTCATATTACCTCATGCAGCTAAATTAAAATGCAGAGTAAATTAAGTATATAATAACACCATCGAGGCATACATTCACAGGCATACATTCACGGTGTCGAAGCTATATGATCACTATAAAAGGGATAAATGGATGGATTATCTATTCAACACAAATTTAATACACATAATTTGCTAACACATTATCAGTCAGTCAAATCTCATTACCAAGTCTCGTATAGCCACAACAATTATAATGTATGCCCACATTACCATAAGAAAATATCAGTTACAGTATTGCGGGTCCCAGCAGCAACAGGATTTTGAAGGAAGGTTCGTTTAAAGAAAAGCAGTTCCGAGAGACGGGATCTACTCATGCAAACGCAGGATGAAGTCGCGCATGCAGGACCGGTGCGAGGTCACCGATAAGCGTCTATTATAGTATTTAATATGTTATTATTCCGAGGGGGATCGTCTGCATGTTTAGAATGAGTACATGCGGTCAATTGTGAAAAACTTCAACCCTGGAGAGAGTATTTAGGCTGCAATGGGGGTGGGGGAGGGTGTATGGGGTGGGTCCCTGGGTTAATACTCTGGATAATTAGGCGGTCCTAGGATCCTCCCCCGGGAAAATTCTGATAATTTGACTCTGAGTGGCCATTTCAGACAATATTTCTAATAAATGGGTTTAATAATGTGTGGTGGGGCACTGGCGGGGTAGCTGGACTCTTGGTTCCAACACCCGTGTTTAGTGGGGCTTTTGTAGGAGGCCTTGGGGGAGGGTGTGTGGCATGGTGGTGGTGGCGGAATCGATTTTCCTCCTGATTCGATGAGAATGCAAACTTAATCTCTGACCCACTGTGGAAGCCCCTGAGTCCCCATCCTACCTCCAAGTGAAATAAAGTACACCCCCCCCCCTTCCACCCACTCTTACACTGCATCCAACACTTACACCCACCAACAACAGTTCATTAGGCAGCAACAGGCACCGCATACACCCCGAGCAACATCATAATTTTTTTATTTTTCAGTTTTAACACTTATTTAGAGCAACCCTTCGGGCAATATTCTTTACAGCAAGTTGTCTGGCTGCTATCTGGAATTCTACAGTATCGTCATTTCTGAGGATGTTTCCTAGTAGTTTTAGTTTTCTGGAGTCTAGCTCTGCTTGGATGGGTCTTATTCTGAGTAAGCATAGTGTTGCTGATGATGTTGTATTCTTTGGAAGGGACTGTAATTGTTTAAGAATTGACAGTTGGAATAGTTCCAATGCACTAATCTCAGCCTTTGTCATCTGAATGACCTCTATACCAAACAGTAATCTTGGAAGACAGTAGATTTTCCATATATGCGCTGAAGTTAATGGGGAAATTCCACCATTTCCATGAAGTCCAGCTCCCATCAGCGAATAGACTGTTCCTCTTGTTGCTTGAATGCGCTTTTCTACATTGCCTTTCCCATTTGTTGACCGTTCTATACCTAAGTGAGTTTCATATTTAGATTCACAGATCTGTCTGTGTCCTTGATGAATAACCCGAGCAGATATAGTTTGCTTGTTTAGAGAAATTAATGAACCTTTTCCAGGGTTTATAGTGTAGCGCTCTTGAAGTGTGTATTGATGAACTATGTTTAGGAGCGCCTGTAGGTGATCAGTGTCCTGAGATAATAGCGCTAAGTCATCGGCACATGTTGGTGCATTGCAGTTAAAGTGCCAAATTTTAGCACCAATATTTACATCTTCAATTATTTTGAGAAGGTTGTTATTGAAGAGTTTGTAATGGATTGTTGAGAGAATTACACCTTGGCGTACTCCTTGGCATATCGCAAATGGGTCTGAGAGGGTTCTATTCATCTTGATGGATGATTGAGCATCAGTATATATCTCTGATGGTTCGCCATAATGATCCTTCAATTCCAATGCGTAGATCTTTCGGAGTAAGGACGCATGCTACACTACATCAAATGCTTTGCAAGCATCTAATGTTACCATACTGAGCTGCTAATGATTGTCTTTAGCTTCATTGATCACTTCTGAAATAATAAGTGCTGTGTTTACTGATGATGATCTTTCAGTAAAACCTCTTTGTCGCTTTGACTGAACATTATCATGCTGTTGCTTTGTCTGTTGTAAAATTACTTTTTCCAAGATCTTGCTTACAATTGAAAGGACTGTTATTCCTCTGTAGTCGCTAGGCTGTTTATCATCCTTACCCTTCTTTAATACTGGCGTTAAGATTCCTTGCTTCATATCAGATGGAATGTAGCCTGTACTGATTATATAATTCATTAGCTCTACGAGATGATGTGTTACCACAATTGGTGCATGCTTTAAGTGTCCTGCTGATAGCCCATGCGGATCTGCTGATTTGTTATTCTTAAACCCTGCAATGATCTTTCGGATCTCTGCTTCAGTTACTGATTCACATTCTGTCCCAGTAGTATGATTGTTACACACGTCTTCAATTATCTGGACATCAAGTGCCACAATTTTCTTGTGCTCTTCATTGAAGGCTTGGTCTACCAGGGGGATAACGAGTAGACCAAAAAGGTTCTTCAATCCACCCAAGATGGCAGCATCATCATTGCATATTTCGCCATCAATGATAAGCTGATGCATCCCTCTTTGACGAGTTATGCGCTGCTTTGCTATCAACATGAAAAATGTCTGCTTGTCATTTTCATGAGCCTCCATGATCTTGTTATGCAATGATGTTCTCATTTCACTGTTTAGTAGTCGCACTGCTTGTCTCAGCTTCTGACGAGCTTCTTTACGGTTATTATTGATATTGCTGTTGTTACTGTTAGGCCTACCATTGATGTTCCATAGATAATGTGCCTTCTTACTATTGGGTATTAAACTAGCTCTATGTGGAGTCCATGTTTTGATGCCCTTTCTTGATTTCTTTTGATTTCTAGACCGTTCAGTTGCTGTGATTGAGGCGCTATGCATCAAAAGTTGAAAGTTTCCGGACAAGTAGATCAGCAGCAAGGGTTGAACTAATCTTAGGAGTGTCTTCTTTTAGAGAAACATTCAGCAGGTTTTTGTAAAGTGTTGTATCACATTTATTCCATCGTACAACTGTTGGTATCAGGTTATTTACAATTGCGTTTACTGTACTCTGCCAATGGTGACTGTGGCTGTAATTTTACTGAAATTGTTATTCCCACATCAGTGTGATCTGAGAGATTTAGATGATGTTTGTCATCTCATGCTTACTCATGCGGATGAGTTGAAGGGTTACATACAAATGTTTACTATACTATACAGTACAGCTTTAAAATAACTTAAAACATACTGTTTAATATTTTTAATATAATTGGATTCCAACCAAATTATGTTCAAAATATTCAACAGAACGTTTCTTACATCGTGTTCATATGGTACTAGTTAACATGTTTCTGTTTTTGTTTTGGAAGCATGTAAACTCATTTATGAGCTGCACTGTACGCAAAGACGATACGCCCGCGATCTCTTAACATCTGGTTCACATACTTATTTAAAATTTGTTTATTCACTAGTTTTGCTTTTTCACAACATTGAATTATTTATGTAGGCTACCTCCATCACACGGAAGAAGTTTTGGAAACGATCGATGTGGCCGTAGTGGTGATGGTTGTCACAGGCGTGACGCTCCCCCACCCACACTCCCCACCCCCTACTCACCCCATGCACTACTTTGTTGAATCCAACGTGTTAACCCATGTCTCTGTCTCATGCAAGCACCTTGTTAAAATATATAGCATATAGGTAAACAATTACGGTCAAATCACGGAGACTCGATCACTCCTGGAACTCACTTAAGACACACAATTTTACATTATCATTTTCAGAAATGATTGTAACTGTACTCTGTAGCCTACATCTTCTTTTAGATATGAATAATTGCACTATTTTAGCAAAATTATAGATTGCATTTACACATGGAAAAAATGACCAAGGAATAATATTTCACTACTTTGTACTAAAGAGAGATATTTACCATTCCCGGTGTGATGTCATAGCGAGCGGTGACGTGTTTTAGACTGAGGTGTCATTTAAACTCATTATTGGGCTGTCTAACATATTTTCTCTCACTCCAAAGTGAGGTCATTGTATTTACATAGATCATAAAATTAATTGAAATTCGTTATTGATCTCAAGTCCTCACAAGACGTTTAAATACAGCAACACTTTTTCACTAGAGTCGTCTCTCGTGCCTCGGCAAAATGGCACGAGATACGGCGACTAACACTAACCAGTATTAAGCTCAGATATTTTGTTGGGATAGAGTAGATAGGGATGACAGCTCGAATGAAGGAGTGCTGTTTATTGTAAAGCCTCTCCCGGTACCGCTGCTCCGTTACATAAGCAGACCAGCGTTTCCATAATTGGCCACCAACACTATGGCCTAAATTCCTATAGCAGCTGTCTCTTTCTGTGACTCTCCGACCTCTGGCCAACTTCTCATCTGGTAGTAACCTCCGCCAGTTTGGTTAGCGTCGACCCGGGAATTCACAGAGGTTTTCTCGACTGTGAGAATCAAAACGACAATACTTCACACACTTCCCCTGAACCTTCACCGTACCCGTAGCTAGTCTTTAAGCCAAAGTAGGATTTACTACGTTAACAATAATTATAGTAGGTACGTTCTAGCAGTGGACTTTTCTGTACAATGTGCACACAAATATTGGCAGAGGTATTGTTATCTACATCAGAAGGGGATTACAGGCAATAAGGACAGTAGTTAACACAGACTTCGTGGAATCAGCATGGTTAACAATAAGACTATCAATGGCAGGGTTTTCTGAAGACATTACGGGAAGCTGACGAGAAGTATATACCACGTAAGATTGTCAGCCCCCAACCCTCTCACAATCAAGGAAAGGCGATACCCATCGTGATAGAGAAATTTTACAGGCAATAAGAGGCAGAGATGCTGGCAGAGGTATATAGAGATGGGATCGAGCAAAATGCAGAGCATATACTAGACAGAGGAACAAGGTGAGGGCGATGACCAGAAAAAAGCAGAGAGACATGGAAATGGAGATTGCCAGAGAGGCCAAAAGCAATCCAAAACACATCAAGAGCAAGATGAAGACCACAAAAGCCATTGTAGACCTGGTTATGTCTAACACTGATGAGGCAGAAGTTTTTAACAAAAACAGATGAAGGCAAAGCCAAAGTACTTTCAGTTTTTTTCAAGTGTTTTTTATGAGAACCACATACCGAGATCCCAGACATACGTTGTTAAATTGTACGAAGCACCATTAGAATCATCATAGTAATAGTGAGGAAGAAGCTGGCTTAAGTCAAAATTGAAAATCACCTGGGCCAGATGGAATACATCCGAGACTGCTGACAGAGATGAGCACCATAATATGTAAGCCTGTAGCAATAATATTCAACACCGCGATAGATACTGGGAAGATAACAGAAGATTGGAAGACGGAAAATATTACTGCAATATTTAAGGGTAACCAGAAATTTGTGAGAAATTATAGACCAGTCAGCCATACGTGCAGACTTTGTAAGGTGCTTGAAATCATAGTCAGAGACCAAATCATAAGCCACATGAAGACAAACTCCCTGATCAGCAGTAAGCGGTTTGGTTTCATAAGTGAAGGTCGCTACAATTATTAAAGGTGCTAGACACATGGACACACCAACTTGATATGGACAGCAATATTGATGTTTTATACCTTGATCTCATGAAGGCCTTTGATACGGTGCCTCACAAGAGATTGCTGCAAAAGCTTAAGGGGTTCGGCATAACTGGAAAGGTTTATGAATGGATCCCAGCATTCCTGTCTGAGCACAAACAAAGGGTTATAGTAAATGGCACAGCTTCAGATTGGATGAGTGTCTTAAGCGGGATTCCATAGGGTAATGTGCTTGGACCTGTACTGTATGTATTGTTTATCAACGATCTACCAGATGCATACATGTATGCTGATGATACGAAGCGCTGCCGACAAATTAGGAATGAAGATGATCAGCGAGTGCTGCAGTCAGAATTATACAAGCTTCAGGACTGGTCAGATGAATGGTTGCTCAGGTTCCATCCAGATAAGTGCAAGATCATGACAGTGGGCAGAAAGCATGAAGATATAGAGAGACTATGCTATGAGAGGCGGCTCTGGCAGGACAGCAGAACACAAATTGGGAAGAGTGACCAATGAGGACCTAGGCGTTAACATTGATAGCAGGCTGACCTTTGAGCAACATGTTAATGAAAAGATTAACAAGGTGACAAAAAATCACTGGGATGATCCGACGAACGTGTCTACCTAGACACAGATACCTTCAACTTGCTGTTATAAGACACTTGAGACCACACCTCGAGTATGCGAATGCAGTATGGCACCCACTGAGGAAAAAGAAGTAGTCAGCATTGAACATGTACAGAGAAGGGCCACTAAATTAATCCCGGTGTTTAAGGGCATGAGCTAAGAGGAGAGATTAAAGAAACTGATGCTACCACCATTGACGTTCCGCAGGCTCAGAGGTGATATGATCGAGACGTACAAGATGTTAACAGGGAGTCCAGTGCCACCAGGGAACACAACCTTAAGATAGATCTATAAGCAGAGAGCAAAGACCATACTTAAACAGAATTTCTGCATCTCGGTCGCTGAACCACGACACAGTCTGCATGTTAAAAGCACCGACAGTGAAGGCTTTCAAAGCACTCTTGGACAAGCAATAACCGAACCAGGAAATGATTTACAATTTCGAGGCACCTCTGGAGATAGCGGCTTCGAGACACAATGCAGCTGTTTTGCTAATGAGTATTGAAGCTGAGGAACTGGAGTCACAGGCATCGCCTTTCGTCCAGAAACAACATACGGTATAGATTTGGACCCTTTACTAAGCATTGGAGTAGGGAACTGTAAGCTAGTTATTTAAACGATAAGATCGTAGAGTCCATCAAGTTGTTTGCTAACTGAGCATTACTTGTGTAGACTAAAAAGTTTGCACAACCCCAGTGTACAACCAACTTGATTTGATAAACCCACTAGGAATTTGGTTCCAACCTGACCTTTTGCATTCTAACAACCCCAGTACTAGTACAGCCCGCACTTCTAACCTGCTCTTCACCCCTTTCAACTCTTTTTCGTAAGGTGTACTTTGAGTGTCAGCTGCCCCTGCAAAATGTACTTTTCATCCGCTCGTAGTCAGTGGATCGCCCAAGTGCTTAAGCGGTGCATGGACTACGATGAGATGCGAACTCCTGTAGCCTCTGTGGGCAGAGACAATGTTGTAAGAGATGCACAGCTGTCTGGTGTGATGGGCGATTAGTTGAGACAGATCACACAAGAAGAGGGAACAACTTTAAGGGAGGTGGGAGGCGGGACAAACGGGGTCTGCATGCATAACACCCAACAGCCTGAGAACTCGCCATCTTCGATGTCGAGAACACCAGAACCGCACATCAACTGTGATATCACAACCACCCAGGTTCGCTTTTCGGCCAACAGCTTTAAATTCGCCTAAGAGAACTTCAGCTGGCAACACAAAAATTGATCAACCGAGACCCTGAATGTGTGACTTCTACTAGAATATTGCATCATTCCCCTAGTTTTGTTACAATATATTGCTATCACTAAACTGTGCACCATCTCTCATCGTTCTGTATGAAGAGGATGGTGCCATCAAACAAAGTTAGTCTGATTCTTGTTGTGTTTATGTCATGTAATCCATACTAATCTGGTGATGGTTCATGTTTTGTGGTTCCACTACCAAGAGTATACGAAACCGAAGCCTTTCGTTCGATGACCTATTGTACTTTAACACTAGTACATAGAGAGCGTGCAGGTCATTGACGTTTTCTGGCTCCTCTTTATTAGAAAGAGGGAGAGGAGCGCATTTTACGTAACAGTCATTACTCTCAACATCGGCTGTGCCGATCTTCTGACCACGCTTTCCTCCATCCAAATTCACTTACAAATTCTGGTTATCTCAATGAGTATCAGGATGGTAAGTATACTCTTATACTTACCGTCCTGATACGAACCCAGCCTTTCCACCCCACAGAGGCTTGGCGGTATTTCTCAGTTGCAATTGACAGCCAATCTAGTATAAGTGACTATTAACTCTGTGCATACGCGTCGTTGGACCCAGATGCGCCGAGATTGACAGATGCGTAACATGCCTAGTTGTTTTATTTTCTTTGTAATACTGAAACAGTTGGATATTTGGGAAATATCAATGAGTATCACGATGGTAAGTATGAATGAACTCTCTCATGAGAAAAGAAATTAAAAGTCTAGATTAACCCATGCTCATCAGCTAAGCTAAAGCACTTTATGGACAAGAGGCCCAAGGGGCCTTTATCGCTCACCTGGAACATAGGCATTTCAACTAGAAGGGCCATTGGCTATATGTAGAACCCTAAGGAGTTGACCAGAATTGTACCATGAAGACAGCGGCCATGTATTTTATGTATCAACTTCTCTTGATGGTGCTTATTCCCTAATCATATCTCCCAAATTTAGGCCAGATCTGTTCAGCTGTTCTGGAGAAGTTATTTTCATGAAAACTAGGTCATCCAAAATGGACACCTAATAAAGTTCCCCTGAACAAACTTGGTCTAGGTGATGTTGTGAGTTTTGAATCAATGCTCCAAGTGGTTTCGGAGAGGATTTTTAGACATTTCTAAACATTGGATAAAAATCAAACATGGCCGCTGGCCAAATTGACCAAAGAACTTTGTTTGAACAAGCCTGTATCATTATGCTATAAGGATGCCTTAGGCCAAACATACTCCAAAATCCAAGATGGCCACCAGCCAAATGGGACAATCAGATTCGTTTGATCAAACTTGAATCTTTATGCCCAAATATAATTGAAATCGACCCAGTGGGTTTCGAGAAGACATTTTAACTTTCCCATTGCTTTAGTATGGGAGTCTTCGATGTGGGAAAATGATTCAAGATGGATGCCAAACCGTTTATCCGACAGTTTTGTAACTGGCAAATTTGAGATCAGAATACCCAAAAACATATACCGGTATAAAACCAATTTCGGCCTCAAAATCCATCAAAAATAAAATCCAATATGGCCACCAAACACGCTACACTTTGATTGGCCCATGGCGGCCATTTTTTCTGACGGATCAATTTCCCTTGAACAAACTTTAATGCCACTTACTTAGTCCCTACTCATATCTCCCAAATTTTGTCCCGATCCCTTCAGAAGTTCTGGAGGTCGTTTTCGCGAAAACTAGGTCGTCCAAAATGGCCGTCCCATTTGGTCAATCAAGTTCTCTTGAAGAAACTTAACTTATCTCCTGCTCTAGATGATGCTTCATGAGTTTTCAATCGATTTCCCAAGCAGTTTCGGAGATTTTGATGTTTCTAAAAATCAGGCGAAATCCAAGATGACCACCGGCCAATTTGGCAGATTGCCTTCGTTTGAACAAACTTGGATCTCTATGCCCTAAGGATGCTCCCCAGCATATATAATTGAAATCGGCCCAGTGGTTCGTGAAAAGTCGTTTAAAGAAAGTTGATGGACAGACGGACGGACGCTTGCCACGACATAAGCTCACTTGGCCACTGTGGCCAGGTGAGCTAATAAATGGCCGACACTGAAGCATTTGTACTTCACAACAGTGGGCAGATAAAAACAAGGATAGCACAATTCATTGTTAATTTTTTATACTATAAAATTTGCTCCAAACAAGTAAAGCGTTATCAAATGATTTAAAGATGTTTTAAAGATTATAATAATAACAGCTGGTTATTTCAACAGTATTATATCTTTTATCTTACACTAATATGACACAGAAGCATATATATATCTATGTCCTTCTATAATAAACTGAAACATTGTATGGATCATCACCAACATTGTATCTGACAATCTCAGCTAGTGGGGTCTGACATTTGCCATGCTTTGCTAGTCAATTGGTTAGTGGGGTCTGATATTTGCCATGCTTTGCTAGTCAATTGGTTAGTGGGGTCTGATATTTGCCATGCTTTGCTAGTCAATTGGTTAGTGGGGTCTGATATTTGCCATGCTTTGCTAGTCAATTGGTTAGTGGGGTCTGATATTTGCCATGCTTTGCTAGTCAATTGGTTAGTGGGGTCTGATATTTGCCATGCTTTGCTAGTCAATTGGTTAGTGGGGTCTGATATTTGCCATGCTTTGCTAGTCAATTGGTTAGTGGGGTCTGATATTTGCCATGCTTTGCTAGTCAATTGGTTAGTGGGGTCTGATATTTGCCATGCTTTGCTAGTCAATTGGTTAGTGGGGTCTGACAAATATTAAACTTCAAATTTCGTAATAATAGCAGCAGCAGCAGCAGCAGCAGCAGCAGCAGCAGCAGCAACAGTAGCAGCAGCAGTAGTAGTAGTAGTAGTGGTGGTGGCGGCGGTGGTAATAGTAGTAGTAGTGGCGGTGATGATGATGACGATGACTACAACAGCAGCATAAGCAACAGCAGTGGCTCTAGCAAAAGTAGCAGCAATAGTAGTAGCAGTAGAAGTAGCAGCAGTAGGAATAGAAGCAGTAGGAATAGCAGCGGTAGGAATAGCAGTAGTAGTAATAGCAGCAGTAGGAATAGCAGCAGTAAGAATAGCAGCAGTAGTAATAGCAGCAGTAGGACTATCAGCAGTAGTAATAACAGTAGTAGGAATAGCAGCAGTAGTAATAGCAGTAGTAATAACAGCAGTAGTAATAGCAGCAGTAGTAATAGCAGTAGTAATAACAGCAGTAGTAATAGCAGCAGTAAGAATAGCAGCAGTAGGAATAGCAGCAGTAGTAATAGTAGCAGTAGGAATAGCAGCAGTAGGAATAGCAGCAGTAGTAATAGCAGCAGTAGAAAGAGCAGCAGTAGTAATAGCAGCAGTAGTAATAGCAGCAGTAGGAATAGCGGCAGTAAGAATAGCATCAATAGTAATAGCAGCAGTAGGAATAGCAGCAGTAGGAATAGCAGCAGTAGGAATAGCAGCTGTAGTAATAGCAGCTGTAGTAATAGCAGCTGTAGGAATAGCAGCAGTAATAATAGCAGTAGTAGTAATAGCAGCAGTAGGAAGAGCAGCAGTAGTAATAGCAGCAGTAGGAAGAGCAGCAGTAGTAATAGCAGCAGTAGGAACAGCAGCAGTAGTAATAGCAGCAGTAGGAATAGCAGCAGTAGGAATAGCAGCTGTAGTAATAGCAGCAGTAGGAATAGCAGCAGTAGGAATAGCAGCAGTAGATGACAGTTCAAGATCTGTTTATTTTACGCTATAGAATATCTGAAAATACAATTGCTAAAATTGTATAAATTTAGAGGTTCAAATTGTGTAACTAGATGTAATGAAACGAAATAAAGCTAACATAATTATGATGAGTTCATTCCATATAAATAATTATTCTATTTTTAGGTGTGAATTTGAATTAGTGACTGATCTCTAATATAATTTCACAAGTTAAAATAGATAAACGTAATGAAATCATTCTATGGTAACATTTATTTCATATTATTACATCTAGTCACACAATTTAGACCTCTACAAGTGCATTTTAATTTTATTTCCAATCATTAGCCTCTGAATGCGCACCTTTAAACAAAGTTACAAATATTTCTACGCAGTCAAACCTGTCTATAACGGACACATCTAGGGGTTATGTAAACGTGGCCACTAAAGACAGGTAATACCATAATACAACTCATTTTCAATAGTATGCCTAAATGATTCTAAGACCATATGATTCCTAAGACATGTGGTCTTATGACCATTATGTGGCGCAAAAGCAAGTGTCGATAATATATAGGTGTAACTGTACAATGGCCTATATTTACCAAGCAATCTCTGCGCAATGAAAGGCGTGCGTGCAACTAGCATGGCCCTTGCGCAGAGCTTTATGCATACAACGCTTCACTAAAGAGCACACCACCCCCCCCCCCCCTAAGCATACACAAAGTAGACGCAAAGCAATGTTTTGCATATTCTTTATGAATAAGGCCCCAGATCAGCTAAGGTGTTCAATTTCCAAACCAACATATTTGAGAAAGGGGTGGGCTTATATTAGTTTTCTAAACAAGGTTTTCTAAAACAGTTAAAACAGATAGTACGAAAATAAAATAAAATTTTGCATTACAAATTCTCGCCATCTTACAACTATGTTTAATTATTGCGGAAGTGAAATTATTAAATTGGAGCACCTAAATATTGCGCATCCTTTAATAAAGATCAATTATTACATTAAAATTAACCTTGAATGAATTTGACATAAAATGGCGCCACGAAAAGATACAAATCACATGATTCACCTCCAATCGCAATTTAGAACTTTATTTAGAGCGAGTACTCGGATATAAATATTCTGGACTAGGAAATTACTATAAATTATTGCGCAATAGGAATTGAGTATTGTACTATAGGCCTGATCTGAATAATGGGTACCCGTTTGATAACACACCCACATTAGCATATGAGATCTGTGCCTCCAATCACAAGAGCCAGAGGCTCACCAAGATAAGAAGCGGTTTTAAATCTCGGACTTTCAAGCAATTTTTGTCATACATCTCGATTCCATTTTGGATCATTTGATGTTGGTCGGCATTACATTAATGCGCAGTACGAGCGACTGCTTGGTCACCGCTTACTTGTACATAAATTTGGTCATAAAATATTTTTATAAGGAAGGTATTTATCATGCTAAGACATGATTTACGTGTATTTTGACCACAAAATTGTGGAATAAACTTTATTATATCGTGAACATAGTAGTAATTTAATAGTTGGCTGAGATCTGAAGCTTGTTTTGATTTCTAGGTGTCCAGGAATGAATCAGAGCAGAGATCGATGTAAATTGGAGCAATCCCGTGACACGATTGTTATTATTGTACACGTTATTCTTACAAATTTGTTCTTTAAAAAAAATTTCCGATACAAACTGCTGAGTTAGGGGGTGGGCTTCTAATACAGTTTTGCTGTATTGAAACTGCTAAGAAATCATTGGAGCTCATATGTCAAAGTTAGAGCATGGGTTTCAAAATAGGCAAAATATGGAAGATAATCCGAGATGGCCACCAGACAATTCGACCAATTATGTTCTCTTGAACAAACATGCTTCAGCCATTCCCCTAGATGAAGTTTTCTGACTTTCAAATCGATCGGCCTAGCAATTTCGATGAAGACTTTTAAAGAATTTTTGTAAAAAAGTGCAAAATCAAAGACGGCCGCGTCCAAATTGACCAATTAGCTTCATTTGAACAAATTTGGATCTCTAAATACCCTAAAAGATGCTTCCTGCCCTATATAATTGAATCAGTCCAGTATTTTTTAGCTCATTTCAAGAAAAAGATGGAAAGACAGACAGATGGTTGCCATGTCATAAGCTCACTTAGGCCAGCTGAACCAACAGTGTTGCTGAAGGATGTTGCTCTTTTGCTCTTGAACCCACAATTGGCACACAGCTTTGGGACCCCATGGGCAAGTTTCTACACAAGGTTTGGAGAAGATCCCTCCAGTAGAAACAGAGTTATTGAAGTGTCTTAAAAACAAGAACAAGAATCACTCCATGCTCACATTATTCTTTGGATGCAGGTAAAAAGCCATATGAGAACACATTCTGTAAGCTTGAGGCAGGTTATTGTGCTTGAATCAGCTCCTATCATCATTCACCACTCTGCGAGGCAGTACGAAATGCAATGCATAAAATAATCCTAAGCATGATCCTATGGCAAGGACCTCATTAATTAAATAATCCTAGGCATGATCTTATGGCAAGGACCTCATTAATTAAATAATCCTAGGTATTATCTTATGGCAAGGATCTCGTTAATTAAATAATCCTAGGCATGATCTTATGGCAAGGATCTCGTTAATTAAATAATCCTAGGCATGACCTTATGGCAAGGATCTCGTTAATTAAATAATCCTAGGCATGATCTTATGGCAAGGATCTCGTTAATTAAAGTTTTGTCCATGATAAACATCAAAGTAGAGGCTCAACAGCAACTTTAAAATGTTCCAGCTCAAATTTTCCAAATTTCAGAAATATCCTGCATGTCAAATGCCTGCTACTGATGAGTACGTACTTTCTGTGTCATCCACGACGAGGAAATTGGCTGTAATTGTATCTAAACTAGAAGCTCCCATGTCTGTGTCATCCATGACAGGGGAATCGGCTGTAATTGTATCTAAACTTGAAACTCCCATGTCTGTGTCGATTACTTTATACACACCCATCACTTCTTCTAAGTCATTCGTCTTCCACCTGTTTGACTTCTTCATTCCAATTGCTGAAAAATGGAAAGAATCATTTGTTACTCATGCCTCAAGCCCTTGTTACAGTACTGTGTCACGATACATGTTTATTACAGTACTGTGTCATGACACACATTTATTACAGTACCATGTCATGCCACATGTTTATTACAGTACTATGTCATGATACACGTTTATTACAGTACCATGTCATGACACATGTTTATTACAGTACCATGTCATGACACATGTTTATTACAGTACCATGTCATGACACACATTTATTACAGTACTGTTCATGATACACATTTATTACAGTACTGTGTCATAGCACACGTTTATTACAGTAGTGTCATGACACACGTTTATTACAGTACCGTGTCATGACACACGTTTATTACAGTACCGTGTCATGACACACGTTTACTACAGTACCGTGTTATGACACACATTTATTACAGTAGTGTCATGACACACGTTTATTACAGTACCATGTCATGCCACACATTTATTACAGTACTGTGTCATGACACATGTTTATTACATTACTGTGTCATGACACATGTTTATTACAGTACCATGTCATGACACACATTTATTACAGTACTGTTCATGATACACATTTATTACAGTACTGTGTCATAGCACACGTTTATTACAGTAGTGTCATGACACACGTTTATTACAGTACCGTGTCATGACACACGTTTATTACAGTACCGTGTCATGACACACGTTTACTACAGTACCGTGTCATGACACATGTTTATTACAGTACCATGTCATGACATGTTTATTACAGTACTGTGTCATGCCACACGTTTATTACAGTACTGTGTCATGACACATGTTTATTACAGTACTGTGTCATGATACACGTTTATTACAGTACCATGTCATGACACATGTTTATTACAGTACCATGTCATGACACATGTTTATTACAGTACCATGTCATGACACATGTTTATTACAGTACTGTGTCATGACACATGTTTATTACAGTACTGTGTCATGACACATGTTTATTACAGTACTGTGTCATGATACACGTTTATTACAGTACCATGTCATGATACACGTTTATTACACAACTGTGTTATGATACATGTTTATTACAGTACTGTGTCATGACACATGTTTATTACAGTACTATGTCATGACACATGTTTATTACAGTACTGTTCATGATACACATTTATTACAGTACTGTGTCATGATACACGTTTATTACAGTACTGTGTCATGACACATGTTTATTACAGTAATATGTCATGATACATGTTTATTATACAACTGTGTTATGATACACATTTATTACAGTACTGTGTCATGATACACGTTTATTACAGTACTGTGTCATGACACATGTTTATTACAGTACCATGTCATGACACACGTTTATTACACAACTGTGTTATGATACACATTTATTATAGTACTGTGTCCTGATACACGTTTATTATAGTACTGTGTCATGATACACGTTTATTACAGTACCATGTCATGATACACGTTTATTATAGTACTGTGTCATGATACACGTTTATTACAGTACTGTGTCATGACACATGTTTATTACAGTACCATGTCATGATACACGTTTATTATAGTACTGTGTCATGATACACATTTATTACAGTACTGTGTCATGATACACGTTTATTACAGTACCATGTCATGATACACGTTTATTATAGTACTGTGTCATGATACACATTTATTACAGTACCATGTCATGACACATGTTTATTACAGTACTATGTCATGACACATGTTTATTACAGTACCATGTCATGACACACGTTTACTACAGTACCATGTCATGACACATGTTTATTACAGCACCATGACATGACACACGTTTATTACAGTACCATGACATGACACACGTTTATTACAGTACCATGTCATGACACATGTTTATTACAGTACCATGTCATGACACATGTTTATTACAGTACCATGTCATGACACACGTTTATTACAGTACCATGTCATGACACACGTTTACTACAGTACCATGTCATGACACATGTTTATTACAGCACCATTTTGTGATATGTTTTTATTTCATGACTGACACACCACGTGAATGGTATAATTTCTGAAGTGAGGTCACATTAACAGGCTGTGTTATAATTACATAAAGTTGGTGCGGCATAATTACATAGAGGGTGTGGCATAATTACATAAAGAGGGTGTGGCATAATTACATAAAGAGGGTGTGGCATAATTACATAAAGAGGGTGTGGCATAATTACATAAAGGGTGTGTGACATAGAGGGTGCGTGACAGAGGGAGTGTGACATAGAGGGTGTGTGACATAGAGGGAGTGTGACAAAGGGTGTGTGACATAGAGGGTGTGTGACATAGAGGGTGACAAGCAATAATTGCTCAAGTGTGTTTATCACTTTAATGGTAAAACCGGCCAAAACTGACACCTGCAATAATCTTGATAAATGATCATTTACAGCGGAAGGGTATTTTTGAAAATTTGCTACTTGAATGACTAACTCGATAGAGTCATTCATGGTGAATTTAACTGGAGATATGTTCAAGGGCGGATCCAGGAGGCCATTTGCTGGGGGGGGGGGGGCGGGGCACCCAAAATTTAAAGGGAAAATGGGCTCACTCCGCAACCAGCAGGTAATTAAAAAAAATTGACAGCCCTCCCTGTGGGGGGGGGGGGGCACATGCCCCTGAGTGACACCCCCCCCCCCCCCCCCCCCCGTGTCCGCACTGATGTTTCCCATCTCTTGAGGCATACGCAAGGACGGATTGTCACCACTAGCTCGACAGCGCATATTTCAATACAGTAAAGCTGTATAAATTTCATTAAGAAATTATGTGAAGCTGGTTGAATATTTTGATAACATGCTTAAGTTGTTGTTGTCAATGGCAGAGGTGCTAATAGCACAGCAGGGACCCATAGATATTATCCGTGAGAGGTGAGGGAGGAGTTGAGGGGAGGGGGAGGTGTGGGAGGGACGTGAGGGAGGCTTTGAAATGACAAACATCAAGATGTCAATGACAATATATTGACAGGTAGAAGTACATGAAGGACGGATGTCTTGCTAGTCTCACATTAAGAATCATATATTTAAAACCTCTAAACTCCTGTTTCGACAGAAGTAATTAAGATATAATGTTACCTATTCCCGTTTGTAGTATTTGTATCTATGAATCCAGTTTGGCGTGGTATGGACAAGCAAGCACGCTAATAAAACAATGCACAAACTGCGTTCTATTAAACGCAATAATCTCATAATGACATAGCATGGTTATTCATGAACTAGACAATTGGAAAATCTATTCTTGTGTTGTAACTTTCAATGAAGACAAGCTAAAATGTATTAATGCCATTCTTATCATGTGATGCTTTGATGACAATAAGTAGCAGTGAAGTCATTTGCTTTTATTTTTACAGGGTGATTTAACATATTTCTTTCATGATTAATTCAATTTAAGTAAAACTTGTTCATTTTAGTTTGGCAATTTATTTTGAGAGAATATTACAACTGGTTATACATAGGAAATTTGTGGAAATAGCCTTGTCACGGGTTATTCACATGAAGAATGATGAGTCACAGGTTATTCACATGAAGAATGATGAGTCACAGGTTATTCACTTGAAGAATGATGAGTCACAGGTTATTCACATGAAGAATGATGAGTCACAGGTTATTCACATGAAGAATGATGAGTCACAGGTTATTCACATGAAGAATGATGAGTCACAGGTTATTCATGTGAAGAATGATGAGTCACGGGTTATTCACGGGAAGAATGATGGGCCACAGGTTATTCACGGGAAGAATGATGGGCCACGGGTTATTCACATGGAGAATGATGAGCCACGGGTTATTCCCATGAAGGATGATGAGTCACGGGTTATTCACATGAAGAATGATGAGTCACAGGTTATTCACGTGAAGAATGATGAGGCATGGGTTATTCATGTGAAGAATGATGAGTCACGGGTTATTCACATGAAGAATGATGAGTCACGGGTTATTCACGGGAAGAATGATGAGTCACAGGTTATTCACATGAAGAATGATGAGTCACGGGTTATTCACATGAAGAATGATGAGTCACAGGTTATTCACGTGAAGAATGATGAGTCACAGGTTATTCACGGGAAGAATGATGAGTCACGGGTTATTCACGGGAAGAATGATGAGTCACAGGTTATTCACATGAAGAATGATGAGTCACAGGTTATTCACATGAAGAATGATGAGTCACAGGTTATTCATGTGAAGAATGATGAGTCACAGGTTATTCACGGGAAGAATGATGGGCCACAGGTTATTCACGGGAAGAATGATGGGCCACGGGTTATTCACATGGAGAATGATGAGCCACGGGTTATTCCCATGAAGGATGATGAGTCACGGGTTATTCACATGAAGAATGATGAGTCACAGGTTATTCACGTGAAGAATGATGAGGCATGGGTTATTCATGTGAAGAATGATGAGTCACAGGTTATTCACATGAAGAATGATGAGTCACGGGTTATTCACGGGAAGAATGATGAGTCACAGGTTAGTCACATGAAGAATGATGAGTCACAGGTTATTCACATGGAGAATGATGAGCCACGGGTTATTCACATGAAGAATGATGAGTCACAGGTTATTCACATGGAGAATGATGAGCCACGGGTTATTCACATGAAGAATGATGAGTCACGGGTTATTCACATGAAGAATGATGAGCCACGGGTTATTCACATGAAGAATGATGAGTCACAGGTTAGTCACATGAAGAATGATGAGTCACAGGTTATTCATGTGAAGAATGATGAGTCACGGGTTAGTCACTTGAAGAATGATGAGTCACGGGTTAATCACATGAAGAATGATGAGTCACAGGTTATTCACGTGAAGAATGATGAGTCACGGGTTATTCACGGGAAGAATGATGAGTCACGGGTTATTCACGGGAAGAATGATGAGTCACAGGTTATTCACATGAAGAATGATGAGTCACAGGTTATTCACATGGAGAATGATGAGCCACGGTTAATCACATGAAGAATGATGAGTCACAGGTTATTCACGTGAAGAATGATGAGTCACGGGTTATTCACGGGAAGAATGATGAGTCACAGGTTATTCACATGGAGAATGATGAGCCACAGGTTAATCACATGAAGAATGATGAGTCACGGGTTATTCACATGAAGAATGATGAGTCACGGGTTATTCACATGAAGAATGATGAGTCACGGGTTATTCACATGAAGAATGATGAGTCACAGGTTATTCACATGGAGAATGATGAGCCACGGGTTATTCACATGAAGAATGATGAGTCACGGGTTATTCACATGAAGAATGATGAGCCACGGGTTATTCACATGAAGAATGATGAGTCACAGGTTAGTCACATGAAGAATGATGAGTCACAGGTTATTCATGTGAAGAATGATGAGTCACAGGTTAGTCACTTGAAGAATGATGAGTCACGGGTTAATCACATGAAGAATGATGAGTCACAGGTTATTCACGGGAAGAATGATGAGTCACAGGTTATTCACGGGAAGAATGATGAGTCACAGGTTATTCACGGGAAGAATGATGAGTCACAGGTTATTCACATGAAGAATGATGAGTCACAGGTTATTCACGTGAAGAATGATGAGTCACAGGTTATTCACGGGAAGAATGATGAGTCACGGGTTATTCACGGGAAGAATGATGAGTCACGGGTTAATCACATGAAGAATGATGAGTCACAGGTTATTCACGGGAAGAATGATGAGTCACGGGTTATTCACAGGAAGAATGATGAGTCACGGGTTATTCACGGGAAGAATGATGAGGCACAGGTTATTCATATGAAGAATGATGAGTCACGCGTTATTCACATGAAGAATGATGAGTCACAGGTTATTCACGTGAAGATGGATCTGGGGGAAACTCATCTCGTACAACACTCCATCGACACCGGAAGCAACTGACCCGTTGGACAACCCGTAAAACGTCTTCCCAATCACAAGGAGGTGGAGGCACATCAACAAGTAAACGACATGTTGCGGACAGGCATCATAGAGCCCTCAGCATCACCCTGGGCCAGTCCCATTGTACTAGCAGGCAAAAAGAATGGATCTTTGCAGTTTAGTATAGACTACTGCCACCTTAATGATCTTAGCATCAAGGACGCATTTCCGCTTCCCCGGATAGATCAGGCCTTAGATTCCTTGTCCGGACCCAAGTGGTTTTGTACCCTTGACTTAGCTATGGGTACTGGCAGGTAGCCATGGATGAGGCTGACAGGGAGAAGACCGCATTTGTCTGTCGAGACGGCCTTTTCCAATTCTGCAAGATGCCCTACGGCTTGTGCAACGCTCCTGGAACGTTCGAGCGTCTCATTGAGCAGGTATTGACTACCCTGCAATGGGAGATCTGTCTCTGTTACATCGACGACGTAATCGTCTTTGGCTCTTCGTTTGAGCAGACTCTGTTCAACTTGGACACGGTCTTAATGCGGTTCCATACCGTCAATCTCAAGCTCAAACCCAAGAAGTGTCATCTTTTCAGACAGAGCGTCGAGTTCCTGTGACATGTCATATCCGCCGATGGAGTAGCTACTCAACCTTCCAAAACTAAAGCAGTAGCAGAGTGGCAAACCCCCAATTCGGTCACCGACACTCTGAGTTTCCTCGGTCTCTGCCAGTACTATCGTCGATACATACATCATTTTAGTGAGATTGCATCACCATTATTCCAGATCACCGAGAGGGATCGACCATTCGAGTGAGTGTGAAGGTTCCTTTAGGGCGCTGAGGGAGCATTTGACAACCGTAGCCATTCTTGCTCATCCTAACCATAACCTCGATTTCATCTTAAGACACTGATGCATCTGCTTATGCAATAGGTGCAGTTCTAACTCAGGTCACAGAAGATGGAACAGAGCAGGTACCGGGTTACGGTTCGCGTACTCTGAACAAAACAGAGAAAGGTTATGCGACCACTAAGAGGAAATTGTTAGCTGCGGTGTATTTTGTCAAATATTCCAAACACTTTCTGTACGGGCTCCCATTTACACTACATACAGATCACGCCTCACTACGCTGGCTCAGAAACCTAAAAAATCCAGAGGGCCAGGCAGCGAGGTGGCAGGAATCCCTGCAGGCCTTTAACTTCAATGTTGTTCATAGACCCGGCAAGCTGCATGGAAATGCTGATGCCTTGGGCAGAATCAGGCTCGAGGATGAACAAGAAGTGGCCACCACCGTGACACATACAACACAGCCATCTCCCGTGTTCCCCGAACTGTGGTGCGCAGAGTGGGATCCGGAGACAGTCGCTCATGAACAAGCAGCAGATGTGCAAACACGGAATATATACGCATGGATCCAGGAGGGGGTACGTCCTTCTAAGGAAAATGTTACCCGACTTTCCGCGACGGCTAAATATTACTATCAAAGGTTTGGAGAATATCATATGCAAGCTGGCATCCTCTACATTAATAACAGGATAGTGATTCCTGAGCGCTATTGTGTGATAATATTAAACCAACTACAAGACAACGCAGGACACTTGACCATAGAGAGAACAGCGGATCGCATCAAACAGAAATTCCACTGGATCGGGATACGCAATAGTGTGAAGGCACGGGTCGTCAAATGTGTCCAATGCCAAAGACGCGCTGTTGGCCAGCACCATTACGCACCGTTACTAGTTAAAATTGTTGGTGCACCGTGGGAACGAGTGGCTATTGATGTGCTCGGACCTTTGAATACGACGGATGAAGGAAACAAGTACATCCTCGTATTACAAGATTATTTTACGAAGTGGGTAGAAGCATTCGCTTTGCCAGACCAAGAGGCATTCACAGTAGCGGAGGTCCTGAATAACAATGTGTTCTGCCGCTTCGGTATGCCTTATGAATTGCACTCCGACCAAGGAAGTAATTTTAAGAGCCAGCTAATTTCCAAGCTATGCAAATTGTTTCATATAGTCAAGACTCGCACAACGCCCTATCATCCGAGAAGTGACGGGATGGTAGAAAGGTTCAACCGCACCTTGGCTGAGATGCTGACTAAGGAAACACACCTTGATTGTCGCGATTGGGATATATGACTCCCACATGTGCTCATGGCATACCACACTTCGACACATTCCAGCACGGGTTATACCCCTGCTCGGTTAATATTAGGCTGTGAATTAGCCTTAACCCTGGATCTGGCAATGCCCAGGATTATAGGAGAAAAATTTACCATCTCTATGTAGAGCTCATGCGGCAACGGATAGAAGTCCCATCAGCTAGTGAGAGCAACATTATCCACTGCACACCGGTGTCAGAAAACATGGCATGACAGGCGAGTGCATGGAGACCCGTATGAGGTGGGAAAAATGGTTTGGGTTCACGATTCGCGATGTTCTGCAAACGTGCCGAGTAAACTGAGTTACCAGTGGCAAGGCCCCTATGTGGTAGTAGGTAAGAAGTCGGACGTGACCCGCATCCGCGCCTTGGATGGCCTGACTTCAGTCATCCACTTCGATCGACTTAAACCGTGTGTTAGTGACGACTGAGTACCAGAGCTCAGACTGGGCATTTCACGTAGCACCAGTACCCAGACAGATGTCTCTACGGAAACAAGTATTCCCGACGTTAGTCCGGAGCACCGCGGTGCCAGTTCGACCCCTCTCCTACCAAGCCAGGAGTCCGGCGAACATATGACTAATGCTGAGGCCGATGACGAGATACGTACTCGCCCTCTCCCTCCTCAGAGCGGGTCTATACGATCTGGGAAGTCGTATCTGAAGACTTGTTTGTGTTGTCCAAGGGGAAGGACGGAAAAGTTGTTCTGCCGACTTCTTCCCACTCCCACCCACTTCATGCTATTACCCCAATTATAGTTACCACAAACCGAAGCTGAGGCTGCCCCGGGCCATGCTTCCTGTGGGGTGGAGCATATAATAAATAGCATGGAAGTGAAGAGGCTTGATGAGGCCTTGGCCTGTTGCAGAAAACAGGAAAACTACACAACTCGGTGCACTCCCATTCCAAGCCATAAAAACGCCCAACCACCCCCATTCCAAGGTGCACCCCATCCATTAGCACGACCATCCCCATTCCAACTGGCATCCCTCATCTCCGCACCAAGTTCGGAGATCACACGTCCCATCCAGTTCACACTCCGCTCGTCATCTGTTGACTGTCAATCTTCAGATATGAATCAGCTGTTACAGAGGTGGCATCCCACACCCCAGTCATCCCCGCTGGTGGTGGGCAGGGAAGCAGCCTGTTCAGCAGACTCTATGGCTCGAATATTCCCTGTACTAAAAAACTATGACAAAGTACCAACCGTTGTATAATGGGAGATGACCATCCCCATCCAAAGGGCATCTCTGACCACAACCTCCCTACCAAGCCCCCCTGTGAGCAGCTAGAACATCACACCAAGACACAGAAAGCCAGGAGCATACAGAACACACACTTGCCCTCAAGGCTGGATACGTCAATTCTTTGTCGCGCGAACATCACATACATACCCGATTATATACACAGTACAATGGAGACATTCAAAATCACCAACAACATGGATAGCATGGAGACATTCAAAATCACCAACAACATGGATAGCATGCACCTAACGTTTATAACAGAAAAAGTTAGACACCTTTTTCCGCAACATTCGATACCGCATGAATGCGGTGAGTTCATGACTCACCGCAACCCGACTTTTCCGCAACACAACAGAATCGGCATTCCCCAGTGTGGAAAACTGGATCTGCCCACCTCACACTATGCCAGCGTCACACAGCAACCCCGACTTCCCTACAACAGAACACCACCATAATCAGCACGAACCCAAATTTTCCGCAAGCACCCCCTTATCCAGTGTGCGGAAAACCGATCATACGGAAAGGAGGGACAACATCGTAGCCATCTACAGTACGCGCTATGGGGGACATCCACCCTGGAAATGTTGTACGTAATCAGCTAAACAAAGACACTTCAATCACACGTAATAAGTCAATATTATTAAAAGAGCAAGATGCCCGTAGTCTGTCATCGGAATCGAGTAGGATTTTACTACCGAAAGGAAATTCGATAATGGATTGATTCAAGTACGACAGCACCCATCATGGTCATCCGCGCTCTAAAGTAACTCTGTCCCGTCTTAGGACTTGGCCATTACAGAGTGAAATACATCATGTCAGATAAAGTTGACACCACAAGCATCGCAGTACCCCGTCTACTGCAATAACAACTTTTACACTTCACGACTGTAGCCACTTGTAAATATTTTATCTATATTCAGCTGTAGATGTATCCTTTAGATGTTTTCTTTAATTATCTATTTATCGCTGAAGTTTATTCCGACTCCGATCTACCCCTATTAATATACCACTCAATGTTTTAATGTTACAATCTGTCACCGCACCACCATCCATTTATCCAACCGCCCACCCATCCATCTATCCACCCATCCCACCATCCATTTATCCGACCACCGACCCATATATTAAATGCGGCCATGTGTTAATAAAATTCCCATTCATGTGGGGTCCAGTTACTGGCCATGCGATCTGGCAATCTAATCAACACATGCTGATGTGGAATGTCTCTGAGTTTATAGCTAGCAAACCTGGCCTGTCATCCTGGCAACTTGTCGCGATTTAGTGCCCATTACACTTTACATCCTGACATTTTAATGTTGTGATAGTTTTTGCGGAATGAAACTAAGATTGTTCCATATGATAGCCCAAATTTCTGAATTTAAAGATCACATCAATTGTCACCATGCAACCACCCACCACACCACACCTGGGGCACACATGATAGGGTTTTGGCATGAGTCAGGTGGAGGAGTTTTAAGAATGCGATGCAACTAAGATAAGGGGTTCTTGGCTTGAAGTTTTGGGCGGGATGAGATGTTGAGAAAGCAAAGATGCTGACACTGGGGACGTTGCGTTAAGCAAATTGTGAGGATTGTAATTTTGCGAGATGAGATGTTGTAGTGACCAAGCCTGGTGCTATTGCTATTCTGCCGTCACAGTTTATAACGACCGCCTCTCGTCGTGTCATTGTGTTTCCTATATTGTACTGTTGCTGTTCATAATGACCAGCTCTCGCCGTGTTATTGGATTACCTGTTGCCATGCTATTGGATTAACCGTTGCTCGTGTCCTGTTGCTGTTTGTAACGACCACCTCTCGTCGTGTCGTTGGATTAACTATAAGGTACTGTCTCTGTTCATAACGACCACCTCTCGCTGAATCATTGGATTATTTATACCGTACTATTGCTGTTTATAACGACCACCTCTCGTCGTGTCATTGGATTAACTATAAGTTCTCTATACCATACTGTAATGCTGTTCATAACGACGACCTCTCGTTGTCTCATTGAGTTTCCTATACTGTACTGTTGCTGTTCATAACGACCACCTCTCGTCGTGTCATTTAGTTCTCTATACCGTACTGCTGCGCTGTTCATAACGACCACCTGTCGTCGTGTTCTTGAGTTACCTATACTGTACTGTTGCTGTTCATAACGACCACCTCTCGTTGTGTCATTTAGTCCTCTATACCATACTGCCGCGCTGTTCATAACGACCACCTCTCGTCGTGTCATTGGATTAACTATAAGGTACTGTCTCTGTTCATAACGACCACCTCGCGTCGTGTCATTGGATTAACTATACAGTACTGTCTCTGTTTATAACGACCACCTTTCGCTGGATCATTGGATTTCTTATACCGTACTATTGCTGTTTATAACGACAGCCTCTCGTGGTGTCATTGAGTTCCCTATATTGTACTCTCGCTGTTCATAAATGACCAGCCCTCATCGTGTTATTGGATGACCTTTTGCCGTGTTATTGGATTAGCTATTGCTATTGTGTTGTTGCTGTTTATAACGACCATCTCTCGTCGTGTCATTGGATTAACTATAAGGTACTGTCTTTGTTCATATAGACCACCTTTCACTGGATCATTGGATTGCTTATACCATACTATTGCCTTCCATAAATCACCATATGTCAAAGTATCCTTCTTATTATTCAATTACACATTTCAGTACACTATATTGGCTATTAAATGTCATTATATCATACAAATTATGTTTTGCAGTGTGGTTCATCTTCAAATTTCCGATCAATTAGTTTTGATTATATAGCAATTGCATATATTCCTACTTGTGGGATTATTGGACTTTGGGACAACCCAAATCTCAGGTACCCTAGGCAACAGCCACTATTATTGGTCATTGTTTTGTAGTGCATGGGTATATTTCATTTGTTTCTGCTCTATGCAGATGGGGGCTCACGGGCGAATTTGAATGACTGGTATAATTTTAGGTAAGGGGTTTAGGTCAGCTGAAAGTCCTGAGAGTAAGGGGTTACACAACAATGCAAGATTCATCCACAGATAAGCAGCCACGCGTATCAATCAAGTTCACCAACATGACAGGGACACAGTATCACAATCTCCATACAACGGTATTGTAAACCTGTAAACTGTGGCATGCAATTTCCGAGCTGTACCGTAACAAGAGGCCCAAGGGGCCTGTGTCGCTCACCTGCAACATTGGTGCCTCAACTAATCTTCATTGAGTTGTACATCAATCAGTGCCACTTCCAATGACTCAGTCAAATGGTTTAGTTTTCGAGATATTGACAACAATCTGTGGATTGCTTTTGCAACAGTGCTTTTGAACAATATTTAAGTGAAAATAGAAGACATCAGTGCTAACAGCAGAAATTTATGACATGCAGTCAAGCTTGCATTAAGAAACCCCTCAAGTGAGAATCAGAAGGCAGTCTCTTATCGAGCCAGTCATTCCAGTGGTAAATTTTCAAAAATAGTCATCCTGGCCTGCAAATGGACATTCCTTAAGGCCACTGCAGAGGCAGGTTTTGGCCGACTTGACCATTAAAGGGCTAATAAAGGATCAACTACATTGCTTAATTGTATTTAGCAAAGGAAGAAAATAGTCTTTAAGGCGGGTGCTCTCTTAACCATCTCACCAATAAATCATGGAAAAAGTATATTATTTATGATATAAAACTTAATTTGTTGAATATTTTGAAATTAATTTGACTCGCAGCCGTTGTGCCTTAGGCAACAATAGCTTCCAGTCAAATTAATTTCAAATTATTCAACTGTTTTACTGTATGGATGTCTTGAAAGTATAGGGAATTCATCAGCCAAAGGGTTAATACAGGGGGTATTTATAGCAGTATATTCCAGACCATCCATTTAACACATGTACATCTGACTGAATGGTCAAGTTAGCAGCAGGGATGGGTATTGTGATGCTGGAGTTTATTTAGAAAATAATTTGACTGAGTCATAGGTGCCTGCAACAACTTTCAATGAATCAAACACATTTCAAAATATTTTAACAGTATAGACGTCAGAGCACATAATACATATCTTAAAGATTTAGGCAGCACATGGATGGAAAAGTCTAACCAGTTAATTTAGTGTTTTATCTACTATCATGACTATGGCAATAAAAGCTGTTATGTGTCACTGGATGGTGGAAATAAAGGCTGTTATGTGTCAATGGATGGTGGAAATAAAAGCTGTTATGTGTCAATGGATGGTGGAAATAAAGGCTGTTATGCGTCAATGGATGGTGGAAATAAAAGCTGTTATGTGTCAATGGATGGTGGAAATAAAGGCTGTTATGTGTCAATGGATGGTGGAAATAAAAGCTGTTATGTGTCAATGGATGGTGGAAATAAAAGCTGTTGTGTGTCAATGGATGGTGGAAATAAAGGCTGTTATGTGTCAATGGATGGTGGAAATAAAAGCTGTTATGTGTCAATGGATGGTGGAAATAAAGGCTGTTATGTGTCAATGGATGGTGGAAATAAAAGCTGTTATGTGTCAATGGATGGTGGAAATAAAAGCTGTTATGTGTCAATGGATGGTGGAAATAAAAGCTGTTATGTGTCAATGGATGGTGGAAATAAAAGCTGTTATGTGTCAATGGATGGTGGAAATAAAAGCTGTTATGTGTCAATGGATGGTGGAAATAAAGGCTGTTATGTGTCAATGGATGGTGGAAATAAAAGCTGTTATGTGTCAATGGATGGTGGAAATAAAGGCTGTTATGTGTCAATGGATGGTGGAAATAAAAGCTGTTATGTGTCAATGGATGGTGGAAATAAAACTCCAATTAAACATTAACTAACACTTTAACCCTCAAATTTATTCAAGAAGTTAGATTTTCTCATAGAAAATGTCTATTTGCAGAACAAGAGAAGACTATTTTTGAAAATTTATGACTGGCTCGGTTATAGAGCCAGTCATTCCCGTGGTAAATTTTCAAAAATAGTCTTCTCTTGGTCTTCTTCTTTTCGATCGTTGGTATCACACTTGGAGAGCCGTTCTCAAGATGAAATCTGTGGTTTTCTGCAGTTCTTCCACAGGCCTGTACAGCTTTTCAAGAAAGGAGGTTGACAAAGTCCAGATCTCTTCTCTCAGCAGCTGATACGTACTGCAACATTGAAGTATGTGCTCTGTGGTCTGTGGCGATGTCGTAAGGTGGAGCCGCCTGTACATGTGTTGGTTTAGTCTGTTATGTCCAGTTCTGAGATGAAAAATGGTCACTTGCTCTGGCCTCGAGAGATGATGGTAGGCATCTTCTGATTGAGGTGTTCTATAGAGTGACTTGATGATAGTTTTCATCCCTGTATGGGTAACCATGTTTTCTGTCTGATTCTCTTCTGCATCCACCTTTGCCATCTTGTCTGCTTCCTCATTTCCTTGGACTCCACAGTGTGAGGGGATCCTCTGCAATGCTATCCGATTGAAAGCATTTGATGGTTTGTAGCGCTTCTTCAAGTTGTGGCAGCTTACCTTTAGTGATAGCCTCAAGATGGAGTGGGCATCAGATAAAAAGACAATCTGTGCAATAGGGTCTGCTGTTCTGCTGATGGTATTAGCTGCATGAACCAGTGCTTCGACTTCAGCTCTGTAGTTTGTGCAGTGTTTGCCTGTCGGTATTGCAGCTGACTCATGTTGTCCATTTGGATACTGTATGTGCAGTCTCGCACCTCCGCTCCTAATTGCATCTTCGGCTGATCCATCTGTGTAGATCCTTATCCATGTCTCCTGAGGGTACATTTCTTCCAGCATGGCTATGGTCAGGGCCTTCTTCCTCACATCACTATGTTCATCTTTGGTTGTGAGATGAGGTACTGTGGTGCGAATAGCTATGCTCTCTAGTTTGTTTTCCCAGGGTGGAGGATCAAGAGTGTGGTTTGGGTCTTCTATTTGTGCTGGCAACATTTCTTGGTGTTTCCTTTGAAGTGCTTTTGTCTCTTTCACAAAACTTGATCTTTTAAGTCTTCCTGATGACAGCTGTGCTTGCCTGATCTTTATCGGGTGGTTGTTGAACGATTTGAACTTTGCAGCTTGGATCAGTGCTTTGCATTCCCTTCCTTTGCTAAGTCGGAGGATGCCCGCTGTCTGCTCCATTTTTTCTATTGGTGTTGATCTCATTCCACCAGTGATGATGCGCAGTGCCTGGTTTTGTACTCTGTTGATGAGATTTAGCTGCTGTCATCCATGAGCTGGATCCATACTCAAGGTGTTGTCGTACGGCACATAGGTAGATGGTCTTGAGGTTCCTTTCATTGGCACCCCACTTTGTTCCTGTCAGCTTCCTCATGATGTTTAGCTTTCTTCTGGCCTTTGCCTCTGCGTTCTGGATGTGCTCCTTCCATGTTAATCTTCTGTCATAGGTGACTCCCAGGTATGTCTGCTGGTCCTCGTACTCGAGTGGAGTACCGCCCAGTGTCAGATTGCCAACCTTGGTTTTGGTGGACAGTGAGAATAGCATGGCTGATGATTTTTCTTTGTTGATGGTAATACACCAGCGATTGGCCCAAGCTGTAATTCTGTCCAAGGCGAGCTGCATTCTGTACGTGGCAGTCGTTGTGTACTCCTCGGTGCACCAGAGTACGAGGTCATCTGCATAGAGGGCTGCTTGGATCCCATTGGGCAGCTCTGCTACAATGTCATTAATGAAGAGTATGAACAGAGTTCGTGATAATACTCCGCCTTGTGGCACCCCTTGTCTCAGCAATACATTCTGTCCAGATTGTCCATCCACCAGCACCATAGCTCTGCGATTGTGTAAGTATGACTTGGTCCATCGATACATGTTGCCACCGATGCCTGTGCGCCGGCGCTTCACGAGGAGGCCATCCTTCCACACCTTGTCAAATGCCTTCTGCAGATCAATAAAGGCAGCTAGAATCACCTTCTTGGCTTGAAAAGTGTCCTCTATGACCTGTGCAAGATGTGTTGTTTGATCTTATGTGCTCCTGTATCTTCTGAAGCCGGCCTGCTCTGAAACTATAATGTTCTCCGACTCCAGGTACCACTGCAACCGCTGGTTGACGATGCGCTCCATTGTCTTGCATATGCAGCTTGTAAGACTGATAGGACAGTAGCTCAGCACTTTCGCCTTGTTCTTCCCTTTTTTCAGAATAGGAGTCATTCTGGCTTCCTTCCAGCACTGAGGAACCTCTCCATTGGTCCAACTGAGATTAAAGATGTCTAGCAACTTGCGGAGAGATGCTTTACCAAGGTGTTGGATCATTTCATTCGTAATGCCATCTGGCCCGGGAGATTTCTTCTTCTTCAATTGGCGGATAGCCTTCTTCATTTCTGCTAAACTAATATCAACTTTCATTGCATCGTGAGTGTTGGTGTCTGTTCTTTCCTTTTGCTCTTTTTGACGCATTCGTGGTATAGAAGTGTTGCTTTCTTTTGCATATGCCTTCGCAAAGGCATCTGCAGCCATCTTTCCTGTCAGTGTTTGTCCATCTTCTTCAAGAGTAATCTTCTCTCCCCCAACACCCTCATCAGTCAGTGCTTTAGTCAGTCTCCATAGCTTTGTGGTGTCTCTCTCTAAATTAAACCCTGCCGTCTTTTCCCTCCAGCTTCTTCTTTTGGCCTCCAGCTTGGTATTTAGATACCTGGCTTTAGTTTGTTGTAGCGTGAAGTGGTTTTCATGACAGGGATTACTCTCTGCATCTTCTCTGGCCTTGTCTAGTTTATCATGTGCTGCTTGCAGTTCTGTTGTCCAGTAGGGGCGGTAGTTTTTCCTGAACCCTCGAGGAATCGCTTCGTTGGCAGCCTTGAGGATACTTGAATTAAATTCCTTGACCACATTGTTGATGTTTCTCCCTTCTACTGCTATATTTTGGGTAAGCTCATTGGAACGAGTGCTGAACAGACTCCAATTTGCCTTTTTGTAGTTCCACCTTGGATGTTGAGGTGAACTTGTCGAAATACTTCCAGAAAGAGAGAGAGAGAGAGGACTGGGCAGTGGTCGCTTCCTCCTAACTGCGATCCGACCACTCTACTGAGGTTTCTGTGAATGTCTTCTGTACAAAATGCCAAGTCCGGCGTTGTTGTCGAGTGCCACCGGCGCGAGTAGACGGTAGGTTGATCTGTGGGATCATTGACAAGTAAAAGGTGCTTTTCATCTTGCCATGCTTCAATGTCTTCTCGTTTGTCAAGTGTGCTGTATCCCCAGCTCTGGGACTGGCTATTAAAGTCTCCCGCAATGAGGAAGTGGCAGTCCGGGACTTGGATTGTGTCAAGTGAGAGATTCTTGTCATTAGGGCAGGAATAATTGACAATGTCAATCACAGAGTTGTTGGTTGTTACCTTGATCTAGATATATTCTGCCTCCTCCATAAAGGTTTTGATCTGGCTGGCGTTCACGCTGTTTCGGACCAAGGTGATCACCCCGCCTTTCTTTCTTCCTCTTCAATCAGACAGGAAAATCTGGTAACCTCTGATCTTAAATGGTTTTCCTTCTTGCAGGTGTGTCTCTTGGATGCAGCAGATATCAATGTTGTTTTCGTACAGGAACTGTTCGAGCTCTGATTTCTTGTTGGTAACCCCTTCTGCGTACCAGTGCATGATGTTGATACTGGGGTTCTCTTTGGGTTTGGTCTTCTCTTTCGATTGGCCAGTAGCTCTCCATCCTTGTCCACTAGCTCCACAAGACAAGTTGATGGGACCTCCAGTAGCTGAGAGTGGGCTCCTTCGAGGCATGGAGCCCGACGCTGCACCTGCCTGGCGGATCCTCACAGGGCGAGCACCATTTCGGTTGATTCGATCTCCAAGTGTCATTTCATTAGCATTGTGCATAATGCTCTGGTTAGCCCCTCCAAATGTCTGGATTGACACCCAGTGGGTTACACCCCTGCGCCACGTTGAAGCCGAGCATATAGTCTTAATCAGGGGTTCTCTTGGTCTGCAAATGGACATTTCTCAAGACCAATGCTGTAGCCATTTTTGGCTGATATGAGGACTAAAGGGTTAACCGTTTTCCTAAATAGCTAAGACATGCATTGTTTCCTCTGGCATCTATATTTTTGAATTTATTTGACTGAAAGTTGTTGCTTTCTAAGGCAGCAAATTTTCACAAAGTCATTGCTGGTAGCAATTTGTCAAATTTGTTTTTTAATAGACTTCAACTCACATTACCCAACACAAAGAACTGAGCTAACTGATAACTGAGGTGGGCCATTCAGCAAAAGATTGTATTATAAAGATTGTATTATGCAGTCCAACCCGCTAGAAAGACCACCTATACTAGAAGGTAATTTTACTGCATGCTCCCAAACCGTTTATCCGATAGATTCAGAAATGGCATGGTTGAAATACCCAAAACCCTGTACAAAACAAATTTTGGCTTCAAAATACATCAAATAAAAGAATTCAATATGGCCGCCAAATACGTGATATTTTGATTGGTCCAGGGCAGCCACGTTTTTTTTTTACCTATCAACTTCCCATGAACAAACTTCAATGGGCCTTAGTCCATAATCATATTCCCCAGATTTAGTCCCGATCTGTTCATTAGTTCTGCAGAAGTTGTTTTCGCGGAAACTAGCTCATCCAAAATGGCTGCCATTGAACAAACCTGGTTCAGTTCTTTCCTTATATGATACTTCATGAGTTTTGAATTGATCCACCAAGCGGTTTCGGAGAAGATTTCTAAAGAGGTTTCTAACAAGAGGCCCAAGGGGCCTGTGTCGCTCACCTGGCACATTATGCATTTTTGTCACAATTGTTAGTGGGTGGTTTAGGAGTAGTCTTCTAAATGAGTTTGTGGACATTTTTGCAAGTCCAATATGGCCGTCAAACACGCTACATTTTGATTTTTCCACTTCTGCCATGTTTCTGAAGTAGCGCCTTCCCTTGAAAAAACTTTAATGGCACTCAGTGCCTAATTATATCTCTCAAATTTCGGCCCAATCCGCTCAGTGGTTCTGGAGTCATTTTGGCAAAGATGAGGTTATCCAAGATGGCCATCAAACCATTTTGCCAATCAAGTTCCCTTGAAACAAATTTGGTGCAGCTCTTGCCCTAGATGATATTTCATGCGTTTTGAATTGATCCCCCAAGCGGTTTTGGAGAAAAATTTTAAAGACATTTTAAAGCGGCCAGTTTTTTTGACGGATCAACTTTTCTTGAACAAACTTTAATGGCCCTTAATCTTATATCACAAATTTTGGCTTGATCACTTCAGCGGTTCTGGGGAAGGAGTCGTTTTTGCGAAAATGAGGTCATCCAAGATGGCCGCTGAACCATTTAGTCAATCAAGTTCCCGTGAACAAACTTTGGTCAGCTTTTACCACAGATCATATTTCATGAGGTCTGAATTGATCCCTCAAACGGTTTTGGAGAAGATTTTTAAAGACATTTCTAAAAGTCAGCTGAAATCCAAGATGCCCGCTGGCCAAATTGGCTGATCGGCTTCGTTTGAACAAAATGGTATCTCTATGCCCTAAGGATGCTTCCGGCCAAATATAATTGAAATCGGCCCAGAAGTTCTCGAAAAGACATTTTAAATTTCCCATTGCTTTAGTATGGGAGCTTTTGGCGGGAAAATGATCTAAGATGGCCCCCAAACCGTTTATCCGACAGTTTCGAAAATTGAAAATTTGAGATCAGAATACCAAAAAACATATATAAAACCAATTTCGGCCTCAAGATCCATCAAATAAAAAAATCCAATATGGCTGCCAAGCACGCTATATTTTGATTGGCCCACCGCGGCCATGTTTTTTGACGGATTAACTTCTCTTGAATAAACATTAATGGCCCTTAGTCCCTAATCATATATTACAAATTTCGGGCCTGATCACTTCAGCGGTTCTGGGGAAGCTGTTTTTGCGAAAACTAGGTCATTCAAGATGGCTACTGAACCATTTGGTCAATCAAGTTCCCTTGAACAAACTTGGTTCAGCTCTTACCCTAGATCATATTTCGTGAGTTCTGAATCGATCCCTCAAACGGTTTTGGAGCAGAAGATTTTTAGACATTTCTAAAAATCGGTAGTAATCCAAGATGGCCGTCGACCAAATTGGCCAATCCGGTTCGTTTGAACAAACTTGAAACTGTATGCATTAAGGATGCTTCTTGCCAAATATAATTGAAATCGGCCCAGTAGTTCTCGAAAAGAAGACATTTTAAATTTCCCATTGCTTTAGTATGGGAGCTTTTGGCGGGAAATTGATCCAAGATGGCCGCCAAACCATTTATCCGACAGTTTTGAAAATTGGAAATTTCAAATCAGAATACCCAAAAACCTATATAAAAACAATTTGAGCCTCAAAGTCCATCAAATAAAAAAAATCCAATATGCCGCCAAACATGCTATATTTTGATTGGCCCACGGCGGCCATGTTTCTTGGCGGATCAACTTCTCTTGAACAAACTTTACTTGCCCTTAGTCCCTAATCATATCTGCCAAATTTCAGCCTGATCCCTTCAGCGGTTCTGGAGGTCATTTTCGCTTAAACTAGGTCAACCAAGATGGCTGCCGAACCAGTTGACCAATCAAGTTCCCCTGACCAAACTTGGTTGAGCTCTTGCCATGGATCATATTTCATGAGGTTTCCTTCAAGCGGTTTCGGAGATTTTTAAAGACGTTTCAAAAAATCGGCCAAAATCCAAGATGGCCACCGGCCAAATTGGCCGATCGGCTTCGTTTGAACAAACTTGGATCCCTATGCCCTAAGGATGCTTCCGGCCAAATATAATTGAAATCATCCCAGCAGTTCTTGAGAAGTCGTTTTAAAGGAAAAGTTGACGGATGGACGCATGACAGACCCACGATGGACAGCCACCACGACATAAGCTCACTTGGCCTGTAAATACAGTCCAGCTTGGCATGGTCAGTAGACTTGGCATCCGCAAGACATGGAGCTGTTTAAACCAAACCATAAATTACCGTCAGCTATACTGTCCTAATTTTGATTAAGAACACGACTGTTCGACTGCGTATACAAATCATTAGCGCACGGGCTGATGAAGCAGCATCAAAACTTAGACAGTATAACACTGTGGAGAATTTCAAATATTATCTTACCTACATATTCCAGCCACCAATCAACACAGGCTGGAATAATCTTACTACACACAAGAGGCGGCGCATGTACAAGATCGTGCGCATATAAAGGGACGCTGTTCTAAGGAACATAATAAGGAAAACATATATTTCTATTTTTCGCATCAAATACGTACAGTCAACAGCATCAATCTCCACATATATACAAATTGGCTAAGTTTCCGATCAACCACGTGCTTTCAAAACAAGAATCACGTGATCATCACTTCTATTTTCCAGTAAATTGGATCAAAGGCTATAAACAAAAGAACCGCCCTCCTATGATGCTACCGCAATATCATGGAGGAGGCGAGAGGTGGTGAGTCGGCCATAGCCACTGATGTCATCATGCTCTCCCCCACCCCATAGGGCGTTACAGCCTGAAATTTGAGCAGGTGAGTTTATAGGCATCGAACTTGAAAAACCGCATCACGCTAATTAAAAGGTGAGCATCGACAGGAATAAATAGTTCCAGATTTTAGCGTTGATCGGAGACCTGATTTTCCACCGAGTGGGGATGAAAGTGGCTATCCTACATTCTTACAAAGGGAATATATGATCAGACTCCAGGAGAACGAAAGTTAAACGAGAGGCCGAAGGGGCCTGTATCGCTCACCTGCATCATAGGCATTTCAACCAGAAAGGCCATCAACAATAAGTAGAACCCTACAGAGCTGAGCAGAATTATAACAAGAAAACACAAGCCATGTTTCTTTATGTATCAACTACTTTTGAACAAAATTTAACGGCCCTTTAGTCCCTTATCATATCTCCCACATTTCGGCCAAATACGTTCAGCGATTCTGGATACGAAGTTGTTTTCATGAAAACCAGATCATCCAAGATGACTGCTAAAGCATTAGTTCCATTGAACAAACTGGATTCAGCTGTTTCCGTAAATAACCTGTCATGAGTTTAGAATCACCCCCCCCCATGCGGATTTGGAAAAGATGATTTTTACAGACCAGCTTCATTTATCTCTATGCCCTAAGTATGTTTTCTGCCAAATACAATTTCCTATTGCTTTAGTACATGGGAGTTTCTAGTTGGAAAATGATCCATGATGGCCGCTAAAACGTTTATCCGAGTTTCGAAAATGACAAATCTGAAATCAGAATGCCCAAACACATATATAAAACCAATTTCGGCTTCAAGATTCATCAGAATAAAAAAATTCAATATGACCACCAAACATGCTACATATTGATTGGGCCACGGCAGCCATATTTTTTGATGGATCAACTTCCCTTGAACAAATTTTAATGGCCCCGAGGCCCTAATCAAATCTCCCAAATTTCAGGCTGATCCTTCCAGCGATTCTGGAGAAGTCGTGTTAAAAAAAAATAGGTCATCCAAGATGGCCGCCAAACTATTTGGCCAATCAAGTTCTCTTGAACAAACTTGTTTCAGCTGTTGCCCTAGATCACATTTAATGAGTTTTCTAAAAAATCGGTCAACATCCGAGATGGCCGCGGCCCGAATTGTCCGACCGGCTTCATTTGAACAAACTTGAATATCTATGCCCTATGGATTGTTCCTGCCAAATATAATTGAAATCGGCCCAGTGGTTCTTGAGAAGAAGTCGTTTAAAGAATTCCCCATTGCTTTACTATGGGAGCCTATGGCGGGAAAACAAACCAAGATGGTAGCCAAACCATTTATCCGACAGTCTCCAAAGTGTCATATTTGAACTCGCCACCCTGATAAGCATATATAGAGCAATTTTCGCCATTAAAATACACGAAATACAAAAAAAACCAATATGACCAACAAATGCTAAATTCTGATTGGTTGATGCCGGCCATGTTTTTTAACGTACAAAATTCCTTTGAACCAATTTGAATGGCTCTTGGACCCTAAGCATATTTAATAAATTTCAGCTCTATCCCTCCAGCGGTTCGGGAGAAGAAGTCGTTTTCCGGAAAACTACGTCATCCAAGATGGCCGCCAAGCAAATAGGCCAATAAGGTTGGCTTGAACAAACTTGGGTCTAACGTTCCCATAGATGATGTGTTATGAGTATTGAATCAATTCCTCTTGCGGTTTCGGAGAAGATTTTTTAGTGTTTCCAAAAATCGGGCCATTTTGGCCGGCGGCCATCTTGGATTTTGACCGATCCGCTTCGTTTGAACAAACCTAGATCTCTATGCCCTATGAATGCTTCATGCCAAATATAATTGAAATCGGCCCAGTGGTTCTTGAGAAGAAGTCGTTTAAAGAATTCCCCATTGCTTTACTATGGGCTCATTACTTTACTATGGGAGACTATGGCGGGAAAACAAACCAAGATGGCAGCCAAACCATTTATCCGACAGTCTCTAAAGTGGGATATTTGAACTGGCCACACTGATAAGCATATATAAAGCGATTTTCGGCATCAAAATACATCAAATACAAAAAAGCCAATATGACCAACAAACGCTAAATTTTGATTGGTTGATGGTGGCCACATTTTTTAACGTACAAGCTTCCCTTGAACAAACTTGAATGGACCTTGGTCCCTAAGCATATTTACCAAATTTCATCTCTATCCCTTCAGCGGTTCGGGAGAAGTCGTTTTCACGAAAACTAGGTCATCCAAGATGGCCACCAGGCAAATCGGCCAATCAGGTTACCTTGAACAAACTTGGGTCTATCGTTGCAATAGATGATGTGTTATGAGTTTTGAATCAATTCCTCCAGCGGTTTCGGAGAAGATTTTTTAAAGTGTTTCTAAAGATCGGTCACTTTGGCCGGTGGCCATCTTGGATTTTGGCCGATCATTTTCGTTTGAACAAACTTGAATGTCTATGCCCTAGGGATGCTTCCTGCCAAATATAATTTAAATCGGCCCAGTGGTTCTTGAGAAGTTGTTTAAAGAAAAAGTTGACGGACGACATACAGACGACGGACGGTCGCCATCGCATAAGTTCACTTGGCCATTCTGGCCTGGTGAGCTAATAATTCCATACATGGAGTGACCAGCTCACTCTGAAACTTTCGGGCGTGGTCCTCTGCCCTCCTGTGACGTCACCAAACGGCCTGCCACACGGTATGGTGTAACACATGCGTTATCTTTTAAGCATCGTGTGTTGGTTGTGACATTAAGGCTTGGTAAGCAAAATGAAAATCGATAGATATCCTCGCACCACACTTTGAAAATAGACTTCCAATTGTAGTAATTCCGACCGGGAAGATGGCCAAAATTAAATGTACAAAAAGACGACAACCTGACTTTCCGCAAGTAGCTTCAACATCCGCATCTGCAACACAGCCAGCCAGCTCCAGCAACCATCACCACAGCAAAGGCAACACCCGTAAAAACACCACTGGCATCACTTGCAGCATCGGCTGCAACATCTGCACCCGTAGTGACCACACCGGCAACACTCATCACTGCAACAACATCCGCATCCATGATCGGACAGCCAATTTTGTAGTGATAACAACTCCTGTGACAATTCGTGATCCAGTGTTACAGGACATTTCAGACAGGTCAATATCTCCGCTCAATTTAGTTATCGACGAGGAGATAAGTCTCACAGAAGCCACAATCACCACTCCCGCACCACATGCCAGCACTCCGATATCCACGCGCAGCACCATCATCCCAGCAGATCCTGCCATCAGAAAAGATACCACGCCGGACAAAACATACTCGGGGAAACGACGACTAGCCCATCAACCCGAGATCCGAGCGGTACCTAGAATATCAGCGAGTAGACTTATTCAGGCTGTAAAAATTAGGAAAATATCCGCAACCACCGGAGCAACACCATCACGCAACCTCTCCGCATCATTCAGCCGACCACAAGAAAGCCCTGCTACCACCACCACCACCGTGATGACAGCAACTTTGGAACCAGCAACCATCAGGACTCCACCCATCATTGTCACCACCACCACTAGTGCATCCGCTAACTTATCTGCAGCTTCATCAAACCTGAGCGCCGAGAACATTATTAACATAGATAACATAATATCAGCACAAGAAGACCACCCGCCATGGCCATCAAGTACGAATCGTTAAACTCAAACTCGCTGGGGAAACTTTTCAGCAGACGTTTGTGGCCATTATTGTCGTGGATGCAGCAGAATGTGTGACTAGGTGTGCGGAAGATAGAACTATTATATATTTATTTTTTGAAATACTTTTCTTTTTATTATGTTTTTAAAATCAAAACCCCGTCCCTTGGCTGATTACGGTCATCCAATACAGCTACGCAAATTATTGCCTAGCTGTGTCTCAACAAAATCGCTGCGGATTCCTGTGTTGTAAACACACTGTGTGCAGTGTAAGTACACAACACACCGCAGCGAATATGTTTTTACTACCATCATGCCATCCCAGCTATTGCTGGGGCTGCCTGATGAACCAGTTTTTCTTATTATATACTATTTTTCTTATTATTTTTTTTCTCGTGTTAGTACAACGAGACGGATTTGGGATGGCGAGAGCTATCCGTGCGGGCCCACCAAAACGGGCCGCACTGTATGCATACCTTCATATAATCAGTATGCATACGTAATTAATATTACTTCGACTGTCATATTACATTGTTATTTCTGTGTATTTTATATATATATATTTTCTTATATATTATATTTTAATCTTAATTTGGGTACGTTGGAGCGTGGGTGTTCTCGGCAGAAATTTAATTATTCGTCACCAAGAGAACGCCTATGCGAGCTATTGTTTAGTCAAATCATGATAACAAACAAAATAAAAGAGCACGCAGCGCAATATAAAAAATAAAAAAATTAAAAATAAAAGTATGCCTACCTCCCAAACTCTTTCGCACCTCTATGCGCTCTTCTCTGATTAAGCTACGCGTCTCTCATGTCACTACTCCTCTCGGCTACGCGTCTACTCGAGAAGTCTATAATTCTCGCCTAGCGTGCTTCCGATCCGCGATGCGGTATCGTTTGTCAAACTAGGAGGGGGTGGTGTAGTGCGGATCGGCCGGACGGGTATGGCCTGTCCCAGCACAGCTGGGTATGGAGCGATCGCTCCTGGTACACCCGCCTCCCCCTGGATAGGATAGTATGCATGTATAAAGCCATATGAGAGGTTTCTATGAAACGGCTAAGTCCGTGAGACCGCGTAGCACGCGTTAGAGCTTCCCTGACAACACGTTAACTCTTCTTGTCGTTCTTGGTACCTATCAGGACCGGAATGAGACGAGGATTCCAAAACTATTTCCCTTTTTAAAATCGGACAAGAAATGGCCTAGTTATCCTTAATTAGCCCATTTAAATTATTTTCAAAATATTACCGGGACGTCGTAATCACGTTTATGTACCGAATGAATCCCTTCCTAGCTGCACGCTGATTGGCTACAGATCGCCTGCTGATTGGCTGGGCATCCTGCCTGATGTCACGAGTAGTATAAAAGGGGCAAAAAAACAAGAATCGAGACCACACTTCGGCAAGAGAGAGCAAGTGGTAGGTTGTGTGGCCAGAGCAGTGCTAGATGTGGGCAACTGCTTACTGACTGTGGTACCCTACACCGCAGCAGTGCCTTTCGGAATTCAGTTCTCATTCTCTGGTCAGCAATCGAACATCCGCAGTCACAGTTTTTGTAAGCCCTCGGACGGCCATCCGGGGGCAACTAATTTAATAGAAGACTCCCTCACCACCAATACCTAGAGGAGCCTTCCTGCTGACGGGCCGCGCGGCTCATATGTAATCTCTTCAGTATGTAGAACAAGTGGTGATTCTTGGTGGAAAACTCTTCAGATCTACCGAACCACACACAAAACTGGTATTCAAACTTCCGCGCAGCATGTCGTGTATTTAATTAACTTTTAGGCCACAGTCTGGTGGGACTCTGCCTGGTACACCGCAAGAGCTATGCGATGTATCATGTATGGTGTACCCAGTAATGTACATGCATTGTTTAATTATAAATTACAACTGTAGCTCTTCATATTACGGGCAACTTTTGAACTTCCGTTACCGGACGGACACCTTTTAACATTCCGCTTAATTATTGTATTAGCTATTATGACTATCTAGTGGACATCCGACTACAGTCGTTTTTCTTCACCGTCTTTGAGAGTGAGCCACATCAACAGTTCGCCTGCGGATATTTCCCAGCAACTTCAGAATCGTGCCATCTCGCATACCTCATCTGTAATGCATCATCTACAGTGATTTACAAACTTTCCGTACCGATGACTAATTCGTACTCATTTAGCTATTGTGTTCATTATTTCTTTACAGGTACTGATGACTAATAGGTACCACCCAGGTCGTCTGAGATCGCATTTGATAATTTGTATTTTTATGTAAATATTATCATTATTTTTGTGCTTATGACTAACGAGCACCGCAAGGTCCTATGACCTGATTTACTGTCACTACTGTAATAGTTAGTTATGTATATGGCAAGCAGCCATCCTAGTTACTTGTTTTGTTTATTTTATATAAAACTCTAGGACTGCAGTACGCTAGGCTATATTATACAGCAACATTAAATCTGCATCACTTTTCCCCCAGTATCAATTTTACACTGAGGTCACTGTTCATGTTCACATTACGCGAACCTGACATGTGATTGACTAAACCTGGCCATTCTAGCTCAATAGGATAGGTTTAAAGTAGTTAGGGACAACCACTCCTTAGGAGACGTTTGTGTAAGCCTCTTTTCCGGATGTAGCGGATATGTAACACTGCACACCGGCTAGATTGTGTAAAATTGGCCAAATACCTTAGGGCCTCTTATTATATTGAGTGATTGTCTCTTTATACACTCCTCCAGCCGCAAGGTTCATAAATTGTCTAGAACTCCCATCGACACGTTGGCATGATCCGACTTGGGTAACTATTGGGGTTTCCGAGCGTTAAAGACCTAAGTGTCGATTTCTTATACACTCCCTCTGTATCTTCGGATACCAGTTAGCATAGATAACCCTGACAAAGTAGGAAGCACTGCGAAAAGATATTATGTAAAACCGGCCAGCAGTTCATCTCTGGGCATTCTGAAACTTAACCCTATCGACAGGCAAACCTTAGTTCCTTGGAGCCGGATCTAGAAATGATCTGCCCCGACACATGGGTGACGGATGGGACGCAGATCTCCATCTAACTCTGTACAACGACTGGGTGCGGCCTTGGAACCCACCATGCCCTCACGGGAAGGTCACTGGAGATGGATGTCTGCCTCTTACTCCCTGCCATAAAACTTTTATGCGCTTTTCAAAATGCTTATGTAAATGGTGACTTGTCCTAGTGATGTTGTATGTGGTTGCGGTGTGATATGTAACCGATCGTTATGCGATTCTGAAGTTTTCACTCCGTAACATGAGGGAGATGCTCTGTAGGGTGATCTTCGGGAAACCGAGCATCATCACCAGTTAGGCTCATGTGTCAAAAGATAGGTAGAAATCCCTGCCACTTGTGGCCACAGCTTGGACATAAATCTAACAACTAAATGGTAGGTTAGAATTTAGCAGAAGGACCGCATAAATAAAGTGGCAGCTACCAATGCATTATCTTGGACCTACATAAGATGATGGTGTTTGAATTCCTCGGCAATCATCCACCCGCATCTTCACGTAATACAGTGTGCATCACATTAATTATAGTTTCACTAGGTTGACTCACACCCCACTTAGCTTATGTTTGAACAAGAGAGTGGCCCTTTTTGTCAGCTCTCTTCCTCTGCTTCGACATTGAAGGCATTTTCCTGCGACGGAGGCCCGCGCGAGGCACTTTCCTCTCGCAGCATAATATTTTTATTAGGGGTATAATGGTTTATGTTAAACTACATAAGTGGCCTCGTTAGGACGCTCCCTTGCAGGGATACCTCATGGATGCATACGGATCGGTGAGGTACCTCTGAAGAATCCACATTATCAAGACACCAACTTAGTTCTATGTACTGTATATTTTCTCTCGTCTACTAGCAAACGATTACCAGTTTGCATAGTATATATATTTAGATTAATTATCATGTCCAGGCTCCTAAATTGAGCTATGGACCATCATACTGGTGACACTAATAGTTGGGATGAAACAGTGAGGTTCAATCTCGGTGGCAATGGTCGCACGGTCCCACTGGAACATGATCGTTCCACCGGCTCTAGAAGTAGGTCTTTGCACTTTCCAGAGTCGCGATACGGGATCCGTTACCCCGAGAACCGTAGCTAACCAGCCCTTCCGTGCATCCTGTACATGCGGTGCAATGGAGTGGAGCAGCAGAACGGACCAGCGCGTACCCATGTGAGCTACAAGAGTTATCATGCGGAAACCCCTCTACCGCCTGTTCAGATGGCACCATCACATAATATCCCGCCAAAATATTTATGTCCATTAAAGTACCATTGACCAATGGGGCAGCCATCCCTGACATTATTGACCCAGCAGATGACATTTACCCATGGGATGATGGTCACAGCAAAAAAGATTGGATGAGGAAATGCAAGAAAACTAGTGTCATTGACATTATTGACCAAGGAGAAAGGTGCCATTGGTCAATGGGGCAGCCATCCCTGAAATTATTGACCCAGAAGATGACATTTACCAATGGGTCAATGATCACAGTAAAAAATGTGGATGAAGAAATGCAGGAATAATGGTGCCATTGGCATTATTTACCAATGGGAAACGTACCATTGATCAATGAGGCAGCCATTACAGACACTATTAATCAATAGTTCAATTGTCACAACACTGACATTTACCATAGGGGCAATGGTGAGGTCACAGTAACAAATTTGGATGGGGAAATGAAAGAATATTGACATGACTGACCAACAGGAAGAGTACCATTAATCAATGGGGCAGCCATCCCCGACTCTATTGCCATTTGGTTGAAGTGTACTAAAGGAACATTTCTGACAAATCTGTTTCAGTCCATTACCAGTTACGAAATGTGACAGATTACTTTCCCAATAGGGTTCAATACTTAAAATGCTTTAGAGCCCGAGTTATGGCCCTTACTTCAAGTCATGGCTACTTCATATTCATAGGGCGAATAGATATTGCCTGAAGGAACATATCTGCCAAATTTGTTTTTAATCAATCAACAATTTACAAAACAAATGAATTTTAACCGAAGGGTTCAATAGTTTCAATGAAACAGAATTATATCCCTTGTTTGTAGGTGCGGCCTCTTTATATTAATAGTCCAAATAGATGTTTGACTGAATCTATCAACAAATGGCGAAACGTGCCACAATTGTTGGCAGACGACATACAAATCGTGATTGTCTAAGCTAACCTGGGTGAGCTAAAAATGGAAAATTTGAAATGAGAATACTCCAAAACATATATAAAACCAATTTCGGCTTCAAAATCCATCAAATAAAAATATCCAAAATGACCGGGAAACATCCACCAGATAAAAATATTCAAAATGGGCGGGACATACTACATTTTGATTGATCCATTGCAGCCATGTATTTTTACGTAGCAACTTCCCTTGAACAAGAGGCCTGTATCGCTCACCTGGACCATATGCATTTCAACTAGAATGTTCATTAACAATAAGTAGACCTCTAATGAGTTGAGCAGACTTGTAACAAGAAAACGGAGGCCGTGTTTTTTATGTATCAACTTCTCTTGAACAAACTTTATTGGCCCTTAGTCATCAATATCATCTCGCAAATTTCTGGCCAATCATTGAGCAGTTCTGGAGGTCTCGTTTTCTCGAAAACTAGGTCATCCAAGATGTCCGCTGAACGATTCGGCCAATCAGGTTCACATGTGAACAAATTTGGTTCAGCGCTTGCCCTAGATGATATTTCATGAGTTCTGAATTGATCCCTCAAATGGTTTTGGAGAAGATTTTTTAAAGACATTACTAAAAATTGACCAAAATCCAAGATGGCTGCCGGCCCAATTGGCCGAACAGCTTCGTTTGAACAAATTTGAATCTCTATGGCCTAAAGATGCTTCCTGCCAAATATAATTGAAATTGTCCCAGTAGTTCTCGAAAAGAAGACATTTTAAGTTTCCCATTGCTTTAGTATGGGAGCTTATGGCGGGAAAATGATCCAAGATGGCTGCCAAACCGTTTGATTGGACCACGGCGACCATGTTCTTTGATTGTTCAACTTCCCTTGAACAAACTTTAATGCCCCTTAGTCCCTAATCATATCTGCCAAATTTCGACCCGATCCGTTCAGTGGTTCTGACGAACTCATTTTCGCTAAAACTAGGTCAACCAACATGGCTGCCGAACCATTTGACCAATCAAATTCCCTTGAACAAACTTGGTTCAGCTCTTGCCCTGGATCATATTCCATGAGTTTTACATCAATCACACACACACACACCCCCTACACAAGACGTTTCCTTCGACGGACTATGGACGGTCGCTGCGGCATAAGCTCACTTGGCCTTTCATGGCTTCAAAAATGTCCATATTGTCCGGACATGCCCGAGAATTGTCTTCGATGACCAGTAAATGTGATGTCCAGTCGGACAGCAATGTATTTATTTTGTTAAATCATTGTTAATAGAATCAGCAAATGTATCCAAATATCAGCAGTTTGTGCAAATAAATAACAATTTGTGAGCTAAATAACGTATAAATGTTAAATAAAACGAGATTTGAAACACAATTTTGCAATAACTTCGCACAAATACCATTCAAATTACGTCACTTCCTTGTATGATACAACTATGCACGGAAAAGTTATTTTAACAGGTACAAAATATGCGGATCGGATTGAATGTATAATACTCAAGTACCATCATGAAATGATTATACATATATATATATATATATATATATATATATATATATATATATATATAGTACATTCCAAGTTCCCGAGTCCAGTATATTAGGTCCGTAAAATGCAGACGATTCTACCAAGTATTAATCAATCGGCTTCCGCAATAGGACGAGTTTACGCCATCACTCTCGTAGCTGCTCGAAGCTCCCCTACCATATATGTGGATTGACCAAGTCTACCCGGGTACTACAGTTAAAATTTGACTAAAGGACGCAGTTTTTTGGTCAAAACACATGTACTAGAAAGGGGGGTGCGTACTATAATCGAGAACATTCCTTCCGCACATTTTTGGGTCAAAATTGTTCTTAAAAAGTCACAGATTATACCACAGAAATTGAACTAAATGTTACCCTAGCCAATTCGCGCCGCCTGACGACTATGTTTAATGTATACTCCAAAAACACCATGCGGAAGTGAAATTATTAAATTGGGGCGCCTAAATATTGCTTAGTCTTTAATACATATCACTTATTACATCAAAATTAATCCAGAATTTGACATAAAATGGCGTCGAGAAAAGATACGTGTATAAATCACGTGATTCGCCTCCAATCGCAAAAGATCTTTATTCTAATTAGAGCGAGTACTCGGATATAAATATTCTGGACTCGGAACTCGGAAATTGCTATATATCATCATTGCGCGATAGGAACTGAATGTTCCCGTACCTGTTTGATAACCAACTCCCGTTAGCGCATAAGATTACACAGCGCCTCCAATCACAAAAGAGCCAGATAACCAACTCCCGTTAGCGCATAAGTTCACACAGCGCCTCCAAACGCAAAAGAGCCATTACAATCTGTTTCTATCACACGATTTCGATGTTTTCAAGGAGACATTTTATGCCAAAATTAGATTGATTTTGATGTAATAAACAATCTTTATTGAAGATACACGATATTTAGGCGGTCCTATTTAATAATTTCTCTAACATCATGATAATTTTTAGTCATGCATTAAACATGACCGGAGTGATGGTTATTTTTTATACCAATTTTCGATTTTTTAAAGGTACATTTTTTCGAAATCTAACAGCGTCTTATACTTGAATACAAGAGTTTTTTGGGCGGAATTTGGTCAAATTTTGGACAGCGTCCTATATTCGAGGGCGGCCTTTAGTCGAGAAATGACGGTAATATTAATATCATTGCACTACTCAAGTAATGACCTAAGTTCGTCATATAAAGGGAGTTAATAAGCGGTAGCTGATAAATCCCGGGATTTCTATTTTATCTCGACGACATTTTATGTCAAAATTTTGATGAAATAAACAATGTTTATTAAAGTATGCACAATATTTAGGTGGTCCCAATTAATGATTTCAGTCCCGCGATGATGGATATAAGGTACACATTAAGCATAGGCTAAGATGGCAAGATTTTCTAGCGGGAAATGTGTTCTATTTTCATGCTATTTTTTGTATCATTTTTTCCTGGAAATATACCTAATAGAAGTCGCACACACCCCACTTTTACTCACAGCTTTCGATTTAGACAATTTACAGCCCTTGTCCTATAAGAAGCCGCTGTATTACATCATGCATTTTCTCTGCTGCCCCACCCCACTCCCCCAAACCCATGTCCAGCTGGGAAAATTCTGTTTCTGAAGCCGTGATATATATATATATATATATATATATATATACATATATATATGCCATTTTGTGCATTTTCAGGTTGCCCGCGACAAATTAAGGTTGCTCTAATTATGTTAAGCTAAATGGAAAAGAAAATTATAATCACTTTTGGTTTGTCAAGTAAATTCTGAAGAATGGCGACAATTACTCAGAAACAGTCGTAAGCATACTGATTACACTTTCTAATAATTAAATAAATAACTTAATTAGTCAGTAGGTATCAAAAACACAGTCTGAGTATATAGTACTATTAGTCTGAGTATATAGTACTATTAGTCTGAGTATATAGTCTGAGTATATAGTACTATTAGTCTGAGCATATAGTCTGAGTATATAGTACTATTAGTATGAGTATATAGTACTATTAGTATGAGTATATAGTCTGAGTATATAGTACTATTAGTCTGAGTATATAGTACTATTGGTCTGAGTATATAGTACTATTAGTCTGAGTATATAGTCTGAGTATATAGTACTATTATATAGTACTATTAGTCTGAGTATATAGTCTGGGTATATAGTACTATTAGTCTGAGTATATAGTACTATTAGTCTGTGTATATAGTCTGAGTATATAGTACTATTAGTATGAGTATATAGTCTGAGTATATAGTAATATTAGTCTGATTATATAGTCTGAGTATATAGTACTATTAGTCTGAGTACATAGTACTATTAGTCTGAGTATATAGTACTATTAGTCTGAGTATATAGTAATATTAGTCTGAGTATATAGTCTGAGTATATAGTACTATTAGTATGAGTATATAGTACTATTAGTCTGAGTATATAGTACTATTAGTCTGAGTATATAGTACTATTAGTCTGAGTATATAGTACTATTAGTCTGAGTATATAGTACTGTTAGTCTGAGTATATAGTACTATTAGTCTGAGTATATAGTACTATTAGTCTGAGTATTTATCATGGTTGCCCTGTGTACCATTAACAGCCAAAGCTTAGTTGCCCGTGGGGGGAATTGTGTCCAATTTTTGTGTTATTAACGATCCATTTTGAAAATATTTAGAGAACGGATTTCAACCTTTTCTTGAAATATACCACCTCACCCTTTCTCCAAGATTTAGAAGATGTACAGCATGTAAATACACCACCTCACCCTTTCTCAGACATTTAGAAGATGTACAGCATGTAAATACACCCCCTCACCCTTTCTCAGAGATTTAGAACATATACAGCATGTAAATACACCACCTCACCCTTTCTCAGACATTTAGAAGATATACAGCATGTGAAATTTCCTATTAGAAACCAGGGTTCAAAATCGATGATTTACGGTACGCACCTGTCCGTTTGACAGATGATTTATGGTACGCACCTGCCCGCTTGACAGACTTCCCAGGTTGCTGTCTATCTTTCAGCTCTTGCCACCTATCCCACAATGGTGTGCGATCTAACAGCCGCTTCAGATCTTTACTACTGATGACATCATCGTCAGGACTACTGACGACATCTTGATGATCGGAGGATTTAAGCAGCTCAATAAGCTCTTGTGGGTTCAGTGGTTTTAATATGGTGCTGAAATCAGCTATGCCACCTTTGAATTTACCTGAAAGAAGACAATGTCTAGCTGTGTACCTCCAGACGATGACATACCTTCAGATGATGACATACTATACCTCCAGATGATGACATAACTCCAGATGATGACATACCTCCAGATGATGAGATACCCCCCATGATAAAATACCTCCAGACCAGACAATGACATACCTCCATATGAAGACATACCTCCAGATGAAGACATACCTCCAGATGAAGACATACCTCCAGATGAAGACATACCTCCAGATGAAGACATACCTCCAGACGATGACATACTATACCTCTAGATGACGACATACTAGACCTCCAGACAATTACCTACCTCCAGACGATAACATACCTCCAGACGATGAGATACCGCCAGACAATGAGATACCTCCAGACGATGACATACTATACCTCCAGACGATGACATACTTCCAGACGATGACATACCTCCAGACAATGACACATCTCCAGACGATGACATACTATACCTCAAGACGATGACATACCTCCAGATGATGACAGACCATACCTCAAGACGATGACACACCTCCAGACGATGAGATACTATACCTCCAGATGATGACATACTAGACCTCCAGACAATTACCTACCTCCAGACGATAACATACCTCTAGGCGATGACATACCTCCAGACGATGACATACTATACCCCCAGATGATGACATACTTCCAGACGATGACATACCTCCAGACAATTATATACCTCAAGATGATGACATACCTACAGACGATGACATACCTCCAGACGATGACACATCTCCAGACGATGACAGACTATACCTCAAGACGATGACATACCTCCAGATGATGACAGACCATACCTCAAGACGATGACATACCTCCAGATGATGAGATATTATACCTCCAGATGATGACATACTAGACCTCCAGACAATTACCTACCTCCAGACGATAACATACCTCCAGGCGATGACATACTATACCTCAAGACGATGACATACCTTGAGATGATGACATACTATACCTCAAGATGATGACATACCTCGAGATGATGATATACCGCTAGACGATGACATACTACACCTCCAGACGATGACATACTTCCAGACAATTACATACCTCCAAATGATGACATACATGTACCTACAGAAGATGAAATACCTCCAGATGATGACATACTATACCTCAAGACGATCATATACCTTCAGACGATGACATACCATAGCTCAAGACGATGACACCTCCAGACAATGACATACCTCTAGACGATGACATACCTCCAGACGATGACATGCTATACCTCCAGACGATGACATACCTCCAAACGATGACAATACTATACCTCCAGACGATGACATACCTCTAGACGATGACATACCTCCAGATAATGACATACTATACCTCCAGACGATGGCATACCTCCAGATGATGACATAGCATACCTCAAGACAATGATATACCTCCAGACGATGACATACCTCCAGGCGATGACATACATACCTCCAGATGATGACATACCTCCAGACCATGACATACTATACATCCAGACCATGAAATACCTCTAGATAATGACATACTATACATCCAGACGATGACATACCTCCAGACCAGATGACATACCTCCAGATGATATAACATAACTCCAGGCGATGACATACCTCCAGATGATGACATACCTCGAGATGATGAGATACCTCGAGATGATGACATACCGCTAGACGATGACATACTATACCTCCAGACGATGACATACTTCCAGACGATGACATACCTCCAGATGATGACATACCTCCAGACTATGACCTACTATACCTCAAGACGATGACATACCTTCAGACGATGACATACCATAGCTCAAGACGATGACATACCATACCTCCAGACAATGACATACTATACCTCCAGATGATGACATACCTCTAGACAATGGTATACATCCAGACCATGACATACTATACCTCCAGACGATGACATACCTCCAGATGATGACATAGCATACCTCAAGACGATGACATACCTCTAAACGATGACATACCTCCAGATGATGATATACCTCCAGACAATGACATACCTCCAGACGATGACATACCTCCAGACGATGACATACCATACCTCCAGATGATGACATACCTCCAGACCATGACATACTATACATCCAGACGATGACATACCTCCAGATAATGACATACTATACCTCCAGACAATGACATACCTCCAGACCAGATGATGGCATACCTCCAGATGATATAACATACCACCAGGCGATGACATACCTCCAGATGATGACATACCTCCAGACGATGAGATACCTCGAGACGATGACATACCGCTAGACGATGACATACTATACCTCCAGACGATGATATACTTCCAGATGATGACATATCTGCCTTGCCAGCCATCTGGCTGTCTGTGTGTCTGTGTGTCCGCCCAGCCACTCACTCACATAAAATTAAGGGAGCTGAATACTACTTTCTTTCTACATGTATGAACAAAGTTTAATTATAAACACTGCAGTGGCCTTTCGGGTGTGGTGAACAAAATTCTATCAAATGGCAAAACATGTCCTCCAAACTTGATTCATTTTTTCGGCATCAAATGATCAAAAGGCATCAAAAGGCAAAATTGAGTGTCCCAACAAAAGCATATAATACCTTTGAATGATCCTTTCATGATCGCGTGAAGGAAACACTACTCACTTATCAATCCAATTCGGAAGAGTAAAATTTCACTAATCTGTGTGGAGTGAAACCAGTCCACTAATCATTGGCTTTATTAATGATGTTTGTGATAAACCCGGATCAAAGGAAACTCAAACCTTGCACAAAGTTCAATTGTTCAAATTAAACCATAGAGTAGTTTTTCAAAGGAGATTGAGTAATTCAGTAAAGGTATATAAAGCTGTCTATACTGAAGGACTGACAGATTTGTCATACAGGCTACTGATGAAGCGCATCCCTCCGAAATGCATTTAGCCAATTGACGGTGTCCATAATTACTGTGAGTAACTTATAATATTGCGTATTGTATTGTTGTATTGTTAACCCTTGCATATTACATGTTAATTCTATAATTTGTCTTTCAGGTGTAAGTAATATATTGGTTCAATTTGTAGTTGATGTGAATGAATTTGTGTGCTTGAATTTGAGTTTGCCTGATCGAATCTTTCTTACCTGCTCAACTGCCTGTCTGATTGCTAGTTAGATTGAACGCTTGTCTGTCTGAATGGCTATTGCGAGGAAGAATGGTCATAGGAAGAATGGAGATGGTAAAGGGGGTTCATCTGCGCATGCGCGCCTGGTAAAGCTGTATTACCAAATAATTCAGTGCTTCCACCATATTGCTACGCTACGTAGGCATTTAGATGCCGAAACTCTCCCTGATGGGCTTAGCAGGAAGGTGGAAGAGCTGAATGTATTTTGTAAGCCAGCTATGCCAGATGATGACATCTACTTTGCCATCTGGAATGTGAATTTTGAGTGGGCAAAATCTACCATTAAGGCCATGTTAAATCACTATAATGAACAACTTGGTAGTATTAGAACTGAAGTAGTCCTCACACAGGCAATGCCACATTTAGACCTAGGTCGTGCTAAATCTAATGCTATACGCTGGGCAAAAAACAATTATAATAGAAAGCTCAACATTAATGCGATTAGTTCTTTTTACGATTTTGTGCGACCGATCGATCCATCTCAGCAACCAATTCAAAATCTCGCACAAGCCACGCCTCTGGTCATGATACCAACTGTGGCCCCACAATCACAAATGAAAAAACGCCTCAGATCACCTGAAACTTCGCCGCCAGTCACAAAACGAGTAGACAATAAAATCTCTCCATTGCTACCATTAGATTCTGGCCCTAGAGATATGCTATTTGAAGCATCATTAATCCCACTACCCGACTCTCCACTAGGCAATCTAAATGACCCAAATGAATATCCGCCCTTGCCACAAAAAGGGTTAATAGTAGCAAATCTGGTCCACGGACTGGCGCTTCCCAGAAATCCCCTCAGAGCAGTCAACCATCGGGTCTCAAGACCCCATCCCCAACAGGGAAACTGCCACAGCCCAGCTTCTCTCCAACTCCAGGTCCAAGTAATGCACCAGAGGTGCATCCTATTAAATTTGCAAATAGACCCAAACAACCAACCATGTTGGAGAGAAACATTTTTTGGAAATTTCGTCATGAAATCGAAAACAAAATTGACTGGCGACTACCTGTTCTCACGAACGAAGTACTCATCTTTGGAGCTTCGAACCTGAGTCGCATTAATGTTGAGCCCCACCCTGAAACGCAAGTTACCTGCTACCCAGGAGCTAAATTGTGTCATGCTAGAGGACTAATTCAAAAGTACACTGGATCATTTAAACCAGAGAAAATAGTGATTAACATTGGTATTAATGATATGAATGAACCCATCTCTAGTTCAAAACATAGATTAATGCTGCTTCTCAGCGCGATTAAGTCCAAATTCCCAAAGACTGCTATTTACTTCGCAAAACTTAACTATTCAAGTCGGTTGACAGCTCAGCAGAGGTTGGCGATTCAGTCCCTCAATTCGACGGCCGAATCATCAAAATCTGTGACTGTCATTCCTGCACTCAGACTCTCCGAATTTAATGTTGTTACGGATAACATTCATTGGACTGAGAAGACAGCTAACTCTATGTGTTCTGCCTGGCTTAAATTCCTAAGTTTAAACTAGACAAGGGCCAAGGTAACATCCGCCCAGAAACAGGACTGGGCAGTAATATTGTCAATCTAACTGGCTCCCAATTAGGTGAAGCAGAGCAGTCACTGCTCAATTTTGGTCTTACATTTGTCCCAACACCAAAACCTAAAACAGGTCTGGATGCCCTTTTAGATAATGGCTGTATGGAAACATCTGAAGTTAGTCACCGTATTAAGTTAGCAGACTTCTTTCGTAACTCTAATAGTAACATTCCACCATTCATTGAAAAAAATGGCTGGGCACCAAACGTAAAACTCCTGGACCCAGCAATCGGTGAAAGCATAGAACTCTTTCCAGAACGTGTTAAAAATTCTGCATTCCCCAATGATCAACCAAATTTACCCTATGAGGAATGCCAGGCCTTAATTGAATTGTCTAAAAACAGCGAAATTGTCATCAAACCTGCAGATAAAGGGTCGGCGACTGTAATAATGCTTAAAGATAACTATAAACGTGAAGCACAACGACACCTTAGTAACCCAAAGCATTACCAGAAACTAAGCAAACCACTTTGGCAAAATAATTGCAGCAAATTTAATGAGATTCTTCAAAAATTGCTCAATAGCAAGATCACCGAAAAGCAACATAAGTATCTCTTTGCTAAACTTGAGTCAAAACCACGGACTTTCTATCTTTTGCCAAAAATTCATAAACCCATAGATTCGTGGTTGGACCCAATGTCACCGCCCGGGCGACCTATAATCTCTGATTGTGGCTCAGAATCCTACAGAATCAGTGAATACATCGATTACCATCTACAGCCAATAGGAAATAGACACCCCAGCTTCTTGAAAAACACAGAAGACTTCTTATCACAGGTCTGAGACCTGGATACCTCCAAATTCATTCTTGGTCACGCTTGACATCGATGCTATGTATACAAACATTGACATCGAGAAGGGTATAAATTCTATCCGTAAAGCATTCGTGAACTACCCAGACACCAACAGGCCAGACAGAGAAGTAAGAGCTCTATTAGAGCTGAGTCTGAAAGGAAATGATTTTGAATTCGATGGCGAAATTTACCAACAAATTTGCGGCTGCGCGATGGGCAAGCGCTTTAGCCCATGTTTTGCCAATATTTACGTAGCAGTGGGAGGAGGAAGCATTAGAAGTGTCCAAAACAGCCCCTCATTTATCGCAGGTACCTTGATGACATTTTCATGATTTGGCAACACACAAAGGCAGTTTGATGAATTTTTCGAAATTCTGAACAATCACGATCTGAATATCAAATTAAAAGCAACCATTGACGAGATGTCTGTAGATTTCCTGGTTGTAACTGTATATAAAGGTCTAAAGTATGAAACAACTGGCTACTTAGACTACAAAGTGTATTTCAAACCAACCGATTCGCATCAGCTATTGCACAAAAAATCTTTCCATCCACCGCATACTTTTAAAGGAATAGTAAAATCACAAATAATCCATTTTCATAGGAATTCGAGTGATAGGAAAAACTTTGAAGAAGCGTGCTCTACCCTATTCAAAGCCCTCAAACCACGAGGTTACTCCTCACGATTCTTGCGCAAAATCAAATCTGAAACATTGGACGGCTTGGAAACCATTCCAGATAATGCCTCAAATCGTCGGCCTACAAAAATTTCTCACAATCGTCCGATTATAGGTGTAGGCGAATATCGCAAATGCGGAAAGAAATAAACGAAATCAAGGATTTCTTTTTTCACGAGAGAGTTGATACTTACCTCCCTAATACTCTTTGATATTGCTAAATATCTGCGTTCACTCAATAAACACTCAGAATAAAAACAGTTAGGTGCCCCTACTGGGCAGGTAGTCAGAGTGTAGTCCGGCGGATGCCAGCCCCACCACCGCGCATGCGCCGACTACCACTTCCTCTGACTAATTTATTGGCTGACACACATGCAACTATTAAGAGCCTGAAGACCGAGCCTCTGTGGGGTGGAGAGGCCGGGTCCGTATTAGGGAGGTAAGTATCAACTCTCTCGTGAAAAAAGAAATCCTTGATTTCGTTTATTTCACTTCAAGAGTATACTTACCTCCCTAATACTCTTTGATATTGCCAGAATTTGACAGGGAATTCGGCGGGAGGGAGGCGAGGTCAAAAGACCAGCTCTTCCCTATACGCTTTTTCGCGTTTAAGGCACTTAAACCTCTGAAACTGTGTGAAACACAGTCAGGATATGATGAACATCGGCTAACACAAACCGATGGATGAGAGATTACCGAATGTCATATGCGCTCCCCCCACCCCCCCTTCCTGGGAGGAAGACTAGAATGACCTCAATGTCCCATACGTTCTCTACGTACCAGTGCCATGTACTATAGGACAGAGACGAAAAGGCTCCATTTTCGTATACTCTCAATGATGAACCACATCAATACACAAACCATCACCATATTAATAACAAAATGTAACGTGACAATACAATCAACAATGAACAACACATGAACAAGACTGACCTTGTTGAACTTGGCTACTGTCATCATCTTCCCAGTGGTGAAGGCTGATGCAGTCCCAAAAAGTGGTTGTTTCCATTAATTAATTGTGATATATATAAGCAATGAGGAAACCTCATCAAAAAACATACAACTGATTATTTTTTCAAAATCGACAAGGCGAGAGGATTTGAGGAGTCACGGAGATAATGGTCTGTAAAACTTGACTCACAGTGCTACTGAGCAACGGACATAATGTCATCCACAGGGACCCAATTAAATAGGGCAGTTGAAGTCACCACGCCGCGGACACTGTGAGCCTTGGCCATGTCAACCTGCTTACCAGTGGCGGATTTATGACAAAATTGGATACACTCTACAATCCACCTGGAAATGGTGTCTTTAGACGCCCTGCCATGGGGTTCAATATATGACAACCATAACGCTGACTGATCGGTCCGGCACTCCGAAGTACGTTGTTTGTACCGAAGCAGCGCCCGAACGGGACACCATGCTTTAGAATTAGGATCATATCTAGTTAAAGCTGGCAAAAAAATAGGTTGACCTGAATATCTCAGACTGATTCTTAGCTAAGAAATTAATCCTAGGTAGCAACTTAAGGCCTTCCCCTGTAACCACAAAACGGTCCTCCTCGGCTGATAAGGCATGAATTTCACTCCTACGCCTAGCCGAGGCCGCTGCAATTAAAAATACAGTTTTAAGAGTTAACAGTTTCATAGAAATGGAACTAAGTGGTTCAAAAGGCTTATCACCTAGTACTTGAAGCATTAGCGATAAACTCCAAGACGGAATCACCGGGGGATTCCTTGGTCTTAGATTGCCCATGCCTTTAATTAATACATTTAATGTACTTACTTCATCACTTCCTATTAGCCAAGCAAGGGATAACAGTCATTAAAGCTGACTTATAACCAGCAATAGAGTTAGGCTTGAGGCTATGGGCATCATACAGGTGACAGAAGAAATCAGCTACTACCTGAATAGATGAATCCATTGGATCAATACATCTTTTTGAGCACCACTCTGCAAATCTGTTGATTTTATCATTATATGCTCTGGAGGTTGACCCCCTCCTGGCTTTGGCCATAAACATGGCTGCTTGCTCAGAAAAGCCCTCCTTAATTCTAGATTCCTTGACAACATCCACGCAGTCAATCGGAACATTGACGGATTGTTGTGAAGGGCCTTGCCCTGGAAGATAATGTCGTCCATCAGAGGCAGAGGAACCGGATTGCAGACCAGAAGGTCCAGCAGATCCGTATACCATGATCGGCTTGGCCAATCTGGGGCGATCAGAAGCACTTGGCACTCCTCCTGTCTGATTTTCTGAAGAATTTTTGGAATCAGGATTGCTGGAGGGAATGCGTATGCATACATTCCTGCCCAGCTGATAGCTAACGCATCTGTTGCGAAAGCGCTTGGATCTGGAATCGGAGAGACGTACGTCGTCATCTTCACATTCCTCTTCGTTGAGAACAAATCGATGTTGGGTTTCCCCCAATGGTCGAACAGACGATCCACCACACATTGATTTAGTTGCCATTCCGTCGGTAAAACACTCATCCTTCGGCTCAATGAGTCTGCTAGCAGATTTAACCTTCCCGGAATATGAACTGCTTTCAAGGTAATCCTGTGATCCAGGCACCAGCAAAGCAGTTTCCATGTCATCATACAGAGACTGGGCGACTTTGTTCCGACTTCGTTCCGCCCTGGCGGTTTATGTAAGTCACTACTGTTGAGTTGTCTGAACGAATAAGAACAATCTTGCCCTGAACTTTCTGTAAGAAATGTTCCAGGCCCAGGACTACTGCTCTTAATTCCAGTAGATTTATATGTTCCTTCGACTGTTCCAGATCCCACAGCCCTGATATCGTGGATTCTTCCAGGCAAGCTCCCCACCCCTCCTTCGACGCATCTGTATACACAGTTACCTGAGGGTGAGGAGGGGTTAGCATAACCCCCACCAGGAGATTCTCTGTCTTCAACCACCATTGCAGGTGGTGAATTAGAGGCGCCAACACTGACACATTCGAGTCCAGTGAACCTGTACTCTGGGTCCATTGAGTCATGAGCAATAACTGGATCGGCCGCCTGCGTAAGGCAGCCTGAGGAATGACTGGTTCCAACGAAACCATCAACCCCAGCATTCTCAAGTAAACCTGTGCCAGGACATGACGACTGTCGCACACTGACTGAATTACTGAGATGAGTCTCTGAACCCTCACCTGAGTAGGATAAACATATCCTGTCTCTAGATCGAAGAACATCCCCAGGTAAACAAACTTCTGGGATGGAGTCAGCTCTGATTTTTGAAAATTTATTATCCAGCCTAAAGCTGTGAGAGTCTTCAAAACAATCTCCAGATTGGTCGATAAACTTTCCTGGGTGTGTGCTTTTAACAGCCAGTCGTCTATGTACGTGTGGACTGCTATGCTTCTCCTGCGGAGGTATGCTGTAATCGCAAGAACCACTCTGGTGAAAACCCGAGGAGCCGTGGAAATTCCGAAGGGTAACACCCTGAATTCCCACTGTCTGCCCTGGAATGAAAATCTCAGGAAGCGACGGAAACTCCTCGCTATGGGAATGTGGAAATAAGCATCCTTCAAATCTATTGAAGCTGTCCACATTCCCCTCTCTAACCCCGCCAACACCAAGCGCACAGTCTCCATCTTGAAACTGGGCGTCTCTATGAACTTGTTCAATGGCTTGAGGTTGAGAATTGGTCTCCACCCTCCGGTGTTTTTTGTTACTAAGAACACGGTCGAATAGAAGCCCGGACACTTTTGTGCCGGCTGTATTGCTCCTTTTTGTATGAGGGAATTTATCTCCTCGATACACAACCTCTGATCTGGATCTCTCGGATTTGGAGTCCAGACTGGCACCAGAGACAGTCGCGATGGCGGGCCTGTCATCCAATCGGGATGATACCCGACAGAAAGCCATCGCAAGACTAAACGGTCCTGAGTCAACCGTTCCCACTCTTGCATGTGGTCGGCCAGCCGGCCTCCCACCGGTCCACCTAGGGAGAGAGGTGGACATAACGAGTGCAAGAGTGGCACTGTCTCCTTTGCCAGAAACACCGGAGTGGTTCTCACCGTGGTAACCGGCCCATCAGGCACGATTACCACGACCAGATCCTCGCGCTCCACGACCAGCACCTCGCGCACCTCGGTGCGCGGGCGGTTGCCTGGCTGACTGCGCCTGAGGAGCCTGCGCCCCCCCTCACTGCTGGCCGAATCGCACGCGGCCGAGGCCAACGCTGCGATGGTGGCTGACCTCTGACCTGGCCTCCTCCACCTCGAGCCTGGAGGGGATGATACGCAGGGGGCGCCGTACGAACGCGCTCCCTACGGAGCACCTCAAACTGCTCGCGCAGCGCCCTCGGGTTATTGACCAGAGTAACCGTCTCCTGGAGGTGCCTACATCCCTCACCTCCAGAGACCAGGACCTGTCATAGGCATACGCAGTAGCCTATTGTACAGGTCCTGGGATGGGCACAGGTTGTCCAACGCAAACGTGCGCCTCGCCCGGACACTCCTGGTCACTGCCCGAGTCATACAGTCCAGAGCCAGGTTGATACCATCCTGGATGGCTCTCTGGACTGTGACCGGGCTCGGTTGGCGTGATGCGGATGCCGTTACTACCCCCTGTAACAGTTGGGAGACGTGAGACAGCGCAGCAATAGAAGCTCTCCCAATCTCCTCCGCATCACGCAGCGCGGCATTGGCCGAACGCAACGCGTTCGAACACAAAGCTCCTGTGTCAGAACGGGAGCCTGGCCGCGCATCTTCACCCAAAGCCGCGCGGTCATCCACGCTAGGCTTGGGTATCACACTGTACCGCTGGTAATCCACGGGCACGATGCGGCAACGCCTCGCAACCTCGCGAGGGGCCTTCGCGAGACGCCCATTCGCCTTGATGGACGTCTCCGCCGCTGAGAACATATCGACTATATGCTCTGCTAACGGCAGAGATGGCATAGCGCTAGCAGTAGCCTTACCAGCTAACCACGGCCTGTGGTCACGCTGGCTAGCTGACTGCTCCATGGGCAGGTCTGGCCTAACACTTACCAGCCATTGGCAAGCGTCAGACCAATCCTCCTCCGTGGCTAGCTGCGAGTGCTCTACAAGACGGGGGCCTTCGTCTTCCTCCTGAGCACAAGCAGCAGAGCTTGACGGCGGATAAGCTGACACTCATGGCACGCCAGCGAAAGCATGCGGGCCCGAAAGAACAGGCATGCTAATCTGACTGGCTTGACCAGGAGCAGGTGCCGTGGTAGAGCGCGGGGCAGATACCACCCCACCACGGCCCCGGCCAGCACTACTCTCGGCAAGCCGAGGTATGCAGAAAAGCTGGCCATCATCGCCGACCAGGGCCACCTTCTGAGCCGTGAAATCTACTCCTGCGTGAGTAGAACAACGGAACATGTCGCCTGTATTCCCCGCGAGGGGTGCACAGACGTCATACTCCATGGTCACGTCCTCAGACGGTGACCCTAACAGAAAATCCTCTTCTTCCTGGCCAGAAAGATTAGACTCCGGGTCAGCAAAGAGAGCTAACCCGGACTGGCCAGGAAAGGTACCATAGGAGGTACTGGTACCTGCGGCGTGCGGATACCCGTGGACTGATAAGCAGCCCGCGGGTTCCAGCGACAGCCGTCCACGACCCCTCGGCGCGGCCGGGGTGCACAGACGTCATACTCCATGGTCACGTCCTCAGACGGTGACCCTAACAGAAAATCCTCCGGGTCAGCAAAGAGAGCTAACCCGGACTGGCCAGGAAAGGTACCATAGGAGGTACTGGTACCTGCGGCGTGCGGATACCCGTGGACTGATAAGCAGCCCGCGGGTTCCAGCGACAGCCGTCCACGACCCCTCGGCGCGGCAAGCCTGCTGCCAGGGTCGTGGAACGCCCCCTCTAATGGGGCCACCTCTGAATCATCGAAAACTGGTAACGGCCTACGGAATGGTGATTCAGAGGTGGGGATTTTCTGCTCCGAAGCAGATGCTGAGGACAACAAAGGATTTGGTCCAAGAAGCGTGCCACGAAGCAACTCTGGAACCAAATCCTTTATTGTCCTCTTCATCTCTCCCAACATCTCACTACGGAAGGCCTCCATGTCCACTGAAGACGAGGCCTTCCTCTTACCCTTCTTACTTACTACCTCTCTTTTCTGCTTCCTCTCCTCTTCCACCACCTTGTCCTTAGCCTGCAAGCATTAAAAACTCGGCCATTACCTCGCCCCCCCCCCCCCAATGCTTACATATCTCACAATTGAGCAATGGCCCACAGGGGCTACATTGAAAACAGAGATGAGGTATGAATTTTTCCTTAAGGAAACGTCCACAGGACGGGCAACCAGGCCTCTGAAACAGGACAAAGGACGAGGACAATGAGTAATTTTGTTAAGGTTAGAAACTCAAAACAAACTAAAAGAGAGGAAATGATCATAAAGATGACTAATCAACTGAAAACCAGCGTTGGACAAACTTTAATTGTTAATAAAGAGCAAGGCTGATTATGACGTCATTAATCCCATGACAGAAATTAAATCGATCCGAAACAAACATCCAGGTGTAAGGACGAATTGTATTCATAAGCAGAACATCTTCAGGATAGATATTCAGACTACACAACCATCAGATACACAATGATAACAATGGCAATTATAGTTAATTTTCCTTTTAAATAATTAACATCACCTCATATCATTAACTAGATACCCGACACTTTGTATAGACAAACCATCCAACGTGATGAACTGGAGCACTCCACCGAGACTACGCCTCTTAACTCTCTCCACCTTAGGGGAAGGAATTGGATCAAGACGGCAAAGTGAGAAGACCTTCATATGAGGCCTCCGAATCACTGTGACATAGAATTTTTGGTTAGATAACCGTATTAGTAGGAAATGGAACCTTGGTGGACAGAAACAAACCCTCTGATGCTGTGATGTCCATTACATATCCTGACAGATACCTGTGGACATAAACACAAAGAGAGATTAGTATTATATAGCACCTTGTTGAAATAAAACAACTAAACTAGGCGCTTATCACGGTAAACGCGAGTCCCGGAAACACATTACACCGGGAAAAACTTGCTAATTTTAATAGAAGTCACCTGATGGATAGGTCCTGTGCCATCCTCCGGCGAAAGTACTCTCTCCGACATCACAAACAGGCTTGAACTTGTACATGTGTACACTCTCTGCCAATAAATTAGCAAAGAGGAAGTGGTAGTCGGCGCATGCGCGGTGGAGGGGCTGGCATCCGCTGGACTACACTCTGACTACCTGCCCAGTAGGGGCACCTAACTGTTTTTATTCTGAGTGTTTATTGAGTGAACGCCGATATTTAGCAATATCAAAGAGTATTAGGGAGGTAAGTATACTCTTGAAGTGAAAAGGTGCAAGTTAGATGAATTTCTCCCAAACCAGAATACTTTCACAAGCTTTCAGAACAAAAGCAAGTTCCAACTTCAGTCTAATCTAGATTGTGACTCTGAAAATGTTATTTATCTAATTTCATGCAATTGTGCCAAAAACAGTATGTCGGCGAAACCAAATGTCCTTTAAGACGGCGGGCAACTCGACACCTCTCAGATATTAGGCTAGAGGAAGACACACATGTTTCCGAACATTTTAATCTTCCTGACCATTTAGTCCTTCATGACTTTGAAATTATGCCAATTGAACAGCCACCCCTTTCAGATACGGCAGAAGAAACTGATAAACAAAGAAAACTTCGAGAATCGTTTTGGATTAAAGAACTCGAAACACAGTGGCCAAGGGGAATAAACTCGGACCCAGGCTTATCTGATCAACGTGACAAAATTCCATTCATTCTGACCTATAATCGGAAAAACGTTGAAATTTCCAAAATCTTGAAAGATGAGTATCAAAACCTACAGGAGAAACCGAAACAACCCTTTAACAAGCGTCCAGTAATTGCGTTTAAGAAAAATCCGAATCTATGTGACATCTTGGTAAAAGCAAAACTCAAATAGCTATCCAGAATATCCATCTCAATCGTTCAACATTAACCCTTGCATGAGGGTCAGCCAAAAATGGTCGATTTAGTGATATTGGGCAATGTCCATTTGCCGGCGGGGATTGGAGTATTTTTGAAAATTTACCGCTGTAATGACTGGCTCAGGAACCGAGACAGTCGTTCCAGTGGCATATTCTCGGGAATGACCTTGTCTGTGCCTGCAAATGTACATTAAATAAGTAAGCGAATATTTGGATTCTACTGAACAAATTGAACCAGTAAAGGGTTAACATTAATGCCATATGGCTTTCCTCAAACAAAATGACAAATCTCAGGCAGTAAGATAAACCAAAATATCTTAAATTTTTGAATTTTCTCAATTATTGAAGATTCTGAGCCAGTGCGTTGACAATATTGACTACAGACAATGACATAGCTCCAGACGATTACATACCTCCAGATGATGACATATCTCCAGACTATGACATACTATACCTCAGGATGACATACCTTCAGATGATGACATACCATAGCTCAAAACGATGACATACCTCCAGATGATGACATACCTCTAGACGATGACATACCTCCAGTTGATGACATACTATACCTCCAGACGATGACATACTTCCAGATGTTGACATACCTCCAGATGATGATATACCTCCAGACAATGACATACCTCCAGATGATGATATACCTCCAGACAATGACGTACCTCCACACGATGACATACCTCCAGATGACGACATACCTCCAGATGAAGAGATACCTACAGACGATGACATACCTCTAGCCGATTACAAACCTCCAGACCATAACATACCTCCAGACGACGACATACCTCCAGATGATGAGATACCGCCAGATCATGACATACCTCCAGACGATGACATATCTCCAGACGATGACATACTATACCTCAAGACAATGACATACCTCTAGATGATGACATACCTCCAGACGATGACATACCTCCAGACAATGACATACCTCCAGACGATGACATACCTCCAGACGACGACATACCTCCAGATGAAGACATACCTACAGACGATGACATACCTCTTGACGATTACAAACCTCCAGACCATGACATACCTCCAGACGACGACATACCTCAAGATGATGAGATACCTCCAGATCATGACATACCTCCAGATGATGATATATCTCCAGACGATGACATACTATACCTCAAGATGATGACATACAACAAGACAATGACATACCTCAAGACGATGACATACCTCCAGACGATGACATACCTCCCAATGATGACATACCTCCAGACGATGACATACATCCAGACGGCATACTATACCTCCAGACAATGACATACTATACTTCCAGACGATGACATACCTCTAGACAATGGCATACATCCAGACCATGACATACTATACCTCAAGATGATGACATACCTCCAGATGATGACATACCTCCAGATGATGACATACCATACCTCCAGACGATGACATACCTCCAGATAATGACATACTACACCTCCAGACAATGACATACCTCCAGACCAGATGATGACATACCTCCAGATGATATAACATACCTCCAGGCGATGACATACCTCCAGAGGATGAGATACCTAGAGACGATGACATACTGCTAGACGATGACATACTATACCACCAGACAATGATATACTTCCAGATGATGACATATCTCCAGACAATTACATACCTCCAGATGATGACACACCTACAGACATTGCCATACCTCCAGATGATGACATACCTACAGACAATGACATAGCTTCAGATGATTACATACCTCCAGAAGATGACATACCTCCAGATGATGACATATCTCCAGACTATGACATACTATACCTCAAGATGATGACATACCTTCAGACGATGACATACCATAGCTCAAGACGATGACATACCTCCAGATGATGACATACCTCTAGACGATGACATACCTCCAGACGATGACATACTATACCTCCAGACGATGACATACTTCCAGATGTTGACATACCTCCAGACGATGATATACCTCCAGACAATGACATACCTCCAGACGATGACATACCTCCAGACGACGACATACCTCCAGATGAAGAGATACCTACAGACGATGACATACCTCTAGACGATTACAAACCTCCAGACCATGACATACCTCCAGATGATGACATACCTCCAGATGATGAGATACCTCCAGATCATGACATACCTCCAAACGATGACATATCTCCAGACGATGACATACTATACCTCAAGACGATGACATACATCAAGATGATGACATACCTCCAGACGATGACATACCTCCCGACGATGACATACCTCCAGACCATGACATACTATACATCCAGACGATGACATACATCCAGATGATGACATACTATACCTCCAGACGATGACATACCTCCAGATGATATACCTCAGATGATGACATACCTCCAGACAATTACATACCTCCCGATGACGACATACCTCCAGATGATGACATATCTCCAGACAATTACATACGGCCACATGATGACATACCTCCAGATGATGACATACCTCCAGATGATGACATACCTCCAGACAATTACATACCTCCAGACGATGGCATACTTCCAGCTGATGACATAACTCCAGACGATGAGATACCTCCAGATGATAACTTACCTCCAGACCAGACTATGACATACATTCAGATGAAGACATACCGCTAGATGATGACATCCTATACCTCCAGATGATGACATACTATAACTCCAGACAATACCTACCTCCAGACGATAACATACCTCTAGGCGATGACATACCTCCAGACGATGAGATACCTCTAGACGATGACATACCTCCAGACGATGACATACCTCCAGACGATGACATACCTCCAGACGATGACATACTATACCTCCAGACGATGACATACTTCCAGATGTTGACATACCTCCAGACGATGATATACCTCCAGACAATGACATACCTCCAGACGATGACATACCTCCAGACGACGACATACCTCCAGATGAAGAGATACCTACAGACGATGACATACCTCTAGACGATTACAAACCTCCAGACCATGACATACCTCCAGATGATGACATACCTCCAGATGATGAGATACCTCCAGATCATGACATACCTCCAAACGATGACATATCTCCAGACGATGACATACTATACCTCAAGACGATGACATACATCAAGATGATGACATACCTCCAGACGATGACATACCTCCCGACGATGACATACCTCCAGACCATGACATACTATACATCCAGACGATGACATACATCCAGATGATGACATACTATACCTCCAGACGATGCCATACCTCCAGATGATATACCTCAGATGATGACATACCTCCAGACAATTACATACCTCCCGATGACGACATACCTCCAGATGATGACATATCTCCAGACAATTACATACGGCCACATGATGACATACCTCCAGATGATGACATACCTCCAGATGATGACATACCTCCAGACAATTACATACCTCCAGACGATGGCATACTTCCAGCTGATGACATAACTCCAGACGATGAGATACCTCCAGATGATAACTTACCTCCAGACCAGACTATGACATACATTCAGATGAAGACATACCGCTAGATGATGACATCCTATACCTCCAGATGATGACATACTATAACTCCAGACAATACCTACCTCCAGACGATAACATACCTCTAGGCGATGACATACCTCCAGACGATGAGATACCTCTAGACGATGACATACCTCCAGACGATGACATACCTCCAGATGATGACATACCTCCAGACAATTACATACCTCCAGATGATGACATACCTCCAGATGATGACATATCTCCAGACGATGACATACCTCCAGACGATGACATACCTCCAGATGATGCCATAACTCCAGACAATTACATACCTCCAGATGATGACATACCTCCAGATGATGACATACTATACCCAACACACATATCGTTAAGCCAGACATAGCACTAGCCATCGTAGACCCCAACACAGAAACCACTGCAGAGATCGACTCGATCTTAAAAGCCGCGGCTAACAGCATCCAACACGCAATCCTAGAACATTACTACAAAAAACTACACTACCACAAACAGCAAGCACACATAATTGAAGGGAATCTGTTAGACTCACACACATACGAAGCGGACAGAGCTGTTGCTAAGGCACACAGGATAGCTGCTAAGTTCGCCACAACCAGCATAAAGACACACAAAACAAACACAAACAGGACACACAATGACACACACAAACAAAGCACACAAAACCCAGTCATGCGAAAGGCAAACATCCCGCCTTTGATGGATCTACAACATCAAATAAACCACACGCAGAAGCAAGCACGCCCAGCACAACACGCACCAACAGAGAGACGCCACAGACCACCGCTGTTGCCAACACCTCAACCAGCACAAAGACAACACACAAAGCAAAACCCACATACATACACAAGACCACAAACACCACAGAACAACCAAACCACAACTCAATGGTTTAGACCTACACAGCTCAAACAGCAACCACAGATCAACACAGAGAGACAACCGAGTAGTAAACCACTTCCCCTGCCAAAAAACGGGGGAGCACCACACATACAGAACAAACCACATTCACCACAAACCACCTTCAAACCAGGGCAAGTTGGACCAAAACAAACATCACAAACCAACCGCCACTACACAAACAACCGACACTTTATAATACCCTACTCAAGACAACCACCTCCCATCCACCACACACATCCATCACCACCAAGAGAGCAGATGTACCTTCCCAGAACACAACCTATCACACACTCAACACACCAACCCAGAACCCAACCCATCCAAACAACATCACAGACAAGTACAAGCACACCACAAACCAAATCATATGCCGAAGCCATAAAACAATCCAAAAACGAAAATGTGAAAAAACTACTCTTAGAAATAATCGGCCAATTAGACGTTTAACATCAGGTACACAACTACAAAAACGCATCAACAAACAAAAGACAACACCAGATACTGTCGTTAACCTGTCCAACCACAAACTTACCAAAACAGAAAATTCCATTCTAAACAAAGGCCTTTCATTTGTACCCACACCACACCACATATCACCAGACACACAAATACATTGCATAGATCAATTCATCAGGAAGTTAGAATGCAAAAACTACTTTTACAGCAACAACCTTGAAAAACCAACAGCACCATCCAAATTCAAACTACCCTCAGAATGGAGACCAAGCACAACACCCAATGCCATCAACAAACTCCGGTCATCACTCACCAAGCTTATCACCAAACCACCCGACAAGTCACCACGATCCAACATCACACACCATGAGAAAACAGCCCTCAAAACATTAGCTAATAACACAAACATAGTCATCAGACCAGCAGACAAAGGCTCCGCAATAGTCATTCTCAACAAAACAGACTACATTGCAGAAGTACACAGACAACTTACAGATGTCGCATACTACACCAAACTCAGTGAAAATCCCACTTTAGAATATAAAGACACCATAGATGCATACATTAATGAACTTCTAATCACCGGAGCCATCACAGGACAGACACACAGATATCTCACCGAATTCAAAGTCAGAACTCCACGCATCTACATTAACCCTAAGATACACAAAGGCAAAATACCACCACCCGGACGCCCGATTGTATCCAACTGCGATGACCCCACGTCACGCATCAATGAATTCACAGACCACCTACTAAAAGACACGGAAAATGATATCCCAAATCTACTACAAGACACCACTGCATTCATCCAACATATAGAAAACACTACAATGGATGCTGGCTCAATCCTATGCACAATGGATGTCAGATCACTATACACAAACATCCCACACGAAGAAGGCATACAGATTATCACAGAACATTACAGACATACACTTGAAAAAACAAACACAAACAACAATAACCACACACCTGCACACATCTACCCAGACGAATTGGCCCAAATAATGAGATACATTCTTACAAAAAACAGCTTCCAATTCAATGAAGACTACTACATACAAACACATGGAACAGCCATGGGAGCCAAGTTTGCTGTCAAATATGCTAACATTTACGTGTACACCATAGTAAGCAGAATGTTATCAACATGGATGGGCAGCACTCCATCTCACTTAGTTAGATACATAGATGACATATTTTTCATTTGGAACACCAGTGAGAACGAACTACTTGAATTTCACGCACACATGAATAAAGAGCATCCCACAATAAAATTTGACTTGGAATATTCAACAGAAAAAATCCCATTTTTGGACACAATGGTATACAAAGAAGATAACAAGCTTAAATTGGACCTATACAGAAAACCTACAGACAAACAACAGTATCTTCACAAACAATCAAGCCACCCTAAAAACACAAAACATTCCATAATCTACAGCCAAGCATTAAGATACAAACGCATCATCACAGATCCCACTAGATTAAAACAACGCACACAGGATCTCACAGATGCATTCATCCACCGGGGATACAAAGAGACAGAAATTAAAGCCATCATAGAAAAAACCGAGAACACACAGAGAGAAGACATTCTTTACAAACAACCCACACAAAAACAGCCTAGGCCAGCTTGCATACTACAATACCACCCATCATTAGAACACATAGGCAAATCCATTCGGACCTACTGGGAAAAGTACATCTTGTCTTCACCAATCTTAGCACCAATTTTTCCCAACTACCCAGTAGTAGCATTCAAGAAAAATAAAAGCATTAGTGACCACCTAGTCCACTCTAGCCTAATTAAAATAAAAAATCCAGATGCTAACAATAAGATCGTACCAAATCAGATGACACTCACGACATAGTAGGGACACTCCAACAATGCAACAACAGCAATTGCATCACATGCAAACAATACATGAACACTGCTGACAAATTCACTAGTTACGTCACTGGTAAAGACTACAAAATCAACACACAAATGAGCTGCAATACCACCAACATTATTTACCTCATAGAATGCAAACAATGCAGCTCTCAATACATAGGAGAAACAAGTCAAACACTCAGCAAACGACTCACACAACATATCCATGCAATCCGACACCAAACAGACACGAGAATCTCATGGCATTTCAACCATCCAAGACATTCTATGAAAGACATCACGATAAGACCAATTGAAAGAATTTTTACAGATAACAAAAAACTAAGATTAAACAGAGAACATTACTGGATCAAAGAACTCAAAACGATTCACCCGTTCGGAATAAACAAAAAAGCATAACACACTTGCTCGCTCGCCCGCCCGCCCACCCGCTCACTCACACATAGGAGGTTTGACGGAAGTTTGCAGACTGGCAGGTATGCATAGGTAACTATGTAAATACCTGGGTCGGCGTTTTTAAATACCTCCAGATGATGAGATACCTCCAGATGATGAGATACCTCCAGATGATAACATATCTCCAGACCAGATAAGATACCTCCAGCCCAGATAACATACCTCCAGACCAGATGATAACATACCTCCAGACTAGACGATGACATACCTCCAGATGAAGACATACTTCCAGACGATGACATACTATACCTCCAGACGATGAGATACCTCTAGACGATGACATACTATACCTCCAGACAATGACACACTTCCAGACGATGACATACCTCAAGACGATGACATACCTCAAGACAATTACATACCTCCAGATGATAACATACCTACAGACAATGACATACTATACCTCAAGACGATGACATACCCTCAGACGATGACATACCATAGCTCAAGATGATGACATACCTCTAGACGATGACATACCTCTAGATGATGACATACCTACAGACAATGACATACCTACAGATGATGACATACCTCCAGACAATGACACATCTCCAGATGATGACATACTATACCTCAAGATGATGACATACCTCCAGACGATGACATACCATACCTCAAGATGATGACATACCTCCAGACGATGACATACTTCCAGACGATGACATACCTCCAGACGATGACACATCTCCAGACGATGGCATACTATACCTCAAGATGATGACATACCTCCAGACGATGACATACCATACCTCAAGATGATGACATACCATACCTCAAGATGATGACATACCTCCAGACGATGACATACCTCCAGACGATGACATACTATATCTCCAGATGATGACATACATCCAGACGTCAACAGACCTCCAGATGATGAGATACCTACAGACGATGACATACCTCCATACGATTTAAGAAAATTTACCAAATTTCATTTTCACGAGTGAGATGACATACTTACCACCCTAACACTCTTGATATACTAGTATATCAGCTCTAAGTTCAATAATATTCAGAATTATAAAAAGTTAGGTGCCCCTAATGGGCAGGTGGATGTACACAGTCATGCACATGACAGACCCCACCTACTGCACATGCGCATACTGATACTTCTGTTAATAAATATTGGCTGACATAGAAGCAACTATTCAAATAACCAAAGGACCAGGCCTCCGTGGGGTGGAGGCCGGGATCCTGTTAGGGAGGTAAGTATGTCATCTCACTCGTGAAAAAGAAATTTGGTAAATTTTCTTATTTCACATCATGAGAACATACTTACCTCCCTAACACTCTTGATAAAAGCCAGAATTTGAAAGTAAATTTGGCGGGAGGGAGGCAAGGTCCTGAAAACCAGCACACCCTTGAAGAGACTAGCTCTTTGAATTTTCAAGAGATTTAAAACATCTGAAATTGTGTCTGAAAACACAACCAGGAATAGAATTTTGCATCGGATAATCGACTGATGAAGAGAGATTGATCAAAAAGCAAATGCGCACCCCCCCCCCCCATCTCTTTGAGGAAGGTTAGGAAAAAACGCTGCTCTAAATGACTAGCACCTTCTCTAACACTTGATGAAAAGTATTACTAGACATTGGAAAAAGAAGAATTGCTTCATTTTTTAAAAAAAACTCGGAAAAAACAGCGATTAAGAGACATTAGCCATCACCATATTAAAAAAAAAAAAATATGACACCTTCACCAAGACAAAAAACAAAATGGTCAAATATACTGACCTCTGATGTCTTGGCCGCGGAACTCATCTCTTCCCCCACCGGATGAAGAGAATGGTACCACACAATAGTAGGGATACCCTACCAACAAATGTGATATTTATAAATAGCAGAGGAGGAAAACTAATTACAAATACATACCTCTACATTTAATTATTTTCTGAGGACTGAGATGGCGAGCGGGTTAGAAGTGTCACGGAGGTAATGGTCGGTAAAACCTGACTCACAGTGCCACTGGACTACTGACATAATGTCTTCAATAGAAAAACCATTAAATAATGCCATGGAAGTTACCACACCACGGACACTATGAGCCTTGGCTCTATCTACTTGAATTCCAGTGACTGTCTTATGACAGAATTGAATACATTCTACTATCCATCTAGAAATAGTGTTTTTGACATTCTACCATGGGGTTCAATATATGACAACCATAGGGAGCATGGGTCCATCCGCCAAACCTGAGTTCTTCTCTTGTACTTATTTAAAGCACGGAAAGGACACCATACTTTAGCACCAGGATCATATCTGGTTAAGGCAGGTAAAATAATAGGTTGACCCGGATATTTTAAAGATTGATTCTTAGCCAAGAAATTCAATGTCGGTAGAAGCTTAAGGCCTTCACCCACCTGTAACTATATAACGGTCAGGCTCAGCAGACAAGGCATGAATTTCACTCCTGCGTCTGGCTGATGCTGCCACCACTAAAAATACAGCTTTAAGTGTGAATAATTTAATAGAAATAGCACTAAGTGGTTCAAAAGGTTTATCACCCAAAACTTGAAGAACCAGAGAACGTTTCCATGACGGTGTCAGTGGAGGATTTCTCGGTCTGAGATTGCCCATACCTTAAATAAGAGTATTTAATACACATACTTCATCACTTCCCCTCTTTGCCAAGCAAGGGATAAGAGTCATTAATGCTGATTTATATCCAGCAATAGAATTAGGCTTAAGACTATAGATATCATACAGGTGACAGAGAAAATCAGCTACTACCTGAATAGATGCATCCATTGGATTGATACATCTCTTTGAGCAGCATTCTGCAAATCTGTTGATTTTATAATTATATGCTCTGGAGGTTGATCCCCTTCTGGCGCTGGCCCTAAAATTGGCTGCTTGCTCAGAAAAGCCCTCCTTAATTGCGGATTTTTTGACAACATCCATGCAGTCAATTGAAACATTGACGGATTGTTGTGAAGGGTCTTGCCCTGGAAGATAATATTGTCCATCAGAGGCAGAGGAACTGGATTGCAGACCAGAAGGTCCAGCAGGTCCGTAAACCATGATCGGCTTTCTTGGCATTCCTCCTGCTTGATCTTCTGAAGAATCCTTGGAATCAGAATTGTTGGAGGGTATGCGTATGCATACATTCCCTTCCAACTGATAGCTAATTGGCTCAATGAGTCTGCTAACAGATTCAGCCTTCCCGGAATATGAACTGCTTTCAAGGTGATCATATGATCCATGCACCAGCAAAGCAGCTTCCATGTCATCATACAGAGACTGGGCGACTTCGTTCCGCCCTGGCAGTTTATGTAACTCACTACTGTTGAGTTGTCTGAATGTATCATCACAAATTTTCCCTCCACTTCCTTCAAGAAGTGTTCCAGGCCTAGAATTACAGCCCACTTCTTTCAAGAAGAGTTCCAGGCCTAGAATTACAGCCCATTATTCTAGCATGTTGATATGTTCCTTTGACTGATCCAGATTCCAAAGCCCTGATATTGTGGCTTCTTCCAGGCAAGCTCCCCATCCCTCCATCGATGCATCCGTAATGCGTTACTTGAGGGTGGGGACGCCAGGAGATTCCCTCTCCGTCCACCAATGAAGGTGATGAATGAGAGGGTCCAACACTTGAATGCATGTGTCCAGTGATCCTGAATTCTGCGTCCACTGAGTCATGAGAAACAACTGAATCGGCCGCCTGCGCAAAGCCGCCTGAGGAATGACTGGTTCCATTGAAACCATCAGACCTAGCATTCTCAGATACTCGGGCTAGAATATAATGACTGCTGCAAACCAATTGAATGCACGAGAGGAGATTCTCCACTCTCGCCTGGGATGGATAAACATATCCTATCTCCAGATTGAAGAACATACCCAGGTAAACAATGGAGTCAGCTCTGATTTCTGAAAGTTGATTATCCAGCCTAAATCTGTGAGTTTTCAAAACTATCTCCAGATTTGCCGTCAAACTTTCTGGTTTGTGTGCTTTTAGCAACCAGTCGATAATGTAAGTGTGGACTGCTATATTTCTCCTGCGGAGGTATGCTGTGATAGCAAGTACCAGGACATTTTATCTCCTCTTCTATATACAACCGTTTTTCTGGATCTCTTGGAATTTGAGTCCAGACCCGTACCAGAGACAGATGCAATGGCGGACCTTTTATCCACTCTGGACTGTATCCGCGCGAAAGCCATTGCAAGACTAAGCGGTCCTGAATTAACCGCTCCCACTTCTGAATGTGGAAAGTCAAACGACCTCCCACTGGTGCACCTAGGGCTAACGAGGTGCCCTTGAATTTTTGAAGTGGGTGTGTCTCTGGTACGTGTGACAACACCAGAGTGGTACCTGTGGTAACCGGAAATTCTTTTAGCCCATCAGGCCCGGTTACCACACGAGGCTCCTCACACGCCACTCCCAGCGCCACGTGCACCTCGGTGCGCGGGCTGCTGTCTGGCTGGCTGCTGTCTGGCTGGCTGCACTTGAGGTGCTGGCTGACGTACAACAGCACGCTGCTGCTGGCGTGGCCGACGCGGTCTCTGAACCTGGCCGGCCTGCTGGCCTCTGACAATGCCGGCACCGCCACAAGCGTACTGCTGTCGAGCAGCCGAGGGCTGAACACGCACGTGTTCTCTGTGCAGCACTTCAAACTGTGCACGCAGCTCCATCTGGTTGCTCACCAAATTAACTGTCTCTTGGAGGTGCCGACAACCCTCACCTCCAAAAAGACCAGGGCCCGCCGTCGTGCGCTTGCAACAAGCGCGACTTGAGCTCCTGGGATGGGTACAAATTGTCTACGGCAAAAGTGCGCCTCGTCCTCAGCGATTTGGTGACTGACCTAGTCAGACAGTCCAACGCCAGGTTCATCTCATCCTGGATGGCTTGTTGCACTGTCACCAGACTAGGCTGTTGTTGCACCGAGGCTGCTACTACCCCCGATAGCAGCTGAGACACGTGAGACAGCGCACTGATTGCTGCTCACGAGCTCTCCTCGGTGTCACGCTAGGCGGCATTAGCTGAGCGCATAGCACCTGAGCACAGCGCTCCATTGTCAGCACAGGATCTCGGCCGCGTATCTTCTCCCAGCACAGCCCGGTCGTCCGCGCTCGGTCTGGGCACTAGACCATATTGAGTGTACTGACTTGCAGTAAGTCGACATCGCCTAGCAACCTCGTGGGGGGGGGGGGGCCTTCGCGAGGCGACTTTCGGTCTGATCGTCTCTTCTGCCGCTGTGAACATATCTAAGATATGTTCAGCATACGGCAGAGACTGAGTTGTGTTGGCAATCGGCTTTGCCTGTAACCATGCCCGAGGGTTACTGGTGGCCATTTTGTCCACGGAGAAGTCTGGTCTGACTGCGAGGAGCCACGCGCACGCGTCATAACTGTCTTCGTCCGTAGCTATCTGCGAATTGCCAACGAGCAGCGGGCCCTCGTCATCGTCAATGGCATTCGCAGGTATGGCTGTGGAGGAGGCTATAGACGAACCCGGCTGCCCAGGGAATGCATACGGGCCCGCGAGGGCTGGCATGACATTCTCCACAGGTTGGCCGAGCACCGAGGTCGCGCTCGTGTGTGGGGCATAAAGTACACTAGCGCGGCCCGGATCGTCCGTATGAGATTCCACGTCTAAGCTCATACGGGCGGCCGTCCACTCCAAGTCGGCCCACAGGCTGAATCTTGAAACCTGCTCCCGAGGGAACAGAACCATAGGTGCGAGCGGCCGCGCTCCCTATGAGAGGAGTGTAGACGCTCGCATCCATGTCTTCATGATCATCCTGTGGGCCGAGCAGGTAGTCGGTCCGGTCTGATGCTGCTAGCGCCGCTGGATCACCAGGCGATGCGAACATCAAGCCTCGGTTCAAGACGCCCGCCCCTGGATTACTGAAAGCTTTGTCCGACCTAGTAGGGCACGATCCAGGGACGGGGGCTATCTGCACTGAGGTTGATGAGCAGGAAGTTGAAACACCTGTGCCCGGCAACATGCCGCGAAGTATGTCAGGCATCAGATCTTTCAACGTCCTACGCATCTCACTCACTAACTCTACCTTGAAGGCCTCGAGCTCACCCTTCTCAAAGGCCTTCTTCTTACCCTCCTTCTTCGTCTTCTTGTCATCCTCGACACTCAGCTTTGCCTGTAATGCAAAGAATTCAGAGGTTAGATCCCCCCCACTCTTTACAAATGGCACATTTGTTGGACAGCCTACAAATGGTACAATATGGGCAATGGTGGGGGAAGAATCTAGCCCTCCTGGACTTTAAACAAGATGGACATGACTTCTGAAAGGAAGCCAATGAGTATTATAGTTTGTAAACTTTGTTATTTCTTTTTAGTAAATAAAAGAACAAACTCGAGAGAAGACACCCACTTTTATTACTGACAACCCCCGAAGGGACAGATGACTTCTCTTGTTAACAATAACAAAAAACAACCAGGGACCCGAATTAAGAATGGACGAGGACGAGAGAAAGATTATCACTATCTAGATATCTCTCCACATTCATAATAACGGATGATAATAACATCAATAAGATTTCTCTAAACTAAGATTATGACATCAAGGAAAGAGAAAAATCTCTGGTAGATTATGACATCAAACCTCAATGCAACAGCTCCTTCAAGGAGAGGGTACATCAGAAATGAATGCAAGAAATACCTAGTGACCAAGACATTCATTACTCAAGAATAATATAATATTAAATTATATATATCTGAGAGCCCATGCACATACAAGAGAGAATACAGTGCAATAAAGATGGCAGCAGAAACATTTTCAAATAATTAGGTGCCATAATTAATAACTCCCTTATCCCTAAGACAGGCAAGCCATCCTCTTGTGAAAAACATGTCCATCCATCCGCCGAGACTCTTTTTTCTGCAGAGACTGATGAAGGGAATGGGACAAAAGGAGCGAGATATTTATTCGTGCTATATCGCCGACCCTTAGACATATCATAATGATAAGTCAGAAAAAGAGACGTGAACAACCTCTGAGAGAAGAACAGGAACCCTTACCATCCATAAGTTGAACCTGTGGACACAAAGCACAAGGGATTAATAGCCCTAGGTGCTGGGAGAATTTAACAAGGATTTCCAGCGCCTGAAAAAGCGTTAACGCCAAATCGGCCGCGAACGAAAACCGGTAACATATAAAAGTTACAAGTCTTAATTAATATATGGAACAATATCACCTGAATGGATGAAGAGGACTGCTCCTCTGACGATTTTGCATCAGCCATTATGCATAAATGATGATAATACGTAGTGAAAATTCTCAATAAAGAGCTTGGAAAGTTTTCCACAAGTTGATTGTTAGCCAATATATTAGAAAACAGAAGTACCAGTATGCGCATGCGCAGTAGGTGTGGTCTGTCATGTGCATGACTGTGTACATCCACCTGCCCATTAGGGTCCTAACTTTTTATAATTCTGAATATTATTGAACTTAGAGCCGATATACTAGTATATCAAGAGTGTTAGGGAGGTAAGTATGTTCTCATGATGTGAAAACATACCTCCAGACAATGACATACCTCCAGACGATGACATACTATACTTCCAGATGATGAGGTACCTCCAGATGATAACATAGCTCCAAACCAGATATAACATAGCTCCAGACCAGATGATAACACCTCCAGACCAGACGAGGACATACCTCCAGATGAAGACATACCTCCAGATGAAGACATACCTCCAGACGATGACATACTATACCTCCAGACAATTACCTACCTCCAGACGATAACATACCTCCAGGCGATGACATACCTCCAGACGATGACATACCATACCTCCAGATGATGACATACCTCCAGACCATGACATACTATACCTCCAGACAATGACATACCTCCAGATGATGACATACTATACCTCCAGATGATGACATACCTCCAGACCATGACATACTATACCTCCAGACAATGACATACCTCCAGATGATGACATACTATACCTCCAGATGATGACATACCTCCAGATGATGACATACCTCCAGATAATGATATACCTCAGATGATGACATACCTACAGACAATGACATACTATACCTCAAGACGATGACATACCCTCAGACGATGACATACCATAGCTCAAGATGATGACATACCTCTAGACGATGACATACCTCTAGATGATGACATACCTACAGACAATGACATACCTACAGATGATGACATACCTCCAGACAATGACACATCTCCAGATGATGACATACTATACCTCAAGATGATGACATACCTCCAGACGATGACATACCATACCTCAAGATGATGACATACCTCCAGACGATGACATACTTCCAGACGATGACATACCTCCAGACGATGACACATCTCCAGACGATGGCATACTATACCTCAAGATGATGACATACCTCCAGACGATGACATACCATACCTCAAGATGATGACATACCATACCTCAAGATGATGACATACCTCCAGACGATGACATACCTCCAGACGATGACATACTATATCTCCAGATGATGACATACATCCAGACGTCAACAGACCTCCAGATGATGAGATACCTACAGACGATGACATACCTCCATACGATTTAAGAAAATTTACCAAATTTCATTTTCACGAGTGAGATGACATACTTACCACCCTAACACTCTTGATATACTAGTATATCAGCTCTAAGTTCAATAATATTCAGAATTATAAAAAGTTAGGTGCCCCTAATGGGCAGGTGGATGTACACAGTCATGCACATGACAGACCCCACCTACTGCACATGCGCATACTGATACTTCTGTTAATAAATATTGGCTGACATAGAAGCAACTATTCAAATAACCAAAGGACCAGGCCTCCGTGGGGTGGAGGCCGGGATCCTGTTAGGGAGGTAAGTATGTCATCTCACTCGTGAAAAAGAAATTTGGTAAATTTTCTTATTTCACATCATGAGAACATACTTACCTCCCTAACACTCTTGATAAAAGCCAGAATTTGAAAGTAAATTTGGCGGGAGAGAGGCAAGGTCCTGAAAACCAGCACACCCTTGAAGAGACTAGCTCTTTGAATTTTCAAGAGATTTAAAACATCTGAAATTGTGTCTGAAAACACAACCAGGAATAGAATTTTGCATCGGATAATCGACTGATGAAGAGAGATTGATCAAAAAGCAAATGCGCACCCCCCCCCCCCATCTCTTTGAGGAAGGTTAGGAAAAAACGCTGCTCTAAATGACTAGCACCTTCTCTAACACTTGATGAAAAGTATTACTAGACATTGGAAAAAGAAGAATTGCTTCATTTTTTTAAAAAAACTCGGAAAAAACAGCGATTAAGAGACATTAGCCATCACCATATTAAAAAAAAAAAATTATGACACCTTCACCAAGACAAAAAACAAAATGGTCAAATATACTGACCTCTGATGTCTTGGCCGCGGAACTCATCTCTTCCCCCACCGGATGAAGAGAATGGTACCACACAATAGTAGGGATACCCTACCAACAAATGTGATATTTATAAATAGCAGAGGAGGAAAACTAATTACAAATACATACTTCTACATTTAATTATTTTCTGAGGACTGAGATGGCGAGCGGGTTAGAAGTGTCACGGAGGTAATGGTCGGTAAAACCTGACTCACAGTGCCACTGGACTACTGACATAATGTCTTCAATAGAAAAACCATTAAATAATGCCATGGAAGTTACCACACCACGGACACTATGAGCCTTGGCTCTATCTACTTGAATTCCAGTGACTGTCTTATGACAGAATTGAATACATTCTACTATCCATCTAGAAATAGTGTTTTTGACATTCTACCATGGGGTTCAATATATGACAACCATAGGGAGCATGGGTCCATCCGCCAAACCTGAGTTCTTCTCTTGTACTTATTTAAAGCACGGAAAGGACACCATACTTTAGCACCAGGATCATATCTGGTTAAGGCAGGTAAAATAATAGGTTGACCCGGATATTTTAAAGATTGATTCTTAGCCAAGAAATTCAATGTCGGTAGAAGCTTAAGGCCTTCACCCACCTGTAACTATATAACGGTCAGGCTCAGCAGACAAGGCATGAATTTCACTCCTGCGTCTGGCTGATGCTGCCACCACTAAAAATACAGCTTTAAGTGTGAATAATTTAATAGAAATAGCACTAAGTGGTTCAAAAGGTTTATCACCCAAAACTTGAAGAACCAGAGAACGTTTCCATGACGGTGTCAGTGGAGGATTTCTCGGTCTGAGATTGCCCATACCTTAAATAAGAGTATTTAATACACATACTTCATCACTTCCCCTCTTTGCCAAGCAAGGGATAAGAGTCATTAATGCTGATTTATATCCAGCAATAGAATTAGGCTTAAGACTATAGATATCATACAGGTGACAGAGAAAATCAGCTACTACCTGAATAGATGCATCCATTGGATTGATACATCTCTTTGAGCAGCATTCTGCAAATCTGTTGATTTTATAATTATATGCTCTGGAGGTTGATCCCCTTCTGGCGCTGGCCCTAAAATTGGCTGCTTGCTCAGAAAAGCCCTCCTTAATTGCGGATTTTTTGACAACATCCATGCAGTCAATTGAAACATTGACGGATTGTTGTGAAGGGTCTTGCCCTGGAAGATAATATTGTCCATCAGAGGCAGAGGAACTGGATTGCAGACCAGAAGGTCCAGCAGGTCCGTAAACCATGATCGGCTTTCTTGGCATTCCTCCTGCTTGATCTTCTGAAGAATCCTTGGAATCAGAATTGTTGGAGGGTATGCGTATGCATACATTCCCTTCCAACTGATAGCTAATTGGCTCAATGAGTCTGCTAACAGATTCAGCCTTCCCGGAATATGAACTGCTTTCAAGGTGATCATATGATCCATGCACCAGCAAAGCAGCTTCCATGTCATCATACAGAGACTGGGCGACTTCGTTCCGCCCTGGCAGTTTATGTAACTCACTACTGTTGAGTTGTCTGAATGTATCATCACAAATTTTCCCTCCACTTCCTTCAAGAAGTGTTCCAGGCCTAGAATTACAGCCCACTTCTTTCAAGAAGAGTTCCAGGCCTAGAATTACAGCCCATTATTCTAGCATGTTGATATGTTCCTTTGACTGATCCAGATTCCAAAGCCCTGATATTGTGGCTTCTTCCAGGCAAGCTCCCCATCCCTCCATCGATGCATCCGTAATGCGTTACTTGAGGGTGGGGACGCCAGGAGATTCCCTCTCCGTCCACCAATGAAGGTGATGAATGAGAGGGTCCAACACTTGAATGCATGTGTCCAGTGATCCTGAATTCTGCGTCCACTGAGTCATGAGAAACAACTGAATCGGCCGCCTGCGCAAAGCCGCCTGAGGAATGACTGGTTCCATTGAAACCATCAGACCTAGCATTCTCAGATACTCGGGCTAGAATATAATGACTGCTGCAAACCAATTGAATGCACGAGAGGAGATTCTCCACTCTCGCCTGGGATGGATAAACATATCCTATCTCCAGATTGAAGAACATACCCAGGTAAACAATGGAGTCAGCTCTGATTTCTGAAAGTTGATTATCCAGCCTAAATCTGTGAGTTTTCAAAACTATCTCCAGATTTGCCGTCAAACTTTCTGGTTTGTGTGCTTTTAGCAACCAGTCGATAATGTAAGTGTGGACTGCTATATTTCTCCTGCGGAGGTATGCTGTGATAGCAAGTACCAGGACATTTTATCTCCTCTTCTATATACAACCGTTTTTCTGGATCTCTTGGAATTTGAGTCCAGACCCGTACCAGAGACAGATGCAATGGCGGACCTTTTATCCACTCTGGACTGTATCCGCGCGAAAGCCATTGCAAGACTAAGCGGTCCTGAATTAACCGCTCCCACTTCTGAATGTGGAAAGTCAAACGACCTCCCACTGGTGCACCTAGGGCTAACGAGGTGCCCTTGAATTTTTGAAGTGGGTGTGTCTCTGGTACGTGTGACAACACCAGAGTGGTACCAGTGGTAACCGGAAATTCTTTTAGCCCATCAGGCCCGGTTACCACACGAGGCTCCTCACACGCCACTCCCAGCGCCACGTGCACCTCGGTGCGCGGGCTGCTGTCTGGCTGGCTGCTGTCTGGCTGGCTGCACTTGAGGTGCTGGCTGACGTACAACAGCACGCTGCTGCTGGCGTGGCCGACGCGGTCTCTGAACCTGGCCGGCCTGCTGGCCTCTGACAATGCCGGCACCGCCACAAGCGTACTGCTGTCGAGCAGCCGAGGGCTGAACACGCACGTGTTCTCTGTGCAGCACTTCAAACTGTGCACGCAGCTCCATCTGGTTGCTCACCAAATTAACTGTCTCTTGGAGGTGCCGACAACCCTCACCTCCAAAAAGACCAGGGCCCGCCGTCGTGCGCTTGCAACAAGCGCGACTTGAGCTCCTGGGATGGGTACAAATTGTCTACGGCAAAAGTGCGCCTCGTCCTCAGCGATTTGGTGACTGACCTAGTCAGACAGTCCAACGCCAGGTTCATCTCATCCTGGATGGCTTGTTGCACTGTCACCAGACTAGGCTGTTGTTGCACCGAGGCTGCTACTACCCCCGATAGCAGCTGAGACACGTGAGACAGCGCACTGATTGCTGCTCACGAGCTCTCCTCGGTGTCACGCTAGGCGGCATTAGCTGAGCGCATAGCACCTGAGCACAGCGCTCCATTGTCAGCACAGGATCTCGGCCGCGTATCTTCTCCCAGCACAGCCCGGTCGTCCGCGCTCGGTCTGGGCACTAGACCATATTGAGTGTACTGACTTGCAGTAAGTCGACATCGCCTAGCAACCTCGTGGGGGGGGGGGGGCCTTCGCGAGGCGACTTTCGGTCTGATCGTCTCTTCTGCCGCTGTGAACATATCTAAGATATGTTCAGCATACGGCAGAGACTGAGTTGTGTTGGCAATCGGCTTTGCCTGTAACCATGCCCGAGGGTTACTGGTGGCCATTTTGTCCACGGAGAAGTCTGGTCTGACTGCGAGGAGCCACGCGCACGCGTCATAACTGTCTTCGTCCGTAGCTATCTGCGAATTGCCAACGAGCAGCGGGCCCTCGTCATCGTCAATGGCATTCGCAGGTATGGCTGTGGAGGAGGCTATAGACGAACCCGGCTGCCCAGGGAATGCATACGGGCCCGCGAGGGCTGGCATGACATTCTCCACAGGTTGGCCGAGCACCGAGGTCGCGCTCGTGTGTGGGGCATAAAGTACACTAGCGCGGCCCGGATCGTCCGTATGAGATTCCACGTCTAAGCTCATACGGGCGGCCGTCCACTCCAAGTCGGCCCACAGGCTGAATCTTGAAACCTGCTCCCGAGGGAACAGAACCATAGGTGCGAGCGGCCGCGCTCCCTATGAGAGGAGTGTAGACGCTCGCATCCATGTCTTCATGATCATCCTGTGGGCCGAGCAGGTAGTCGGTCCGGTCTGATGCTGCTAGCGCCGCTGGATCACCAGGCGATGCGAACATCAAGCCTCGGTCCAAGACGCCCGCCCCTGGATTACTGAAAGCTTTGTCCGACCTAGTAGGGCACGATCCAGGGACGGGGGCTATCTGCACTGAGGTTGATGAGCAGGAAGTTGAAACACCTGTGCCCGGCAACATGCCGCGAAGTATGTCAGGCATCAGATCTTTCAACGTCCTACGCATCTCACTCACTAACTCTACCTTGAAGGCCTCGAGCTCACCCTTCTCAAAGGCCTTCTTCTTACCCTCCTTCTTCGTCTTCTTGTCATCCTCGACACTCAGCTTTGCCTGTAATGCAAAGAATTCAGAGGTTAGATCCCCCCCACTCTTTACAAATGGCACATTTGTTGGACAGCCTACAAATGGTACAATATGGGCAATGGTGGGGGAAGAATCTAGCCCTCCTGGACTTTAAACAAGATGGACATGACTTCTGAAAGGAAGCCAATGAGTATTATAGTTTGTAAACTTTGTTATTTCTTTTTAGTAAATAAAAGAACAAACTCGAGAGAAGACACCCACTTTTATTACTGACAACCCCCGAAGGGACAGATGACTTCTCTTGTTAACAATAACAAAAAACAACCAGGGACCCGAATTAAGAATGGACGAGGACGAGAGAAAGATTATCACTATCTAGATATCTCTCCACATTCATAATAACGGATGATAATAACATCAATAAGATTTCTCTAAACTAAGATTATGACATCAAGGAAAGAGAAAAATCTCTGGTAGATTATGACATCAAACCTCAATGCAACAGCTCCTTCAAGGAGAGGGTACATCAGAAATGAATGCAAGAAATACCTAGTGACCAAGACATTCATTACTCAAGAATAATATAATATTAAATTATATATATCTGAGAGCCCATGCACATACAAGAGAGAATACAGTGCAATAAAGATGGCAGCAGAAACATTTTCAAATAATTAGGTGCCATAATTAATAACTCCCTTATCCCTAAGACAGGCAAGCCATCCTCTTGTGAAAAACATGTCCATCCATCCGCCGAGACTCTTTTTTCTGCAGAGACTGATGAAGGGAATGGGACAAAAGGAGCGAGATATTTATTCGTGCTATATCGCCGACCCTTAGACATATCATAATGATAAGTCAGAAAAAGAGACGTGAACAACCTCTGAGAGAAGAACAGGAACCCTTACCATCCATAAGTTGAACCTGTGGACACAAAGCACAAGGGATTAATAGCCCTAGGTGCTGGGAGAATTTAACAAGGATTTCCAGCGCCTGAAAAAGCGTTAACGCCAAATCGGCCGCGAACGAAAACCGGTAACATATAAAAGTTACAAGTCTTAATTAATATATGGAACAATATCACCTGAATGGATGAAGAGGACTGCTCCTCTGACGATTTTGCATCAGCCATTATGCATAAATGATGATAATACGTAGTGAAAATTCTCAATAAAGAGCTTGGAAAGTTTTCCACAAGTTGATTGTTAGCCAATATATTAGAAAACGGAAGTACCAGTATGTGCATGCGCAGTAGGTGTGGTCTGTCATGCGCATGACTGTGTACATCCACCTGCCCATTAGGGTCCTAACTTTTTATAATTCTGAATATTATTGAACTTAGAGCCGATATACTAGTATATCAAGAGTGTTAGGGAGGTAAGTATGTTCTCATGATGTGAAAACATACCTCCAGACAATGACATACCTCCAGACGATGACATACTATACTTCCAGATGATGAGGTACCTCCAGATGATAACATAGCTCCAAACCAGATATAACATAGCTCCAGACCAGATGATAACACCTCCAGACCAGACGAGGACATACCTCCAGATGAAGACATACCTCCAGATGAAGACATACCTCCAGACGATGACATACTATACCTCCAGACAATTACCTACCTCCAGACGATAACATACCTCCAGGCGATGACATACCTCCAGACGATGACATACCATACCTCCAGATGATGACATACCTCCAGACCATGACATACTATACCTCCAGACAATGACATACCTCCAGATGATGACATACTATACCTCCAGATGATGACATACCTCCAGACCATGACATACTATACCTCCAGACATTGACATACCTCCAGATGATGACATACTATACCTCCAGATGATGACATACCTCCAGATGATGACATACCTCCAGATAATGATATACCTCAGATGATGACATACCTACAGACAATTACATACCGCCAGATGATGACATACCTCCAGACAATTACATACCTCCACATGATGACATACCTCCAGATGATGACATACCTCCAGATGATGACATACCTCCAGACAATTACATACCTCCAGATGACGACATACCTCCAGACAATTACATACCTCCAGACGATGGCATACTTCCAGCTGATGACATAACTCCAGACGATGAGATACCTCCAGATGACAACATATCTCCAGACCAGATGATAACATACCGCCAGACCAGACGATGACATACCTCCAGATGAAGACATACCGCCAGATGAAGACATACCGCCAGATGATGACATACTATACCGCCAGATGATAACATACTACAACTCCAGATGATGAGATACCTCCAGATGATAACACCTCCAGACAGACGAGGACATACCTCCAGAAAAATACCTCCAGATGATGACATACTATACCTCTAGACAATTACCTACCTCCAGATGATGACATACCTCCAGATGATAACATACCTCCAGACAATGACATACCACCAGATGATGACATACCTCCAGACAATGACATACCACCAGATGATGACATACCTTCAGACGATGACATACCGCCAGATGATGATACCTCCAGACAATGACATACTATACCTCCAGGCGAGGACATACCTCCAGATGATGACATACTATACCTCCAAATGATGACATACCTCCAGACGATGACATACTTCCAGATCATGACATCCCTCCAGATGATGACATACCTCCGGATGATGAGATACCCCCAGACGTTGACATACCTCCAAATGATGACATACCTCCAGATGATGACATACTATACCTCCAGGCGATGACATACCTCCAGATGACGATACCTCCAGACGATGACATACCTCCAGATGATGATACCGCCAGACGATGACATACCTCCAGATGATGCCATACCTCCAGATGATGAAACCTCCAGATGATGACATACCTCCAGATGATGACATACCTCCAGATGATGAAACATCCAGACGATGACATACCTCCATATGATGACATACCTCCAGATGATGACATACCTCCATATGATGACATACCTCCATATGATGACATACCTCCATATGATGACATACACCCATATGATGACATACCTCCAGACAATGACATACCTCCAGATGATGACATACCTCCAGATGATGACATACCTCCAGATGATGATACCTCCAGACAATGACATACATCCAGATGATGACATACCTCCAGATGATGACATACCTCCAGACAGACGAGGACATACCTCCAGAAAAATACCTCCAGATGATGACATACTATACCTCTAGACAATTACCTACCTCCAGATGATGACATACCTCCAGATGATAACATACCTCCAGACAATGACATACCACCAGATGATGGCATACCTCCAGACAATGACATACCACCAGATGATGACATACCTTCAGACGATGACATACCGCCAGATGATGATACCTCCAGACAATGACATACTATACCTCCAGGCGAGGACATACCTCCAGATGATGACATACTATACCTCCAAATGATGACATACCTCCAGACGATGACATACTTCCAGATCATGACATCCCTCCAGATGATGACATACCTCCGGATGATGAGATACCTCCAGACGTTGACATACCTCCAAATGATGACATACCTCCAGATGATGACATACTATACCTCCAGGCGATGACATACCTCCAGATGACGATACCTCCAGACGATGACATACCTCCAGATGATGATACCGCCAGACGATGACATACCTCCAGATGATGCCATACCTCCAGATGATGAAACCTCCAGACGATGACATACCTCCAGATGATGACATACCTCCAGATGATGAAACATCCAGACGATGACATACCTCCATATGATGACATACCTCCAGATGATGACATACCTCCATATGATGACATACCTCCATATGATGACATACCTCCATATGATGACATACCTCCATATGACATACACCCATATGATGACATACCTCCAGACAATGACATACCTCCAGATGATGACATACCTCCAGATGATGACATACCTCCAGATGATGATACCTCCAGACAATGACATACCTCCAGATGATGACATACCTCCAGATGATGACATACCTCCAGACTGAGTCTATGAGATATGTCCGGATATGAGATACCTCCCGACCCAATATATATATATATATATATATATATATATATATATATATATATATATATATATAGGCCCGTGACGCTCACCTAGACCATTAGCATTTGAAACATTTGAAACATTTGCATTTAAATATACACGATTTTTTACATTAAACAAGATGCCCACCGGAAAATTCGACCAATCAAAATTCTAAATATAAGCTCTAGAGTCTACTGCTGTAGGATCGCCAAAGTCAAATTTGATTAAATTCTGGCAAGTTGTTAAGGAAATGCACATAGTATAATTTTGTTGAAATATATTCAAGCAGCTAAGGAGCTGTAGCATTTTGACCATCTCCGGTAGATTTTTCATAAAATCTAAGATTTTCACACAAAAAATTGATTAATCAAAATTTTGTATGGTTGTCTAGAGCCTATCACGACAGGATCCTTTCAGCCAAATTTGGTTGAAATTGCTCCAAATGGTAAGGCGAAGAAGCAATTTCCGGTACATTTATCATAAAATCTAAGATTTCAACCCCAAACAAGAGTTTTAGTGAAACTCAACATACACCCGCAAACATACTTGTTTGAGGAATGATAAATCTGAATAATTAGTCTGTTTGAATCTTAAGCTTTGTAGAGGAGATAACACCAGTTGGTGTATGCGAATATATCCCACTGAAACACCAATACATCTTGAAACATGTTTATCTTTATACCAAATTTTCAATACCAAATTTTCCAGCGGAAACAATATTTCTAATGAGTTTTATTTTTTTCAAAGGAGATATCATTAGAGAACCAGAAATGGTCAGATGGGGAGTGCTATCATATGATGTCCACCATTAGCGATAACTCTGGCAATTACGGGGGGGGGGGGGGCCCGGACAAGAAAATTTTGACAAATTTTAATCTTTCAAGGGAGATAACTCTCACGAATATGCACGGATTTTGTCGAAAGGAAATCATTAGACTTTGTCTATACCTAACACATCTGCCGGAAAAAAAATTGCGAGTGTAGGTTCAAAACTCTTCGGGATCTGGCCAGGAAAAGAAAATTTGGACAAATTTTAATCATTCAAGGGAGATAACTCCCACGAATATACGAGGATTTTGTCGAAATGAAATCATGACTCCCGCGAACATGGGCGGATTATGGCAAAACAAAATTATGACACTTCGGCTATACGTACATCTTTTGAAAAAAAATTTGTGAGTGTGGGTTTAAAACTCTTCGAGATTTGGATCATGACTCCCGCAAATATGGGCGGATCATGCCAAAACAAAATCATGACACTTCGGCTATATGTACCACATCTTTTGGAAAAAAAATTGTGAGTGTGGGTTCAAAACTCTTCGAGATTTGGCCTGGACAAGACAATTTTTAAACTTTCAATGGAGATAAATCTGGCGAAGATGGGCAGATCTTGCAGAACCGAAATCATGACACTTTGCCTATACATAACACATCTTCTGGGGAAAAAATTGTGAGTGTAGGTTCAAAACACTTCGTGATCTGTAGCGGACAAGAAAATTTTGACGAATTCTAAGCTTTCAAGGGAGATAACTCTAGCGAATATTGGAGGATTTTGCCGAATCAAAATCATGACACTTCGTCTATAGGTAATATATCTGCTGACAAAAAATTGTGACTGTAGGTTCAAAACTCTTCGAGATCTGTCTCGGACAAGACAAATTTGACAAATTTTAAGCTTTCAAGGGAGATAACTCTAGCAAATATGGGAGGATTTTGCCGAATGGAAATCATGACACTTCGTCTATAGGTAATATATCTGCTGAAAAAAATTTGTGAGTACAGGTTCAAAACTCTTCGAGATCTGCTCCGGACAAGAATCAGACGGACGGACGGATGCACGGATGGATGGCGAGCGCCATCACATAATACGACTCCGCTTTGCGCGGGCGTATAAAAATGACGAATCCAAATTCTGTATGGAACTTCGAGAGCCCATCACCAGAGGCTCGTTTCAGCCAGATTTGGTTGAAATCGCTCAGAATGGTAAGAAGCAATTTGACAATTTCACCAAAAAATTGATGAATCAAAATTCTGAATGGACGTTCTGGAACCTACGACTATAGGGGCCTTCCAGGCAAATTTGGTTGAAATCGGGCAAGTGTTTAATAAGGAGAAGTGTTTTAAAGCAAAAATTGACGGACGGACGACGGACGGTCACCACAGCATAAACTCACTTGGCCTAAAGGGCCAGGTGAGCTAAAAACTACCTAGATGTAACAAAGAAATGAATGAAATTTATATATATATATATATATATATATATATATATATATATATATATATATATATATATTATATATATATATATATATATATATATATATATATATATATATATATATATATATATATATATATATATACATATATATATATTTTGTGGCCCAAATTTAAAGACAGCATAGTCGCATGATCTTTTGTGAACTAATTAGTCTGCAAGTATGAAATAACCTTTTTTCTTTATTTATTTTTTCGTCATGTTTTTGTAAACCCTTCTACCATTTTTGGATTACCATCTTCAAAGTTGAGACATGTGTAGGATACACCATGGGACTTGTTTAGCTATTCCACAGAATTTGGATCGATCTATTCGTTTTAGTGCTCAAAAATCACATAGGAAATGCATGGTAGCGATATTCAGACAGTGCCTCTTACAGTTTTTATTCAATGGATTTGTAATTGGAGATTTCTACCACATGATGACACTCAATTGGTTACAAGAATTTCTTTCATCTATTCACAGCTTTTTGAGAATATACTATGTAAGCAAAATGTCTTGGCATCACTAAAACTCATATTTATAGGGATATCAGAGTTTGCACAAACTTAGATACCCCATGATATGATTGAATAAAAAAATCAAATCACTAGAGAACATATCAACTTTGCTGTTATTGCAAATATGCTCACTGTCCTCGTTCAGTGATTTGCCGATAAATAATGCAAGTCTAGAATGTCAAGCTTGTTATTTTGCATCAAGTTTATAACACTGGTTTAGTAAGATCTCATTTAGAACTCGTGAAAGCTCTTCCTTCCAACTGATACATTACTTGGCTTGACTGATAAATTTACTATGTAATGGAAACAAGTTTTCGATTGTCTATCAATGAAACTTACCTTTATGAATAACCATCTTCTCTAGCTTTCGCTTGGCGGCTGCACGCTCAACTATCTTCTGGTCAATAGACTTTGCAGTGACCAGGCGATAAACAAGTACCGGTGACGTCTGACCGATCCGATGGCACCGATCTTGTGCTTGTAAATCACACTGAGGATTCTACAAGAAAACAACAATATAACCAATCAGAATATAAACTAGAATGATGTTTTTGTTAATGATTCATTTCACATTTTGAAGCAAACATGTGCACATCCTCAATGTATGCATGTGTGTACATTCTGAAGCAAACATGTGCATGTCCTCAATGTATGCATGTGTGTACATTCTGTAGCAAGCATGTGCATGTCCTCAATGTATGCATGTGTGTACATTCTGAAGCAAACACGTGCACGTCCTCAATGTGTGCATGTGTGTAGATTCTGAAGCAAACATGTGCACATCCTCAATGCAGTGTTGCCCACAACATCTGATTTTTAGGGGTCCGAAGGACCCCACACTCAGATTTGGGGGTCCCACTGTAAAATCTGGGGGTCCCATGGAGTCCTCATCTGAAATATAGGGGTCCCAAGTTTTTTTCTTAAAATAAACACAACACATTGATCTAATTATAAAGCGCTTTATTAAAGATGTTGAAAGCACTAGTTATGGCATTGTGTAAATACTGTTAATGTATATATAGAGAATATTAACTATGCATAGTTTATTAGCCTTTAGCACTTAACTCTTTTGGCCACCATTGTAGATCACCAAAATACCTATTTTTGAAAGTTTAACACTGGAATGACTGGCTCTAAACAGTGCCAGTCATTCCAGTGGTAAATTTTCAAAAATATGTATTCTGTGATCTACAATGGTGGCTAAGATTGATCTATTGAAATGGCCCTTGTATATTTAACTAATAACATTTGAACTGCATGTCAATAAACAATAACTTAAAACACTGTACTTGTTTGTTGTCTGATAAACCAACCAACCTACATTGACACCCTTGTATGATTAACATTTCCAAAGACCACTACATTAGTGATTAGCAAAGACCACTGCATTAGTTTTTCTATAAAACCATAACTTAACTTTGGACGAATTGAAAAATACCTGTACCTGGGGCGAGTTTGCTCAAGGACGACTTGACCTACTTCGATATAATGTGCGCATATTTTTTATAATGTAACTGGAATGACTAAATATAGTGGAATACATAGGCTAAGATCAGACAAAACAATAATTTATCAAAAATAATCTGTATAAATCAGATTAAACTGCGTAATTAGTGACAATATATCAGCCAATAACCGGATATGTCTAATTCATATGGAGTAACTATGTAATACGATTGCTGATTGGTTGAAGCATAGATAACGCATTAGCGTGTATCCAATAAGGACGCTTGTATCGGGGAGCTTTAAGCTATACACCGTTTGGGAAAAAATCAATATTTTAACGTATGCCTACCTGTAGATCGGCGATATCGTTGAACATCGCTGCTGGGATGAGCTTTTTAGTTGAGAAATTTGGAACACCTAACGATCGAGTATTGTTAAACATTATAAACACTAATCCATCAGTCAATCAATCAGCCGCTATTGCTAAATAAAAGACGACTTATAGCGCGTATTGATACCATTATTCAAACAGCAATACAAAGACACCGCCGCTAATCCGTCAAATGACCATTCAAATGTAAAAGATATCACAATATCTTCCATATATTCCTTCATCCATTTAGATATTTTGATAAGTAAATAGAAAAAAATATTTTGCCTGTAAGTCGTTGCTGCTTTAGGCAAGTAGGCATGCGCAAATTAATTTCAAAATATTCAGCAGATTAGTGATAACAACTTTGTGATCTGTCCAATGTTCTGAGCTGTGAAAGGGTTAAGACGCCCAGACACGTTTGTATACACTTGATCAGTTGTATTGGATTTCTCAAGCGTGAGTTCCTCTAGAGGGAGATTCCGCTGTTATCCAATCAAATACTGACACGTCACACTGACGCTTAGCACAACAGACAGAAACATGGCGGGTAATTTTGCAATTTGTAGGCCAAACAAGGCAACTAACATCGGGCTTGTAAACTCATTATTTATAAAAAAAATTAGATCAAATGGAATACTAAGGATGATTTGGGGATTGTGTTTACAATTAAATGTGGTGATTGAATCTGATTTATGGGCATTAACAACTTTGAGTTGTGCAAGAAAACATACAACAAATCAGTCTTAAACAACGCAGTAAGTTCGTTTTTATTGAACACACAATACATTAGGTATATTTTTTAAAGTAAAAACATGCACAAATAAATATACACACACGATAATATAATCGATAATTAAGCACACGCAAAGTTACCAGTTTCCGTTACACTTTTTCACTGCGTCCCTCATGCGTCCTCGGGGACGCAGAGGGTTAATCTTTATGCATCCCTCTGCCATTTTTATGCATATATACGCGCAAAAGGATGCATAAGGGCAACTCTGCCTCAATGTATGCATGTGTGTACATTCTGAAGCAAACATGTGCACAACCTCAATGTACGCATGTTTGTGTCCGGCATGTTTGTGTACTGCAGTTTGTGTACATTCACAACAAATTTACATTAATATTCATACATGTGAGTGAAGGAACTTGAACAGAGGAAAATTCAACAGGGAAGGGCTGATGAAAGGGGATTAGATCTTTCAAACAGTTTGAGAGGAGGGAGGGGTAGGGGATAGGAGGGAGGGGAGGCTGGGGGGGGGGGGGAGGGCTGGGAAACTCAGATCCTCTCAGAGAGTAACTCTTGCACTTCTGGAAGAAAATATGAAGATTACATTACATTCAAATTGTTGTTTATTGTTTATAAGTGTTAAACTTGGTTAGCAGTTGCATGGATGACATGCCCCTAGGCATAACTTGAGATCGAGCCAAGGAATCCAAAGGTCAGTTGATTAGGTTGTGCCAATGGAACTGAGGTCTCATAGCAAGCCCCCTTGGAGCTATGTGTAATAGCCACCTCACCCATGTAAAATAATATCAAGGCCATCAAGTGCTAGCTAGGCATCATGACTGTGTTCCAATCATCCATGATTAGTAAAGGTGATGTCAAGTGCTAGCTAGGCATCATCACTGTGTTCCAATCATCCATGATTAGTAAAGGTGCCGTCAAGTGCAAGCTACGCATCATCACTGTTCCAATAATCAAAACCTTGGAAAAAAGACTATGTTTATACAATGCACTATACAAGATGTGTAATACGTCGCCGCTGTCTGCTAAAATCACCCAGCAAAGATGGTCCATGTTTGGCCATGTGCTAAGGATGCCAGAAGACATACCAGCACAGAGAGCCTTCGAATTTGCCCTACTCTGAGCCAGCAAAAACAGAGCCAGGAGAGGACGTCATTGCATAAATCTGCTAAGCGTGCTACGAGGTGACCTCAAGATAGCAGGATTAGGTACACTCAAATCAAGAATGGACCTGAGGAAGCTATAGATTTTGGCTGAGGACAAGACACAGTGGGCAAAAGTGAAGAAGGACTGATTGCAGCTGTATGATGTTTCTACTACTACAGCCGCAGAATACAGTAATCATACATACATAAGTGCAAGCTAGGCATCATGACTGTGTTCCAATCATCCATGATTAGTAAAGGTGCCATCAAGTGCTAGCTAGGTATCATCACTGTGTTCCAATCATCCATAATTAGTAAAGGTGCCGTCAAGTGCTAGCTAGGCATCATGATTGTGATCCAATCATCGGGGATTAGTAAAGGTGCCGTCAAGTGCAACCTAGGCATCATGACTGTGTTCCAATCATCCATGATTAGTAAAGGTGCCGTCTAGTGCTATCTAGGCATCATGATTGTGACCCAATCGTCGAGGATTAGCAAAGGTGCCACAAGTGCTAGCTAGGCATCATCACTGTGACCCAATCATCCATGATTAGTAAAGACGCCATCAAGATGGCTGCCCATAAAATTTACAAATCTAGTACCTTTTTACAATTTTGCATCTCTATGCCCAAATGATGCTTACTGCCAAGATTGATTTAAATCCATCAGGTGGTTCCTGAGAATACATTTAAAATTTCCTATTGTCTTCCTATAGAACCTTTTGGAGGGAAAGATCCAAGATGTTCACCAAATGGCTTATCCTACAATTAGGAAATAATGCCATATCAATAAATAAATACATACATATATACATACGTACGTACACACACACATATATAAAATTCATCAAATAAAATAAATGGCCCAAGGACCATATTGCTCACCTAGCTGATGAGGAACTGTAAACATGTTTAGATTAATTAATGCACAACAAGCATCATTGATCCATTAGGCAACCATAACCATTGCCATAGACAGATGCCAATGGTCCTTATCATTATTGACCAATGCGGCAATCATCCTTACCACTAATACAACAAGAGCTCAGCAAATGGTGCATAATACCATGACATGATGACAAATCAATGAATGATAGCTATCAGACGTAGACCAGTCATCCTATGAAGTTTCAACGTGATCTGTTAAAGTCATGGAGTTATTGTTTGGAAATCAATTTTCAAGATAGCCGCCAGTGGCTGGTGGCCAAATTGGATTTTGGATCATCTACAATTTCAATACGCTTTTTCCCTCAGACATAGCCCTGTCATACCATGAAGTTTCTAAGCGATCCACTAACCAGAAATAGGGAAATCAATTTTCAAGATGAGTACCAGTGGCTGGGGGCCATCTTGGATTTAGGATCATCCGCGACTTCAATAGTTTCTTTCTCCAGAGCTAGTCCAACCACCCTATGAAGTTTCAAAGCAATCGGATAAATGGTAATGTAATTCAATTTTCAAGATGGACACCCTTGGCTGGCAGCCATGTTGGATTTAGGATTATCGCCAATTCTGACAAATTTTTTCTTCAGCCCTAGTCCAACCACCACATACCGGTAGCTGGCGACCATCTTGGATTTTGGATAATTGTCAATTTTGAAAGATTTCTTCTAGTTCAACCACCCTATGAAGTTTCAAATTGATCTGATAAACAGTAACATAATTATCATCCGGATGGCGCCATCACACAATATCCCGCCAAAAAATTGGTGTACTTGACACTATTGACCAATGGGGCAGCCATCCCTGACATTATCAACCTAGCAGATGACATTTACCAACTGGATGACGGTCACAATAAAAAAGATTGGATGAGGAAAAGCAAGAAAATTAGTGTCATTGACATTATTGACCAATAGAAAAGGTACCGTTGATCAATGGGGTAGCCATCGCTGACATTATCAACCCAGCAGATGACATTTACCAATGGGTCAATGGTCACAATAAAAAATGTGGATGAAGAAATGCAGGAATATTGGTGTCATTGACATTATTTACCAACAGGAAAAGTACCATTGAGCAATGGGGCAGCCATCACAGACACTATTGATTATTAGTTCAATTGTCACAACACTGACATTTACCAAAGGGGCAATGGTGAGGTCACAGTGACAAATCTGGATGGGGAAATGCAAGAATATTTGCATGATTGACCAACAGGAAGAGTACCATTAATCAATGGGGCAGTCATCCATGACACTATTGCCATTTGATTGAAGTGTACTAAAGGAACATGTCTGACAAATCTTGTTTTAGTCCATTACCAATTTACGAAAAGTGACACAGATTATTTTCCCCATAGGCTTCAATACTTAAAATGCTTTAAAGAGCCAGAGTTATGGCCCTTATTTCAAGTCTTGGCTAGTTCATATTCATAAGGCGAATATATATTGCCTGAAGGAACATATCTACTAAATTTCTTTTTAATCCCTCAACAAGTCACAAAACAAATTAATTTTAACCAAAGGGGTCAATAGTTTAAGACTTAATGAGCCAGAGTTATAGACCTTGTTTAAAAATGCATACTCTTTATATCCATAGATCAAATAGATATTTGACTGAAGGAACAAATCTGCTAAATTTCTTTTTAATCCATTAACAATTGGTGAAAACATGTATTTTCCCCATATGGCTCATTTATTTAAAACACCTCAATAAACCTGAGCTACAGTCCTTGTTTAAGGGTGTGGTCACTTCATATGCATAGCTCCAACAGATGTTGCCTAAATAAACATATGTACCAAATTTTGTTGTAATCCATCAATAAATGACGAAAAGTGCAACAAACTTATTTTCCCCATAGGCTTTAATACTTTGAAAATATAGTAAGGGACATAACTCTGCTATTTGTGGTCATGGCCACTTAATATTCGCATCCCAAATACATATTGCCTAAAGGCACATATCTGACGAATTGGCTTTTAATCCATCGATAAATGACAAAACTTGGCACAAATGTATGTTCCCCATAGGCTTCAATACTTAAACAAGAATGCTGAAGCATAGAATGTCTCGCCTGTAAAGGCCTGGATAGTGTCGATTGCCAAAGCAAACTTGGCATGGTTCGTAATACACATATTCAGTAAGGCACCAACAAACGAGTTTAACCAATCAAACATGGAAAATTTTGCCAGACTGTGGATAGCCTGATATTGAAACTTTTAATGATACAGATAGAACCCCTGCCTAGTATATAACTCTGCTGTAAAATTGTTTTGATATCTGGTGAGCCATTGTTGAAAATGAGTGGTCAATAAACAAGAATTCCGCGGAATTAAATGTTGCCTGTCCCCTGCTTGTCGCAGTGGAATGGACCTTTGACCTTGTGACCTCCGTGTTATCATACTGCTTCCTAACATTATAGGTAACCATTATTTAAGATTAGTGCCAATGGGATTAACCAATCCTGAAATATAAATGATTTGATGAATGGAAAAACTTAAGGTTGAAAAAGCAACGGTCAAATAGCAATATTAGAATGGCCTTGACCTTTGACCTGGTGACCTCCATATCACCATTCTGTATCCTCTAGGCATAAGCAAGCCAAGACATCTTGCTAAACACAAAAACTTAATGTTGAAAAAGCAGAGTTCTGTATCAAGGTCAGTGACCTTGACCTTGTGACCCCAGCATCATCGTGCTGCTTCCTAACATTATAGGTAACCATGTATCCAAGCTTAATTGCAATAGGCTTAACCAATCCTGAAATATAAGCTCAGAAGTTTTGCTAAACGCAAAAACTTAATGTTGAAATAACAGAGTTCTGTATCAAGGTCACTGACCTTGACTTTTGACCGTGTGACCTCAACATCACCATGCTGTTTCCTAACATTATAGGTAACCATGTATCCATGTTTAGTTGCAATAGGCGTAACCAATCCTGAAATATAGGCTAAAAAGTTTTGCTAAACGCAAAAACTTAATGTTGAAAAAGGGGAGTTATGTTTCAAGGTCACAGTGACCTTTACTGTTGACCTTGTGACCCCAACATTATCATGCTGCTTCGTAACATTATAGGTAACAATGTATCCAAGTTCAGTTGCAATAGGCTTAACCAATCCTGAAATATAAGATGAGAAGTTTTGCTAAACACAAAAACTTAATGTTGAAATAACAGAGTTCTGTATCAAGGTCACAGTGACCTTGACTTTTGACCTTGTGACCCCAACAACATCAGGCTGTTTCCTAACCTTATAGGTAACCATGTATCCAAGTTTATTTGCAACAGACATAAGCAATCTTGAAATATAAGCTGAAGTGTTGTTAAACGCAAAAACTTAATGTTGAAAAATGTATTCAAGTTTATTTGCAATAGGCTTAACCAATCATGAAATATATGCTGAGAAGTTTTTGTCTTCGGTTGGAGGACGAAAGTCAGATGCCTGACACTGGTGCAGTGCCATTTATATATACGCTTCAACGAAGCTCTTTTTTCCAGCACTCATTGACCACGTCACTGAATGACGCCTCTACAAATTTTAATGAGGTCACACCTCTAGGATGTGAGGGCTAACCATGGCATTAGTCTACCTATGCATTCCAGCCTAGATCAATTCAGGACCAAGCTAGGGGCCAAAAATAGGACCTCAGATTGATTCCAGAGCACCCCCACTGGCTCCAGGCATACAAGATTACATGCAGCTCTTAAGAAGTCTATTAAATGAACTCTTGTACCCACATGAAAAAACTCCTTTCCTGTCAATTCATACCACACACTGATAAAAACATATCACCTAAAAGATTATGGTGTCTCTCTATCTGTAAACCCCAACATGCACACATGTATGTAAATCCTTTGATGAGCTTCTGACATGGAGTGAAAAATCATAGTCGGATCTCAGAATGGGTTTGGAAACTCCTCTCCCACTGCCATACTATTCAGGGTAAGAGCCACTCATCCCTATCACTAATTCCATGTTTATACCAAAACCGAGCCCACTGTGTATATGCACACATCATGTGCAAAAGAATAGCGCACCTAAGCCATTTATCCTTCAAATGCCGACACCTGTCAGTGGTAGGGACCCTACATACAGGGTCGAGCTAAGAACAATCAGTGACCACATGAATGCACATTCTCAATTGCAGTGACCTTAAATTCAGGGTCCAGCTAATGAGTGAGCATGTGCATGAATATGCTCAGTGGTAGGCACCCTGTGGTCTATAAATAGGAGGCACTGCCAGTGACAGGCATCTACTTTCGGCCTACAAATGAAAACAAGCGTCAGGTATACTTCAGCGTTATCACATTTTACCAGATTAAATTAATTTAGCCAGATATGGTAGGAGCCAATACAGACGATCTCCAACCAGAGATAATCCTGCCCTCCATTTCAAAGGTAATTATTCTCACAGAAGTAGCAAGAGGGGACAATAGGTAACTCGCAGCAACACACACGCACGCATGCACGCACGCACGCACGCACGCACGCACGCACGCACGCACACACACACGCACACACACCACCGCCACCTTCCCATGACAACATAAATGCAAGAGAAACAAGATTTCAAAATGACTAGTCAGGAACACTACAGGGATGTCCAAAAAAACTCACCCATATCTCAGTACTTTACTTTCGTAAGACTTAATCAATAGGACTCTTCAAACTTAGGATTCAAGAACAATACAACACTACCTAAACTTAGGACTTATTGCATTACCCAGGTTCTAAGAGCGCACCCATGAGCAAACATAAACACTCCAATCAGGAGAAAAAATAAGCATACATGTATCATCTCCACACTATGGAGTCCCTAGACACCAGCCATATGGTTAAAGTCATTAGTCAGTAGTTCTTGAGAAGTTGTTTAAACGAACAGATAGACGACTGAAGAGACACAACCAGACAGTCACAATGGCATAAGCGCATTTGGCCTTAATTACCGTATCTGCAGTGACCATGTTAATGTCAAATGCTTACCCAGTCGCTGTCATAGATAATAACTGTATCCGCGGCGACCAGGTTTATGCCTAGACCTCCAGCACGTGTACTCAGCAGAAACACAAACATTTCTTCATCTGTATTGAAGCTCTCAATCTAGAGAAAATAAAACACGGGTCAGGTTTGATTAAGACATTGCTCATGAGACAGCCTCCTAAATGAGACAGACATCCTCCATGAGACACAGACATCCTTATGAGACACACACATTCTTCATGAGACACAGACATCCTTCATGATAGACAAAGACATCCTCCATGATAGACACAGACATCCTCCATGATAGACACAGACATCCTTCATGAGACAGACATCCTTCATGAGACACAAACATCCTCCACGAGACACAGACATCCTTTATGATACACACACATCCTTCGTGAGACACAGACATCCTCCACGATAGACACAGACATCCTTTCTATAGACACAGACATCCTTCATAGTACACTCAGACATGATTCATGATAGACACAGACGTCCTTCATGATTGACATAGACACCCTTCATCCATGAGACACAGACATCCTTCATGATAGACAGACATCCTTCATGATAAACTGACATCCTCCATGATAGACACAGACATCATTCGTCCATGAGACATAGACATTGTTCATGATAGACACAGACATAATTCATCCATAAGACACAGATATCCTTCATGAGACAAACATCCGTCATGAGACACAGACATCCTCCATGAGACACAGACATCCTTCATGATAGACAGACATCCTTCATGAGCCACAGACATCCTCAATGAGACACACACACACACACATCCTTCATGGGACACAGATATCCTCCATGAGACACACACACACACACACACACACACATCCTTCATGGGACACAGACATCCTTCATGATAGACACACACATCCTTCATGAGACACAAACATCCTCCATGAGACACAGATATCCTTCATGATAGACACAGACATCTTTCATGAGACACAAACATCCTTCATGAGACACAAACATCCTTCGTGAGACACAGACATCCTTCACGAAAGAGACCGACATCCTTTCTATAGACAGACATCCTTCATAGTACACTCAGACATGATTCATGATAGACACAGACAGCCTTCATGATTGACATAGACACCCTTTTCCATGAGACAGACATCCTTCATGATAAACATACATCCTCCATGATAGACATAGATATCCTTTATGAGACACAGACACCCTTCATGATAGACACAGATATCATTCGTCCATGAGACATAGACATCGTTAATGATAGACACAGACATAATTCATCCATGAGACACAGACATCCATCATGAGAAACAAACACCCTCCATGATAGACACAGACATCCTTCATGATAGACACAGACATCCTCCATGATAGATACACACATCCTCTGTGGTAGACACAGGCGTCCTTCATGATTGAGATATATCCTTCATGATAAACAGAGATTATTCATGATAGGCACAGACATCCTTCATGATAGACACAGACATCCTTCATAGTAGATTCAGACATGATTCATGTTAGACAGACATCCTCCATGATAGACAGACATCCTTCATAGTACTCAGGACGTTTGCCAATATACCTAATCCACATATATTACAACACTTATATCACTGTGTCCGCGATCGATGTCAACAACATTATGATGTCCCCATAAAACATCACAGAACTAAGATTGCTATCGTCAGATTTTGAGTGAAAGCCTAGATCTCGACGAACAACGGAAAGGAATTCACTGTCACTTACTTTGTAACATATCATACCCTCCTTTGTAGGACCACATTAACATGCTAAGTGTGTAATTATCACTAGCTATAGAACAGAGTGTGACAATTAGATATTACACGCCTGGATTAGCCGAGTGCCAGTCTTTGACTAATAAGGATGCTTGTTGCTGCTGTGTCTATGCTCAGAAGTAAGATGTGAGCTATTTATAGAATGATTGCCTGGTGTTCATTAGACTAAATTCATGTGGCAATCTGACTCACATTCCTAGCTTTGTACTGATCGCGTTCGGTTGAGCTGTAACCGTATGGGACCATAGACCATCTATCTGACAATACATGGACAATAGACCTTCTATCTGACAATACATGGACAATAGACCATCTATCTGACAATACATGGGCCATAGACCATCTATCTGACAATACATGGACCACAGACCATCTATTTGACAATACATGGGCCACAGACCATCTATCTGACAATACATGGACCACAGACCATCTATCTGACAATACATGGACAATAGACCTTCTATCTGACAATACATGGACAATAGACCATCTATCTGACAATACATGGACCATAGACCATCTATCTGACAATACATGGACAATAGACCATCTAGCTGACCATACATCTGGCTGAATTTACTCAAGAAGCAGACAAGCAGTACTTACATTTAACTGTCTGTCTTCCACGGATGAGGAGCCATCTATCCGACAATAGCTGTATTTACGTAGGAAGCAGTAATCTTGAATGATATTTAACATGCGTGTCATCTGTGAGAAGATCAGAACCTATAGACAAGAGAATGGAAATTTACAATCTTATTTTTATACAAAAGGGTGTACTTATCGTTCTTAATGTTAGCATTTCACGTACGAGAGGTATTCTGAATTAAAATTTTTTAAAAGCTGGAAAATCACATCGATCGAATGGGTCCAAATGTAACTCTGGGTGTGCTGACAAGCTACTCTTGTCGATACCGACCACAGCTCATGGCGCAGGGAAGTTCTGGAAGAGAAGATCTAGTGCGAACTCAAAAGTATGGCATCCAAAATAGCAGCAGGGAAACAGACAAATCAGATTCTCTGATTGCTTCAGCCCTTTACCTCAATAAAGTTTCTTGGTTTCAAAACAATTAGACAAGTGCTTTCAGAAGACCTTTAAACGTGTTTCTAAAAATAATGCAACATCAAATAAGGTTCGTTTGAACAATCCTGGAACGATATGACCCAAGGCTGTTTCTTGGCAAATATTTTTGAAATCTCGCTAACATATCTTGAGAAAGTCATTTAAGCCTGTTCCCATTCACTTCCTCTAGGTAAAAATAAAAAAAACAAAATGGCCACTGATACATTCATCCGACACGTTTTAACGTCCAAAATTTGAAATCAGCAACACAACTATATAAATTTTGACATCTGGCCCAGTCTTATAAGGGAGATTACTCTGGCGAACTTGGAGTTTATCACTTGTATTACAAATATTAGCTAATAAACCCGTTGTACCATTAAGTGCTATTTCTATGAAATTGTTAACACTTAAAACTGCGTGGTACTGGGGCCGTTTTCACCAAAGGGCGTAACTTACGCAGGGAATAACTACCTTGGAGAATATGACGTCATAATATTAAATGATGTACAAACATATATGACGTCATAATGACTCCAAGGTATTTATGCCAGGCGTAAGTTACGCCCTTTCGTGAATACGGCCCCTGGCTATGTTCTGCATGCACTGACTCCACGTTTTCCGGCTACCGGGCTTCCTGCCATTTCTATGGCCGGCCGGCAATTGTACCTTGGAACCCAAACTGCAGACACCTGTCACTGGTGCCTCATATGGTTCAAGACCCCGTTGGTGAGTACCATAATGTATTAGTAGTATATTACTACAACTGTATTTCTTATCGCTGCAGCCTCAGCTAGACTAAGAAGTGAAATTCATGCTTTGTCAGCAGAACCTAGTCGCTTAGTTTACATAATTATTTTAATTAAAGGCATGGGCAACTTGAGACGCGAGGAATCCTCCTACGATTCCGTCTTGAAGTTTATCACTTGTGTTAAAGGTACATAGTCAGGCACATCAGATATAAAAATAATACATGAATTTCTATCTATATAATGCCATATTTCATATATTTCTATGTATTGAAACAATCTATGGCAGCACTGCGTCTTGTACTTATCTGTAAAAGGTCTTATTATTTTCTCAAATTAATTTCACTCCCGATCGTAAAATTTGATTGCAAACCCGAGGATACATAGATATTACTGACCCATAAATGCAAAATTAATAATACGTCATTACGTATCACGTGACTTCGACCTGTATCACGCTGGAATAAACAAAGAGCAGAAAATGGATGACGATCAGCAAAGTAAACGTGGAAGAAAACCACTTTCTACAGCGGAAGAGGCAAAATTACGGCAATTAGAGTTGAATAGGCAAAATAGACAACGCCCAATTAATATCGGCACAGAGATAGAACGGAGGAATGATTTGAAGACATCGCTAAAATGCCCTAGTCATCTTTCTTTAGCAAGGATTCTACTGGACAGGTAAGCCACTCATATACTATAGACATAGTCATACATCGGTCAATGTACATGTACATTGTAATCTGTTAGCCATACTGGCTCAGGCGGTCCAATATCCTTATTCCTACCCCTCACGAAAGGTGGTAACTCGAGTTTATTTACTTTAGCCGTCCTTATTAAAATGTTGTAGACATTGATTTGAAAACATTATAGATAATTTTATTTATAGTGTTTTAACCAGATTTCTTGGCAAGCCGAAAAGACATTATACCTATGGGAGTGGGTAGAATCAAGATATAGGCGTCTATCGTGGTCAGTTTCTAGTAGTATTTTCTCGACTTGTGAGGGAGGGAGACAGAGGGGGATGGAAGGGTGGGTGGGGGTGTGTGTGTATGCACAGGTGGGTTTTGTGTGTGGGGTAGGGGGAGGAGGGTGCTGAGCGAGAGAGAGATGGAAATGGATGGGGAGAGATAGTGGTACGGGTGGGGTGGAGGGGATTCACAGGTAACATACTGTCACGAATTAGGGGAGAACATAGGCACACCAGAAAACCATGGAGGCGGCTGTAATCGAGATGCGTTGAAATGCCTATAAATAACTGGACTTGGAACTGGTCCAGTCAAGGACTAGGGTATAAAGGTTGAATGAGCAAGAGGAGCCTCAAGCGATGGAATTAGTGCTGTAGTTACTGCTCTATTATCACAAATCTTTAGTTGTGAGTCTGCCATTTTTGCAGCTCTGCCTGTCAAATATATTCTTATTTCATTGCGTAAGATGTGTAATAATGCTATCTGTCTCGTTTTTCATTTGCAGGAAAGTTATGCTCAAACAACCAGTCCTGAGCCCGCTGACAACAGTAGATCCACCTAAGCAATCAATGCCGAGTACATCTGCTTCCCCAACCCAGGACACTGAGCCATTGGCAAGCACTTCAATTGAACCAGGCCCAGTGCATGATTTCTCGATACACTCTGCAAATTTAGAGTAACTATTTTATACATGCATGTACGTGTAGTATTATTAGAATAGTACAATGACACACTATCATAACTATAATTGTGATTGATAGACTGATCGATTTATACTAGTTGTGAGATGCTACTAAACCTCCCCCCCAAAAAAAAAATTGTATCATAAACAATGTTCATTTGCAATAATATTTCACCAAATGGTTTCAGAGGAGATAGTGTGACAAATATGTAGTTGTGTTTTGACCCATCCAATGCCACATAGTGGAGGAGCCAGATATACTTTGTAAATGTTGACTCGCAAATATGTCACATATTTTTAATTTGGCTCCACTCCGCCAAATGATTTCAGAGCAGATATATGGACCAAGTGGATTCCAATATCCCTGGCAGTTTTTCAAACTCTGGTGATAATTATACATGTATAGTATATGGGCTATAACGAGTTATACATGTACGTTTCTATCAGTCGTCCTATTCCCTGTACGTCATTGTTTTCAGTGTGACTGTGTATGGGAATTATCGCTCTTGGAGTGTATATATGGGGCAGTATAGGTTTAAAACATTATTTTTATCCCCCACATTCTTTGAAGAGAAGTGGGGAATTATGCCATCCTGGTGGACTTGTGGAACTGTCTCGCACAGTTCAATGCCGCAGCAAGGTAACATCTGAAAAGCACAGGGGATAGACCATCTCCTTGTGGGGAGCCAATTGATGGCTCAAACTCTACAGACTTCATTGACTTGACTCGTACTCTCAGCTTGGTGTCTGCAAGCAGTACGTAGTCTCACTAGCCATAGCTCATCTTCCTTGCAGCTGGCCTGGCGTAGTACTTCTAGGATCTTTGAGCGTTTAATTGTCGAAGGCTCGTGGCATGTCAATGCCCATTTTGTGGAAATCCCAGTGTTTGGACATGACTACCGACAGAAGCATGTGTTGAGCCCATACAATGTCTGCGCAGCTGCGTCCACATTTGAAGCCACTTTGACATGATCCGGTGAAGTCGTTGATCTTGTCTCGGATGCGGCATAGAGTAACATTGGATAGCATTTTCCGTATGCTGTTAAGAAGCACAATGGGTCACAGATTGGCTGGGGGGGGGAGGTAGCTTCTTGGGCTTGGGTAGGGTGATAAGGAGGCCTTGGCCTACAGCGTCGATGGGAAGGTGGTGCATAAAAGCTGAATTGATTATGTGCGTGATCGGTTTGAGGTAATATCACTTGCATATTTGAATAGTTCATTGCTCATGCCTTCAGGTCCAGATGCACGTCCATTTTTCAGGGCTTTAAGTGCCTTCTCAACCTCTGCTGTATTAATTGGTGTTAGTAATGGCCTGGGGTCTCCTGAGAATGGATGCAAGGGCTCATCATCGTGGTCAGTGAACTGGTCCTTGAACCATTCTCGAATTGCCTCAGCCTTGCCCTGGTCAGTCCCGATAAAGTGTCCTTCAAAGTTGTGTACAGTTAGTGGTGGCGTGTAGTCAGCAACTCTCAGGGCTCGGGCTGCCCGAAACATTTTGTGGCAGTCATCCGTGGCAGTGATTTTATCTGCTAGGGCATCTGTTTGATGGATAGCAAGATCTTTTAAGCGTTCGCTAATGTGGCGCAGAATGTTATTGCGTTCCTGACATAGTTTGGTGCGATCTTCACTTTGGCCACTTTGATAAATGTGCAGACGTAACGCTTTCTGTTCTGCTGACAGTTTTACTATGAGAGGGTCGTCAGTATACCTAGTTCTGTTGTTTTTTAGAACACCCATGGTGCTAGTAGCTGATGATTCCATAAATATCAGTATTTTGGTTATGGCTGCGTTTGGATCGGAGCTGACGTCGATGTTAGCTATCTGCTCCCCGAGGGCCTTTTTGTATGACATTTGAGTGTCAGTGTCGCTGATGAGCTTGGGTAAGTTGTAGCTGACTCTACCCTCTTGCCTGGTATGGCGTTTATACATTAGGTAGAGCTGGTTCATATGGAGGTGGGTAATAACTGGCTCATGGTCAGAATTGAGGTCTGTGTCTCCATAGGAACGAGCATCCTGAAGTAGGAGTTTTGCTACTGTGTTGCATAGTACGAGATCTATTTGGTTGAAGACAGCTTTTGTAGCCTTAGAACCTTTTGGGGCTTTGCGATCAGTAATGTGTCCAGTCCATGTTGTCCGATGGCGGCATGGGTGTTTGAAAGCCATATTTGTGGCAAATAGGCCATTGGAACTAACGGATGTCACCAGTGCATCTCCATTGCTGTTGTGTATCCCCTCTCCATATGATCCAATGCATGAGCCAAGTCCTGAACTTCTGTCCGCAATGCCGAGTTTACCCAGCTTGGAATTGAAATCGCCACGTACGTACAGTTGCCATCTAGCTGGGATAGTAATGGCGGAGCTCAGTTCTGCATAGAAGGAATCTAATATAGCTGGATTCTCTTTGGCCCTTTCGGTAGTTGGCCCATATGCGTTGACTATGCGACACTTAGTGGTGGTGCGCTTTCGTGTTGGTATAGCCAGGTCGATAAATGCAACGCGATCACTGACGTCTCTAAAACTAATGACATCGTCCAATACCCTTGATCCGATTACGAAGCCTAATCCACGGTAAGTGGCCTGTTTCTGTTCCATGAGTACTAGCTTATGGCCTTTCTGAAGTTGCTGCTCTGAGTGTTTAGCTACTTTAGTCTCTTGAATGCATGTGATTTTATATTGTTCACAGTCTGCACCTAATTTTTGCCTCTTTGATGTTGCAGTCAGATCACGTACATTCCACATAGCTATGGTAAGCTCCTGGGAAGATTGCGTTGTCCGAGGATGTCGAGCACACTTTCTTGTTAGAAGGTTAGAGTTTGAGACATCAATCGGCTCCCCACAGGGAGATGGTCTATCTCCTGTTACCTGGCTGCTGCATTGAAATCCGTGCGGGAAAATTCCACAAGACCAAACCCGCCCCCCCCCTCCCTCACCCCAGCCGGTGTCAATACTGGGCATGCCGTTAGAGATGGAATATGCTGACGATGTGGACTTTATAGATGAGGAAAAGAAACCCCTTGATGAACTTCTCCCAATAGCTGCAAGCAAACTAAAAATTTAGAATCTCTTTATGAATGAACCCAAATCAGAGTTCACCCACATATACCTATCTACAAAGCATGAAACTAAATAAAATGACGATCCACTCCGTGGCGGCGAACCATGGAGGAAAAGTAAAATCCTGGGCTCACTGCTTTGCAGTACTGTTGACATTGCTGCATGCTGCATCATGGGGAACATAGCTTTCCAGTCCATCTGGAAGCTATGAATTCGTAGATCAAAGATGCCAATGGTAAAAAGACTATGTTTATACAATGCAACCTGCGTATCCTTGATGATGTATAACTGCAACAGCTGGGCAGTTCCAAAGGCAGCTCTAGACAAACTTGATGCTTGCCACCGCAAACACCTACGCACCATCACTGGACACTGATGGCCAGAGAGCATAATTTCCAATGATGCACTATACAAGATGTGTAATACGCTGCTGCTGTCTGTAAAAGTCGCCCAGCAAAGATGGTCCATGTTTGGCCATGTGCTAAGGATGCCAGAAGACACACCAGCACAGAGCCTTGGAATTCGCCCTACTCGGAGCCAGCAAATACAGAGCCAGGAGAGGACACCATTGCATAAATCTGCTAAGCATGCTACGAGGTGACCTCAAGAAAGCAGGATTAGGTACACTCAAGTCAAGAATGGACCTGCGGAAGCTAAGGATTTTGACTGACGACAAGACACCGTGGGCAAAAGCGAAGAAGGACTGATCAGCTGTAGGATGTGTCTACTACTACAGCCGCAGAATACAGTAATCATACATACATTCCAGTGGTAAATTTTCAGTCTTTTGGTCTGCAATGGACATTTCACAAGACCATTACGAACGCAGTTTTGGCTGATATGAATAAAGGCCCGATTTCAACGAAATTGGCTGAAATTATCCTATGGCGATTGGCTTTAACATATCCACCAAGAATTTTGATTGGTCAATTTCTTTGTGACGATCTTGGATTTCTCTAAAATTATCCATCATGTCTCTTTTAAGTGCAAATGGTTAAAATGCAAATGGTCCAGGTCATCATCACAGACCTCTTGTCAGCGCCAACCTTTAATGTATACATTTTTGCATTTCCTTATCACCCAGGTGAGCACTGAAGTTTATTCTTCTTGCTAATTATGCTTCAAATTTTCTAGGGCAATCATACCCAAACATCAAGCACAGCTATGACATCTGGTATGGTGCCAAGAATCTTGGGGAAAAAATGGCAATAGTAAGTTGAGGCGTTTGATTACATATTAGTATTCACCTGTACAATCTGCATAAAGAATTTATTGTCACTTTGTGAATTTAGCCACAACTGGTCGCATGGCAATGACGAGTTAACTGCAGTATCTTTAGATTTCCAGTCATGGAAACTGAAGAGTTGCCTTTTTGAACTCTACATTAACTGTCCTGTAAGGCAACTCTGTTCAAAAGTGGATTTCCATTGCCCATAGATGATTATATTTGTGACCTTAATGCTTGCAACTTATAATTTTCCATCATATGTTTTCAACATTTAATTTTTTTGTGTTTTGGATTAGGCCTTAGTTGTAGTTTTCACCGTATCATATTAATGAAATCTGTGTTAGTGACATTAGGTTACCTTGCCATTTCTCTTATAACAGGCATCATTACAAAGGGGTAGTACGGATCTAAAGCCATGGATTGGTCATGTAACGAATCACTTTTGGTATTCGGCGAAATCTTGTAATGAGAGCAAACAGACATTGATGGTAAGATATTCTAATTATAATCAGGGCCAACAGTCTGTCTGATCGATATCTCGAACGTGCTTGAATCCATGCTCAAAAATTGTTTCAGCGCATATATTAGATGGAACAAGGTTGATAGAATCTCGGCAGTTGTGGCTTTTTTCAGGATTCTCCAGATTTTTCTTATCATGCCTAATGTTGTGAAATCCTAACGTATGGTTACAACCTTTCTGGTGTAAAAATTTGAATCCAATCAAATCAGTAGTTTCCGAGATATCGACAGATCCAGAGTGTGATCTGATCCAGATTCTTTCGTGCATATCTCAGCCAGAGTCTGGATATCCTCCTGCATGGAAAGTTCCTTTGTTGTGTTAAAATTTTTAGCCAAATAAGATCAGTAGTTTTTTAGATACAGCCCAGAATAAGATTTATTGACTAACTATGACGCAGGGCGGTTTACTGATCTGCTACCCGGAGCAAAAATGTGTTATGAATTTGTTTCAGCAAATTCTGTCAATATTTGCTAGAGTTATCTCCCCTGAAAATCATGAAAATTTTCAAACACCTGTTTGTCTGATCCGCTTCATTTCGCCAAAATCTGTCTATTCCCAGGAGTTATTTCCTGTGGAAGACAAAATTATCAAAAGTTTCTTGACCAATCCATGTATCTGTAATCACGCGATCTAGTATAGATGAAGTGTCATGATTGACTTTATCATGATTGTGACTGAGAGGTCGACTTGGACTAGGTGCAATGAAGAATCATCATTTAAATCTAAAATGCAATTGCCTAAAAGATATTTATTACTTTACAGCTGAAATTGAGAGGTGCATACATGTCCACAGCTGGGCCTTTGGGGAATGTGACCATGATCCACTGGTAGATGACAATAGGATAGCATGGCTAGAAGGTGACTCCTCTGCACATCAGAAGCTACGGGATATTTTATGCAGCACAAGAATTACAAATTCGCTGGAGCATTATACAAATTTCGGGTATCTATGTGTAGTCATTATTATAGTCATATGAATTGTTCATGAAAATGCAATCATCCAAAGTTGCATGCTAACCCCTTTGCTAGAGAACCATGCAAAATGGAGGAATTTAAGTTTGGAATTTCATATCCATTTTTATACTCCATCAAGCTTCATAGGATGACTAGGTAAATCTAATATGGCCACTTGCGGCCATTTTGCAAATAGGGTTTCCGAATGAGAACTCCATTTCATCTAAGGAGGAAACCTATTGAAATAGATGATCCAAAATCCAATATGGCCGACAGCCACCGACAGGCATCTTAAAAATGGTTTCTGTACAATAACCCCATGGCCGTTTAGCAGATCATTTTCAAACTTCATAGGATGACATGTATAGGGCTAAGGAAATCATTATTTTCTGAAAGCTCTCATTCATTGGTTTGTTATCAGGGTGGGGTATTATGTGCCATTTGCGGGGCGCTTGTGAAATGCTTAGAAGCCGGGGACAGCTCGACATAGCGAACCAAATGACAACCATCGTCCATCAAGAATTAGGTGAATATAAAGATTTGCAAAAATGCCTTGAAGGCTCGACATGCAGGCCTCAGCATCTACACCACTCGATTCAGTAAGCTGATGGCTCGCATGGATAGAACTCGGCAGGCAATAAGCAGACATATTGGTATGTGAATATGTATATGTTGTATCTCAACAAAGATATTTAGTATGCTTTTTTTACGTTTCCAAATTTGATTATTTTACAGATCTACTGCAGAACTCGAATCGAATCATTTCAGAATCATATTTTGGCATATGCAGCCAAGAGATTTGTGTACAGGTAAATATTATATATATATATATATATATATATATATATATATATATATATATATATATATATGTATATGTATATATATATATATATATATATATATATATATATATATATATATATATATATATATATATTACAAGTTCAATATAAAATTTAAAAAAAAAAAAGACGAACTGATGTTAATTTTTCAGCAAATTTGGTGGAAGATGTTGGTCATAGACAGCAACATTGTCCACAAAATTGTTGAAAAATGGGCACCAGTTTCTTTGTTATTGACATAGTAAAAGATAGAATTTTGACATCAGAGTGGTAAGGGTTAATTTCATTTCCAATCCATATCCTAAATCTAGCTTAAGTTAGCCAATAGAAACACAGTTTTAGCTGCAGGCAGCCTCTCGATAAAACATCATTTCCCATACTGCAGTTATTTAGTTAGTCAGCCAGGGGGTGGGGGGGGGGGCCTGTATCGCTCACCTGGACCATAGGTATTCCAACTAGAATGTTCATTAACAATAAGTAGAACTCTGAGTTGAGCAGACTTGTAACAAGAAAACAGAGGCCATGTTTCTTTATGTATCAACTTCTCTTGAACAAACTTTAATGACCCTTAGTCATCAATATCTTCTCCAAAATTTTGGCTCGATCACTTCAGCAGTTCTGGAGGTTGTTTTCTCGAAAACTAGGTCATCCAAGATGGCTGCCGAATGATTTGGCCAAACAAGTTCACAAGTGAACAAATTTGGTTCAGCGCTTGCCTTAGATGATATTTCATGAGTTCTGAATTGATCCTTGTTTTGTCGATTTCTTTAAAAATTTCTAAAAATAGGCCAAAATCCAAGATGACCGCCAGCCCAATTGGACAATCAGCTTCATTTGAACTAACTAAAAATTTCCCATTGCTTTAGTATGGGAGCTTTTGGCAGGAAAATGATCCAGGATGGCCACCAAACCGTTTATCCAACTGTTTCGAACACTGCAAATTTGAGATCAGAATACTCAAAAACACATAAAACCAATTTTCCCCTAAAAATCCATCAAATACAAAAATCTAAATGGCCTCCAAATATGCTATATTTTGATTGGCCCACAGTGGCCATGTTTTCTGGCGGTTCAACTTCCCTTGAACAAACTTTAATGGCCCTTAATCCCTAATCATATCTGCCAAATTTCGAATAAATCCGTTCAGCAGTTCTGGAGTTTCGCTAACACTAAGTCAACCATTTGACCAATCAAGTTCCCTTGAACAAACTTGGTTCAGCTCTGGCCCTAGATCATATTTCACAAGTTTTGCATCAATCCCCCGAGTGGTTTCTGAGAAATTTTTTTAGACGTTTCCTAAAATCGGCTGAAATTCAAGATGGCCACTAGCCAAATTGGCTGATCGGCTTCGTTTGAACAAACTTGGATCCCTATGCCCTAAGGATGCTTCCTGTCAAATATAATTGAAATGGTTCTTGAAGATGGCCGCTGGAAAAATTGACCAATCAAAATTCTGTATACAAGTTCTGAAACATACCAGCTTACTATCCTCCCAGCTAAGCCTGGTTGATATTGTCCACGCAGTTAATGATGAGTAGCGTTTTAAACGATTTCGCACAATTTTTCGGAAAATTCAAGATGACCACCAAAGAAATGTATCAATCAAAATTTTTTATATAGGTTCTGAAGCCTACCCCCATAGAGTCCTTCCAGCCAAATTAGGTTGAAATCCGCCAAGCGGATAATGAGTAGTGTTTTTAAGCAAAAGTTGACGGCTGGATGCCGGATGGACGGACGACAGATAGTCGCCATGCCATAAGCTCACTTGGCCATTCTAGCGAGGTGAGCTAACAAAGCAACCTACCAATTCTCATTTGAATCCTTTGACGGAGGGTGAAAAAGTGTGGAAAATGGTTATTTTTCGTATTTCATGTCAAAAGGGAGCAATAACTCCATCAAAACTTGATGCAAACTCCTGAAACTCGAACATGTCTGTAATTTCTCATAACAAAACAACGTACCAATTCTCAGTTGAATATCTTGAGACTGCGAAAAAAGTGTGGAAAGATGATATTTTTATATTTCTTAAGTCGAAAGGAGGCATAACTCCATAAAAAGTTGATGCCTAGCCATGAAACTCGAACTTGGTCTGTAACCTCTCATAACAAAGTAATGTACCAATTCTCAGCTGAAAACCGTAAAGGACCACGTACGCACACGCGCGCACACACACACAGACACACGCACACACACACACACACACACACACACACACACACACACACACACACACACACACATCTGTCTCCATTCTTCTATCTAGAAAAGACTTAAGATGTGTGAAAGGTTAGCCTAATAAACAACAATACGTCACTAAGATTGAGGAGCAGGAGAAAGGCTTGACAAGCATAACACTTTCAAAAGTAAATTTAGAGAAGCCCTCCTGCATCCTCCCTACCTATCATTGACATCTGATGGCAAGACTAGTGTACCAAAGGTGCGTGTGTGAGAAAACCGCTGGCTTAGAATGCATACTTTACTTAGGAATCCAAGGGTTGAGAGATGTCTCTTACAACGTGCACAGAAATACATTACTCAAATGAAGTAATGAAATTACACCATATTACGATATAGATGACTTTTGACCGAGATATTAGTAATCTCAAAAATAGGTGAGACTATGCGTGTCACATAACTAAGAATAGGTTACACCTGATGCATAATGCTGTCCTCCACTGGGTCACTCTTTGAGGCTAGTTTTTCGATAATTAGCAATAAGACCTAGCTCTATCACTCCAAATACGAATAAATCTTCGAAAACTTTTCAAATTTTAACTAGCTCTACTCAAAACATGCTGAATTGTTGCCAATGGGGTATTTCACAATAATCTGGGATAAAGTGTGATATAAGCAGTCAAATTTCAAATTATGTTTTCTCACAATATTTTACTGGTTTTACGAAGCCAAATATAAAAAAGATTAGAAAACAAAAGCAGTTGACCCTGTTTTCATATATATGTATGGTAAATATGCAACTTTAAAGAAGCAAGGTCAGTATAATATCTGGAGGCTGCTATTCATACATACACAGCTGTATCCCAAGAGTATGTGCAATTATAATCCACTTTAACATTTCCTCTAGAAGAGGGAATAATATTTCACTATTAAGAGCTATTGGAAATGTTTTGGGAAGTATAAATAACAAATTATTATCAAATTTAATCATGATCATTTCAATGTCAGTCAGATATCGAAGATGATGATTTTTAATTTGACTGAGTTATTCAGAATTTGTTACAAAAATTAGTTTTCTGAAAGGCGACATATTATGCTTTCGAAAAAAACAAAAGGTCTGTTCCTAAGTGGCAGTCGAGGAAAGTTATGAGTGTTTGAAACCTCCTAACAAGAGGCCAAAGGGGCCTGTGTCGCTCACCTGGAGCACCATCAATTTTTGTTGGTGGGTGGTTTAGCAGTCTTTTCAATGAGTTTGTGGGCATTTTTGCAAGGGCAATATGGCCGCCAAACACACTACATTTTGATAAGCCCATGTTTTTTTGATGGATCAGCTTCCCTTGAGTCCTCTTGAAGAAACTTGGCTTACCTCTTGGCCTAGATGAAAATTCCCCAAGTGCTTTCGGAGAAGATTTTTAAAGACATTCCCTAAAATCGGCCGAAATCGGGTTCATTTGAACAAACTTTGATCCCTATGCCCTAAAAGATGCTTCCTGCCAAACATAATTGAAATCGGCCTAGTTGTTCTCGAGAAGACATTTTAAATTTCCCATTGCTTTAGCATGAGAGCTATTGACGAGAAAATTATCCAAGATGGCCGTCAAACTGTTTATCCGACAATTTCGAAAATTGCAAATTTGAGATCAGAATACCCAAAAACATGTACAGAACCAATTTTGGCCTCAAAATCCATCAAATAAAAAAATCCACATTTTGATTGACCCACCAGCAGCCATGGTTGTTTACGGAGCAACTTCCCTTGAACAAACTTTAATGGCCCTTAGTCCCTGATCATATCTCCCAAATTTCGGCCTGATCCCTTCAGCGGTTCTGGAGAAGTCGTTTTCAGGAAAATAGGTCATCCAAGATGGCCGCCAAACCATTCTGTCAATCAAGTCGTCTTGAGCAAACTAGGCTTACGTCTTTCCCTAGATGAGGTTTCATAAGTTTTGAATCGATTCTCTAAGCGATTTCGGAAAAGATTTTTAAAGACATTTCCCAAAATCGGCTGAAATCCAAGATGGCCACTGGCCAAATTAGCCGATCGGCTTCATTTGAACAAACTTGGATCCCTATGCCCTAAGGATGCTTCTTGCTAAATATAATTGTAATCGGCCTAGAAGTTCTCTAGAAGACATTTTAAATTTCCCATTACTTTAGTATGGGTGCCTTTAGCAGGAAAATAATCCAAGATGGCCACCAAACCGTTTATCCGACAGTTTTGAAAATGGTAAATTTGAGCTCTGAATACCCAAAACCATATATAGAACCAATTTCGGCCTCAAAATCCATCAAATAAAAAAATCCAATATGGCCACCAAACACACATTTTGTTTGGCCCGATCGGCTTCATTTGACCAAACTTGGATCCCTATGCCCTAAGGATGCTTCCTGCCAAATATAATTTCAATCGTCCCAGTGGTTCTTGAGGTCGTTTAAAGGAAAAGTTGACAGACGGATGGACGACAGATGACCTTTCAGGCCAGGTGAGCTAAAAATAACGGATAAATACATTACTTAAGGGACAAATGTCCCGAATGACAGTAAATGCTTAAACGCATTGAATATTTTGTACAAGTTCATTATCAGTGAATGCAAACATAACATATAGCACTGCTAGACCATTTAATTTATATCCTGTGTATGCTTCTTCTTTTAAAATTGCAAAAAAGCATCTGTGAAAATAGGACATCAAAATTTTGAATTCATGAAATAAAATTAAATGATCAATGAAAAATGTAACCATACTTGAAGCCCTGCACCAATTTGATAATATTCAGCAATTTATCAAAGTAGAAGATTATAGATGATAAGCATAATTCAGACCATTACCTACGGGACAATCAAATTCAAAGCAAGAATAGAACTGACTATTTTAAGATTATTAGGGAAAACTGTCCAATATTTTAATCTCTGACAGCGATTTGTTAATTGTTGTGCAATATCAAAGTAACAAAATTAAATACATTGGGATTATGGTGCAATCAAGTTGGAGGGAGAAATGTCCACGAGCTGTACTAGAACAACATGGCACCTAACCTGCACATTACTTTTGGGCGTCCAAATTTCTATTGACATATGACAAAACTGCTTATTTATCTGGAAACTGTTGATTCTCAGCCTCCAAGCATCCGTGGCTCGGCTTGCGCATGTGCCAATCCGACAGCTAGGCTACCTGCCTATTAGGGGAAGGTTTAATCTAAATTGTGTTGAATTGATAATGATCGGAATAATGAAATAAGAATTTAGATGTGCACTTTGCATATAAGTCTCTAGACTGAAGACAGCTTTGAGCTAGGTCCAGTCAAGGGAGTTAATCCATTCTTAAAGCCTAGAAATGGATTGAGGAGTTATTGGTATTGATTTTAAGGTGCAACGATTGGTTGAATTTTTTCCAGAGGTAAATGGTGGTGGTGGGGGCGGGGGGACACGTTGCATTTAGCAAGTAATGATTGACTGGTATAGATGTTGGTGGTGTGATAAAACTCTGCTATTTGAAGGCATGGTCACTTCACAGCAGAGTTTTATCACACAACCAACATCGATACCAGTCAATCACTTTGTTACTTGCATGAGTATATAGGTTTCATATACTCATGTAATGGCTGAGCTCAGTTCTAAATAGAAGGAATCTAATAATGCCTTGGAATTTGCCCTACTCGGAGCCAGCAAATACAAAGCCAGGAGAGGACGTCATTGCATAAATCTACTAAGCGTGCGACGAGGTGACCTCAAGAAAGCATGACTTGGTACACTTAAGTCAAGAATGGACCTGAGGAAGATAAGAATTTTGGCTGAGTACAAGACACAGTGGACAAAAGTGAAGAAGGACTGATTGCAGCTGTAGGATGTTTCTACTACTACAGCTGCAGAATACAGTAATCATACAGTAGGCTTCTATAGATTTTTTTTTAAATCAAAGATGGTTGCGGGAAAAAATTGACCAACCAATTTTCAGTATACATGCTTGGAAGTCTACTGCCATAGTGACATTCGATCAAGTTTGGTTGAAATCGACCAAGCGGTAAATGCTTTTATAGCAAAGTTGACTTTTTGGAAAATCCAAGATGGGGGGGGGGGGGGGGGGGGGGAGGAGACAGAAATGGATCAATCTGATTGCTTTGTATAAGTTGAGAAGCCTATGAGGATAGGATCCTTTATGACATGTCAAGTCTACCCCTAAATGGTCATTCGAGCCACGTTTGGTTGAAATCGTTCAATTTGTTAATGAGTTTTTAGGGATTTCCCACATATTGGGAAAATCTGGGATTAGCAACTGAATTTCTCTTTAGAAATGTTGAAGATTATCATCATACACGTCTTCCTTTCAGGTAGAAATTGGAACATTGGTTTAAAAGAACAAGGATTTCAGGAAATTTTTGGGAAAATATACAATGACCTGCAGAAAGATTGACCAATCAAATGTGAATATTCGATTGGAAGTATACAGCTATAGGGTAATTCCCGCCAAGTTTGGTGGAAATGTGCATGGAGGTTAATGAGGAGAAGCCGTAACACTTTACCACCCAAGCCATCCAAAAACGGATTCTGCAGTCGTCTTGGGAAATCTCTATTTGCAGACCATGAGATTATTTTTGAAAGTTTACCACTGGAATGAGTGGCTCGCTCTTGGGCTGCAAATGGATCGTTTTCATGAGAATTGGAATTTTTTCCCTTTATAAAATGACACATTCTTGATACTACTTTTTTATTCACTTCAAATGTACCTTATGCCCTGTACGCTTCAATTCTGCTAGCATTCGGTCAAGCAGCATCATTTTCCCGCATGAATTAACCAGTTCTTCGTCAATCTGGAATTCTCCCGTTTTCTGGTTTAACGGGTATTCCAATAGATATGGATGGTTGCAGCACTTCCTCAAATCAACCCACACATGTGTTAACTTCACATTCACTTGTGACATATACCTTGGCGTTAGATTTTCTTTGCTAAAATACAGAAAAATAAAATACTAGCGATGTTATAAGTATGTTTTCAAATAGCTAGTCATTGTTACAGCTAATAACAGTCATTATTACAGCTAATGACAGTCATTGTTACAGCTGATGACGGTCACTGTTAAAGCTAATGACAGTCATTGTTACAGCTAATGAGTCATTGCTACAACTAATGAGTCATTGTTACAGCTAATGACAGTCATTGTTACAGCTAATGACAGCCATTGTTACAGTTAATGACAGTCATTGCTACAGCTAATGACAGGCATAGTTACGGCTAAGGACAGTCATTGTTGAGGCTAATGAGCCCTTTCTACAGCTAATGGCAGTCATTGTTACAGCTAATGAGTCATTGTTACAGCTAATGACAGTCATTGTTACAGCTAATGACAGTCATTGTTGCAGCTAATGACAGTCATTGTTACAACTAATGAGTCATTGTTACAGCCAATAACTGTCATAGTTACAGCTAATAAGTCATTGTTACAGGTAATGAGTCATTGTTACAGCTAATGAGTCATTGTTAAAGCTAATGACAATCATTGTTAGAGCTAATGAGTCATTGTTACAGCTAATGAGTCATTGTTACAGCCAATAACTGTCATTGTTACAGCTAATAAGTCATTGTTACAGGTAATGAGTCTTTGTTAGAGCTAATGAGTCATTGTTACAGCTAATGACAGTCATTGTTACAGCTAATGACAGTCATTGTTACAGCTAATGACAGTCATTGTTACAGATAATGCACCATTGTTACAACTAATGACAGCAATTGCTACAGCTAATGTGTCATTGTTACAGCTAATGAGTCATCGTTACAGCTAATGAGTCATTGTTACAGCCAATGGCAGTCATTGTTACAGCCAATGGCAGTCATTGTTACAGCTAATGGCAGTCATTGTTACAGCTAATGAATCATTGCTCCAGCCAATGAGTCATTGTCACAGCTAATGAGTCATTGTTACAGCTAATGAGTCATTGTTACAGCTAATGACAGTCATTGTTACAGCTAATGACAGCCATTGTTACAGTTAATGACAGTCATTGCTACAGCTAATGACAGGCATAGTTACGGCTAAGGACAGTCATTGTTGAGGCTAATGAGCATTTTCTACAGCTAATGACAGTCATTGTTACAGCTAATAAGTCATTGTTACAGCTAATAAGTTATTGTTACAGCTAATAACAGTCATTGTTACAGCTAATAACAGTCATTGTTACAGCTAATAAGTTATTGTTACAGCTAATAACAGTCATTGTTACAGCTAATAACAGCCATTGTTAAAGTTAATGACAGTCATTGTTACAGCTAATAAGTCATTGTTACAACTAATGACAGCTAATAAGTCATTGTTACAGCTAATGACAGTCATTGTTGCAGCTAATAACAGTCATTGTTACAGCCAATAAGTTATTGTTACAGCTAATGAGTCACTGTTACAGCTAATAACAGTCATTGTTACAGCTAATGACAGCCATTTCTGCAGCTAATAACAGTCATTGTTACAGCTAATAAGTCATTGTTACAACTAATGACAGCTAATAAGTCATTGTTACAGCTAATGAGTCATTGTTGCAGCTAATAACAGTCATTGTTACAGCCAATAAGTTATTGTTACAGCTAATGAGTCACTGTTACAGCTAATAACAGTCATTGTTACAGCTAATGACAGCCATTTCTGCAGCTAATAACAGTCATTGTTACAGCTAATAAGTTATTGTTACAGCTAATAAGTCATTGTTACAGCTAATGAGTCATTGTTACAGATAATGAGTTTTTGCTACAACTAATGAGTCATTGTTACAGCTAATAACAGTCATTGTTACATGTAATGAGTCATTGTTAAAGCTAATAAGTAATTGTTAAAGCTAATGACAGTCATTGTTACAAATAATGAGTCATTGTTACAGCTAATAAGTCATTGCTACAGCTAATACAGTCATTATTACAACTAATGACAGCTAATAACAGTCATTGTTACAGCTAATGACAGTCATTGTTGCAGCTAATAAGAGTCATTGTTACAGATAATGAGTCATTGTTACAGCTAATGAGTCATTGTTACGGCTAATGAGTGAATGTTACAGCCAATGACAGTCATTGTTAGAGCTAATGAGTCATTGTTAGAGCTAATGAGTCATTGTTACAGCTAACGACCGTAATTGTTCCAACTAATGAGCCATTGCTACAGCTAATGACAGTCATTGTTGCAGCTAATGAAGTCATTGTTACAGCTAATGACATTCATTGCTTCAGCTAGAGTCATTGTCACAGCTAATGACAGTCATTGTTACAGCTATTGACTGTAATTGTTCCTACTAATGAGCCATTGCTACAGCTAATGACAGTCATTGTTACAGATAATGAAGTCATTGTTACAGCTAATGAGTCATTGTTACGGCTAATGAGCCATTGTTACAACTAATGACAGCCATTGTTACAGTTAATGACAGTCATTGTTACAGATGACAGTCATTGTTACAGCTAATGAGTCATTGTTACGGCTAATGAGCCATTGTTACAACTAATGACAGCCATTGTTACAGTTAATGACAGTCATTGTTACAGCTAAAGACAGGCATAGTTACGGCTAAGGACAGTCATTGTTGAGGCTAATGAGTCCTTTCTACAGTTAATGACAGTCATTGTTACAGCTAATGACAGGCATAGTTACGGCTAAGGACAGTCATTGTTACAGCTAATGACAGTCATTGTTACAGATAATGACAGTCATTGTTACAGCTGAGTCATTGTTACGGCTAATGAGCCATTGTTACAACTATTGACAGCCATTGTTACAGTTAATGACAGTCATTGTTACAGCTAATGACAGGCATAGTTACGGCTAAGGACAGTCATTGTTACAGCTAATGACAGTCATTGTTACAGATAATGACAGTCATTGTTACAGCTGAGTCATTGTTACGGCTAATGAGCCATTGTTACAACTATTGACAGCCATTGTTACAGTTAATGACAGTCATTGTTACAGCTAATGACAGGCATAGTTACGGCTAAGGACAGTCATTATTGAGGGTAATGAATCCTTTCTACAGCTAATGACAGTCATTGTTACAGCTAATAAGTAATTGTTACAGCGAATAAGTAATTGTTACAGCTAATAAGTCATTGTTACAGCTAATAAGTCATTGTTACAGCTAATAACCCACTACAGACCCCCCCCCCCCCCTTGCGGGTTGGTCTGTTGTTTTATTAACCACTATAAAAACATACTTACCGTTCAATCACTACTTGCTAAATCAATTATCTGCATTTAGCTAGCAGAATAAGATTTTGATGCTTGCATACACTCCTCCCCATGCCTATTCCTATAAATATGGACCCTCAACCAGGCTACTGGTTAGGTCAATCTCCAGTATATTAACTGATATAGACTGGCACCAGTCTGTACTCACTCCATAGTGACGCCTGTCACTAACACTGGAGCCCAAATAGCAAACAGATTCACTTTTCTGAATTTAAGTGCCAAATATTATAGGCAAATTCTCAAATCAATTCCATGCGGGGTGGCTGAGGCTGGGTCATAGTGATTGAATGGTAAGTATGTTTTTATAGTGGTTAATAAAACATCAGACCAACCCGCAAGGGGGGTCTGTGGGGGGGGGGGGGGGGTTGTTACAACACCACAAAAACATCCATTACCGTTCATCACTACTTGCTAAACCCGTAGATTTGGTCAGTGCCCCACTTAGAACATTAGGTGGGAGACGATTTGAGAATCAACAAACAAGGATAAAAATCAAACCAATCTTATCCAAATGTTAATAATATAATATCATAGTGCATTTAAATCAATCACACCGTGATTATCAAATAAGGAAAACTTGAACTTAGAGATAAATAAAAACCAAAATAAACTCTCACCATTTCTTACAGACGCCCAGTCTTAACGAAAATGGCGAGATGTGCTTGGTAAATGGTATTCACCTATTTTGGTTATAATCGTAATATTACGAAAGAAGGAGGCTGCTGCACTCTGATCTTTCAGATAAAAGGTTGTAAAAGAGGATTCAGATTTTCATCCTGCAACCTGTATGACTTCATCTAAATACGAACCGGCAAAAAGTACAAAAGAGGAAGCCATTCCTCTAACATCGTGAGCTTTAATATGGGAGAGATTAATTTGTTCCGGAGAAGCAATCTCGTAACAAAGCTTAATCGTCTCCCAAATCCATCAGGATATCGTAAACTTTGAGACCGGCTTAGTTAACTCTTCCGCATAAGAAAACCATAAAAGGGATGGATCAAATCTTTTGAAATCAGTTCGGTGTTTGTACATTCTTAATGCCCTAACAGGACACCAGAGTTTATCGGAAGGCAAAAACGACGATAATGCTTTTTAAATGATCGGACTAGCAGGAAACTGGTTAGACTGAGTTTTAGATAAAAAATCCCTTCTGGGATTAAAACTAAACCGTCTCCTGAAACTATAAATCTCTCCCTTTCAGCAGAAAAAGAATGAATTCTGAACGCCTTCTAGCAGAGGCCGTTAATACTAATAGAGGAGAGGTTCAAAATGACGGCCTGCCAGCACTTGAAGAACCAAAGCCAAGTTCCATGAAGGTAAAGGCTTAGCTATCGGAGGACGAATATTGCCTAGACCACTAATAAAAACTATTAAAGGTCTTAGTGTCCTTGACATCGGCATACAGCAGGCAAGGAAGAAGATGCCAGAAATATCTATATCCCCTAACCAAATTAGCTGATAAATGTAAGGAATCAGAGATATGTTAAAAAATTCTAATACTTAGGGAATAGAAAAAGAATCAGGCACGAGACCTTGGTCTGAACACCATTCTCCAAAGAAAATTTTAAGTCGACACTTGTAAACTCTGCAATTCGACTCTCTTCTGGAAGAATTGATAATTACTGGAGATCTTGAACAATCCTTATTCTCGTAGACTTTAGTTTCTATATTCTCCAAACACACAGACTGAAAATTTCTGGGTTTAGATGAAGACAAAGACCTCTAACTTGAGACAGAAGATCCTGGGAGAATGGAAGAAGATGAGGGAAGTCTACCAGGAGATCTAGAAGGTCTACAAACCAAATCCTCTTTGGCCAAAAAGGAGCTATAAAAGAATCTCGCAGATTTGTTCTTTGACATTCTTCAACACTAACCAGAGCTCTAGATAAGCTTTTCAATAATTGGGTGATTCACTCTTAGAAATTTTGTAAATTGTGTTTCTTTGGAATTTAATTGGGTTATGATACATTATTAGCAAGAGAACTGAAATTAATTGGGTGATTTTCTATTTCAGTACTCATGTTAAAAATTAATTGGGTGATTTGCAATTTTTATTGGGTCAAAACGCAAAAACCCTGCTTATCTAGAGCTCTGATACTAACGGAATCAAAATCGTTGGAGGGAACACATAGACGAACATTCCTGTCCAGGACTGAGACAGGGCATCCACCGCCAGGGCTTGACTGTCCGAAAAAAGAGACATGTAAGAGGTGATCTGAGCATTCAGAGATGTCGCAAACAGATCTACCAGTTGACGATCCATAAGACTGAAAATGGCTTTGACAACCGACCTCTTTAACTGCCACTCTGTGTGGGCGAAATTGCTGGGACGTGACAGTTGGTCCGCAAGAAAATTCAAACTTCCTGGGACATGAGGAGACACTAGAAGAATCTGATTCTTGCGACACCATAAGAGAAGGTTCCACACTTCTAGACAAAGGAGGGATGACCTTGTACCCCCCCTGCCTGTTGATATAAGAGACCACTGTCGAATTGTCCGACCGAATCGAGACTTTGAGACCTATCACAAGATCTGACCATGGCCTTCTTGACAGCACACAATTCCCGAATGTTGATATGAGCTGCAGACTCCTTCAGGGACCAAAGACCGGAAACCGACAGGGAGTCCCAGACCGCTCCCCATCCCTCCTGAGACGCGTCTGTGAAGATAATCGCCTGAGGGGAGGACTTTACCAGTGGAACACCCATCAGAAGCAGAGAACGGTCTTTCCAAAAATCTAGAAGAGGAATCAAGCGATTAAACATTCCGATTTTAAAAGCACTTACTGAAATAAGACTAACTCTCAGCCAAAATGATGACTAGATCCTAGGAAAGACAAACCTGGAATCTCAGTAAGCGCTATCACCGGAAATCCAAAAAAGGAAGACAGAACCGGAAGTTAATCATAGAACACCATGAAAACCGGCAATGACCCTATCCCTGGATGTACGAATCCGGAAGTGTAAAAATAGGAAACGGAAATGTGCAAAACGGAAGAAGACAACCGGAAACTGAACACGGATGTACATTAAAAAAACAGAATAAGCATAGGAACCGGAAATACATAAACCGGAAATCAGGCCGGATGCGGAAAGAATGGAGGTAGATCCGGAAACGGAAGTAACCCCTGTCCTGAGGACCTGAATCCACTACAACTGATCTAAGACATTGACATATATATTAAAGACGGGGGCTTCCATCACCGCCACCACTGCTTGAAGGTCATGCCTTTTCTTCTTATTTACAACCTCAAGACTCATGTGGGTTTGACCCAGTGACCTGCTCGAGATCACCTTCGAGAGCTTATTTGCTCTAATTATTTGCTCTTTATTCTTAATTCATTCACTAGCCCGGAAGTACGTACCAACCGGAAGCGGAAATCGGAAGAGCTTATTAGTCATACCGGAAACAGTCGGAATGGAAGTAAGAACCGGATCTTGAAGACCCGGATGTCCTGCAAAACGGAAGACATACCGGAAATGGTCGGAACGGAAGTAGCACCGGAAAACGGAAGTAAACCCAAGTCCCGAGGACCCGAATCCACCCCAACGGAACCGGAAGAGCTGGCAAAACTAGATTGCGGACTATGGCTATAGGCGACCTATGAAGAATCTTGATGACTGGTATGACCGAAAATTTTGGCATTAGCATAAGCACCAGGCTTATGGACGTCAGCTTCCGCCACCACTGCTTGGGGTTTATGCCCATCACCCTCAAGGTTAATGTGGGTTTGACCTGGTGAACTGCACGAGCCCACCTTCGAGAGCTTAGTCGCTCTAGACTTCTGCTTTGGAGACCTGAATACTTGCATTGACGTTAGAGAATCGGTTTCCCCCATTTGCAGGAACGGCCGCTAGCCCTCGGGCTATCGTCGGAATCAGAAGAAACTTCATGTTTCTTGGCCTCCATGATGGCAGAAGATAGTCTTTCGTCTAAAGATTTAGTCAAAACTGCAGCGAAGGATTCAAATCTCGCAAATAAAGCTATCATTGCTTCCGAATTCGCCGAAGAAGCCAACCCCCCCCCCCCCCCCCCACCCCCCCCCCCCACACCCCCTCCGTTGCTGCAGGATTAGACATATTAGAAAATTGCAAAAGACACAGCTTTTGTCTAGTAGCAATGGAGGAATGGGAAGGACGACCATAGGGCAGCGCTGTAAGGACGAATAATCCTTAAAGAAACTTAGATACGAACGCAGACCACCCTATGCAAAACCCGCACATCGATGTGGGGGTACACGGAGTGCACTTAAAACAGAAATGTCCTCCTTACTCCACAGAGTGAACTCGTTCACAGATTGAGGACGTGCACTTGATTTATCGGTCGTTAAAACACTCTTAAAAAACGAAAAAAGCTTATGAAAGAAGCGTACAGCTTAGAATTTTGATAAAAGGAGTCTAGAAACATGCAAACGCCTTTCAACCGGAAAAGTTCAAATTCAAGATTGTTTTCTATCATAGGGAAATAAATATTACCACGAAAACCAAACCCACGAAAACCGGTAACATTTATATACATAGTTATGAAGTTCAATATAAGCACGAAATACTTCCAAAAATATAATTTTGGGAGGATAGACTTCATAGTAGGCATATCTTAGCGTGAGGAAGTCCTTCAATAGAAAGCTGACAGAGCGCAAAGCTATAAAAACTTTCTGATAATATTTGTGCAGTTGTTCTGCTTGCAGAATAATTCAAAAGTGAATCTGTTTCCTATTTGGGCTCTAGTGTGCATGCGCAAGCGTGCTTAGTGACAGGCGTCACTATGGAGTGAGTACAGACTGGTGCCAGTCTATATCAGTTAATATACTGGAGATGGACCTAACCAGTAGCCTGGTTGAGGGTCCATATTTATAGGCATATGTATGGGGAGCAGTGTATGCAAGCATAAAAATCTTATTCTGGTAGCTAAATGCAGATAATTGATTTAGCAAGTAGTGATTGAACGGTAATGGATGTTTTTGTGGTGTAATAACAACAGTCATTGTTACAGCTAATAACAGCCATTGTTAAAGTTAATGACAGTCATTGTTACAGCCAATACAGTCATTGCTACAGCTAATGAGTCATTGTTACAGCTAATGACAGTCATCGTTACAGGTAATGAGTCATCGTTACAGCTAATGATAGTCATTGTTACAGCCAATGACAGTCATTGTTACAGCTAATGAGTCATTGTTACAGCTAATGACAGTCATTGTTACAACTAATACAGTCGTTGTTACAACTAACGACAGCTAATAACAGTCATTGTAACAGCTAATAACAGTCATTGTTACAGCTAATAAGTTATTGTTACAGCTAATGACAGGCATTGTCACAGCTAATGAGTGATTGTTACAGCTAATGACAGGCATTGTCACAGCTAATAACAGTCATTGTTACAGCAAATGAGTCATTGTTACAGCTAATAAGTTATTGTTACAGCTAATGACAGTCATTGTCACAGCTAATGAGTGATTGTTACAGCTAATGACAGGCATTTTCACAGCTAATGAGTCATTGTTACATCTAATGAGTCATTGTTACAGCTAATGAGTCATTGCTACAGCTAATACAGTCATTGCTACAGCTAATAGTCATTGTTACAGCTAATAGTCATTGCTACAGCTAATACAGTCATTGCTACAGCTAATAGTCATTGTTACAACTAATGACAGCTAATAACACTCATTGTAACAGCTAATAAGTCATTGTTACAGCTAATAAGTTATTGTTACAGCTAATGACAGGCATTGTCACAGCTAATGAGTGATTGTTACAGCTAATGACAGGCATTGTCACAGCTAATAACAGTCATTGTTACAGCTAATGAGTCATTGTTACAGCTAATAAGTTATTGTTACAGCTAATGAGTCATTGTCACAGCTAATGAGTGATTGTTACAGCTAATGACAGGCATTGTCACAGCTAATGAGTGATTGTTACAGCTAATGACAGGCATTGTCACAGCTAATGACTGATTGTTACAGCTAATGACAGGCATTGTCACAGCTAATAACAGTCATTGTTACAGCTAATGAGTCATTGTTACAGCTAATAAGTTATTGTTACAGCTAATGACAGTCATTGTTACAGTTAATGAGTCATTGTTACAGCTAATGACAGGCATTGTCACAGCTAATGAGTGATTGTTACAGCTAATGACAGGCATTGTCACAGCTAATGAGTGATTGTTACAGCTAATGACAGGCATTGTCACAGCTAATAAGTCATTGTTACAGCTAATGAGTCATTGTTACAGCTAATGACAGGCATTGTCACAGCTAATACCAGTCATTGTTACAGCTAATAAGTTATTGTTACAGCTAATGACAGTCATTGTTACAGCTAATAAGTTATTGTTACAGCTAATGAGTCATTGTTACAGCTAATGAGTGATTGTTACAGCTAATGGCAGGCATTGTCACAGCTAATGAAGTCATTGTTACAGATAATGACAGTCATTGTTACAGATAATGACAGTCATTGCTACAGCTAATACAGTCATTGCTACAGCTAATACAGTCATTGTTACAACTAATGACAGCTAATAACAGTCATTGTAACAACTAATAACAGTCATTGTTACAGCTAATAAGTTATTGTTACAGATAATGACAGTCATTGTTACAGCTAATGAGTCATTGTTACAGCTAATGACAGGCATTGTCACAGCTAATGAGTGATTGTTACAGCTAATGACAGGCATTGTCACAGCTAATTAGTGATTGTTACAGCTAATGACAGGCATTGTCACAGCTAATGAGTGATTGTTACAGCTAGTGACAGCCATTGTCACAGCTAATGAGTCATTGTTACAGCTAATGACAGGCATTGTCACAGCTAATGAGTGATTGTTACAGCTAATGACAGGCATTGTCACAGCTAATGAGTCATTGTCACAGCTAATAACAGTCATTGTTACAGCTAATGAGTCATTGTTACAGCTAATAAGTTATTGTTACAGCTAATGACAGTCATTGTTACAGCTAATAAGTTATTGTTACAGCTAATGACAGGCATTGTCACAGCTAATGAAGTCATTGTTACAGATAATGACAGTCATTGTTACAGCTAATGAGTCATTGCTACAGCTAATACAGTTATTGCTACAGCTAATACAGTCATTGTTACAGCTAATACAGTTTGCTACAGCTAATACAGTCATTGTTACAGCTAATGAGTCATTGTTACAGCTAATGAGTCATTGCTACAGCTAATACATTCATTGCTACAGCTAATACAGTCATTGCTACAGCTAATAGTCATTGTTACACCTAATGACAGCTAATAACAGTCATTGTTACTGCTAATAAGTTATAGTTACAGCTAATGACAGGCATTGTCACAGCTAATGAGTGATTGTTACAGCTAATGACATGCATTGTCACAGCTAATAACAGTCATTGTTACAGCTAATGAGTCATTGTTACAGCTAATAAGTTATTGTTACAGCTAATGAGTCATTGTCACAGCTAATGAGTGATTGCTACAGCTAATGACAGGCATTGTCACAGCTAATGAGTGATTGTTACAGCTAATGACAGGCATTGTCACAGCTAATGACTGATTGTTACAGCTAATGACAGGCATTGTCACAGCTAATAACAGTCATTGTTACAGCTAATGAGTCATTGTTACAGCTAATAAGTTATTGTTACAGCTAATGACAGTCATTGTTACAGCTAATAAGTCATTGTTACAGCTAATAAGTTATTGTTACAGATAATGACAGTCATTGTTACAGCTAATGAGTCATTGTTACAGCTAATGACATGCATTGTCACAGCTAATGAGTGATTGTTACAGCTAATGACAGGCATTGTCACAGCTAATGAGTGATTGTTACAGCTAATGACAGGCTTTGTCACAGCTAATAACAGTCATTGTTACAGCTAATGAGTCATTGTTACAGCTAATGACAGGCATTGTCACAGCTAATGACAGGCATTGTCACAGCTAATAACAGTCATTGTTACAGCTAATAAGTTATTGTTACAGCTAATGACAGTCATTGTTACAACTAATAAGTCATTGTTACAGCTAATGAGTCATTGTTACAGCTAATGACAGTCATTGTCACAGCTAATGAGTGATTGTTACAGCTAATGACAGGCATTGTCACAGCTAATGAAGTCATTGTTACAGATAATGACAGTCATTGTTACAGCTAATGAGTCATTCCTACAGCTAATACAGTCATTGCTACAGCTAATACAGTCATTGTTACAACTAATGACAGCTAATAACAGTCATTGTAACAGCTAATAAGTCATTGTTACAGCTAATAAGTTATTGTTACAGATAATGACAGTCATTGTTACAGCTAATGAGTCATTGTTACAGCTAATGACAGGCATTGTCACAGCTAATGAGTTATTGTTACAGCTAATGACAGGCATTGTCACAGCTAATTAGTGATTGTTACAGCTAATGACAGGCATTGTCACAGCTAATGAGTGATTGTTACAGCTAGTGACAGCCATTGTCACAGCTAATGAGTCATTGTTACAGCTAATGACAGGCACTGTCACAGCCAATGAGTGATTGTTACAGCCAATGACAGGCATTGTCACAGCTAATGAGTCATTGTCACAGCTAATAACAGTCATTGTTACAGCTAATGAGTCATTGTTACAGCTAATAAGTTATTGTTACAGCTAATGACAGTCATTGTTACAGTTAATAAGTTATTGTTACAGCTAATGACAGGCATTGTCACAGCTAATGAAGTCATTATTACAGATAATGACAGTCATTGTTACAGCTAATGAGTCATTGTTACAGCTATTGACAGTCATTGTTACAACTATTGAGCTACTGTTACAGCTAAGGACAGTCATTGTTACAGATAATGGCACTCATTGCTACAGCTAATAAGTCATTGTTACAGCTAATGACCGTCATTGTTACAGCTGACAGTCATTGTTGCAGCTAATGACAGTCATTGTTACACCTAATGAGTCATTGCTACGACTAATGACAGTCATTGTTACAACCTGACCACAAATCCCAATGGATAAGACTTCTGATACTATGGCTATTCCTCAGAAAATTATGCATAGGGTGCTGCACCAGAGATTGGGCATTTCCTTAGGTGTGCGTGTCTGTCGACTACGGGAGCTGGCATAATTTACAGGTCAATAATCCTGCTGACTAATTTGAAACTGGCCTCAACCTATGACAAAGTATTAGGAGACAACAAGGCCAACAAGGCAGGGGACTGGCAACAGAGCAGGTGGGAGGGGGGGGGGACAACAAGTCAGGAGGGCATCAAGGCAGGGGATGTGGCACAAAGGCAGTGGAGGGACAACAAGGGGCCTGTATCACTCACCTGGAACTAGAAAGGTAATTCACTACAAGAGGCCTAACGGCCTGTCACTCACCTGCAACATTAGCATTTGAAATACTGGGTAGTTCATATCTCATGAAAACATATTTCGTGAAACTTCTACAGGATGACAGATAGATTCATGTTTTAATACGGAATAATCTTCGAAATAAGATCTTAGTAAATCTACCATGACAATTTGATCGAAGAATCATGTTTGCGCTCCAATTTTGAATCCAAATATTTTACAATTTTTCAAGAACTCTAGTGAATAAATCTGACAATTTTTTTCAAGAATTCAAGCGCATAAATGCAGCTGTATTTTAGCCAAACTGAATGCCAGTCAAGGTCTCATCTTTCATGTTCAAAATATGAAGTGAATCGTCAAGTTTTCGAGTATAATCCCTGCCAATAACGATTTAGAGTAAAATCTCATGACTTGATAATTCCAATTATAGTGTTCACTAGGTGTATAAATTTGATAATAAACTGAATTTATAACTTTGATAGGTGCCAATTTTTTTATCTGATTTGGCAAAAAATGTTAATGGCATAACAAAATTAACATTCTTAGATAAATGTCTGTGTCGATTCGTAGACAAACCAAAATTCTGAATAGATGTTCTAGACGCTACAGCCATATGGTCCATCTAGCCGAATTTCGTTGAAATCCATCAAGTGGCTACGAGGAGATGTGGCTCGACAACTTACAGTAAATCTAAGATTTTCACGCAAAAAAATTGACAAATCAAAAATCTGAATAGTAGTTCTAGAGCCTACCTCTATAGAATACGTAAACGCAAATTTGGTTTAAATCTGTCAAGAAGCTAAGGAGGAGATGCATTTTGACAATTTCTGGCAAGGTATTGTTTACAAAACTAAGACTTTCACCACTAAAATTGACCAATCAAAATTCTAAACACTTTCCGGTAAATTTTTTACAAAATCTCAGATTTTGAGCCAAAAAAATTCACCAGTCAAAATTTTAAATAGAAATTCTAGAGCATACCACTGTAGAATTCTTCCACACAAATTTAGTTAAGATCTATCAAGACGCTAAGGAGGAGATATGGTTTGACACTTTCCAGTAAATTTTTTACAAAATCAAATATTTTAACCAAAAAAATTGACCAATCAAAAATTTGAATATAGGTTCCAGAGCCTACCTCCATAAGATCCTTCAAGACAAATTTGGCTGAAATCTCTCAAGAAGTTAAGGAGATACGCTCCGACACTTTCCGGTACATTTTTTACAAAATCTACGATTTTCACCCAAAAAATGTACCAATCAAAATTCTGAATAGAAGTTCCAGGCAAATTTAGTTGAAATCTGTCAAGAAGCTAAGGAAATCTTGTCAGGAAGTCAGGAAAGCTAAGGAGATGCATTTTGACACTTTCCAGTAAATTTTTTTACAAAATCTAAGATTTTCACCCAAAAAATTGACGAATCAAAAATCTGACTAGCAGTTCTAGAACCTATCACTATAGGACCGTTCAAGACAAATTTGACTGAATTCTGTCAAAAAGCTAAGGAGGAGATGCGTTTTGACACTTTCCGGTAAATTTTTATAAAATCTAAGATTTTCACCTAAAAAACTGACGAATCAAAAATCTGAATAGAAGTTCTAGAGCCTACCTTCATAGGATCCTTCTAGCCAAATTTGATTAAAATCTGCCAAGCGGTATAAGAGTTGATACATTTTAAAGCAAAAGTTGATGGATGGACGACGGATGGTCACCATGGCATAAGCTCATTTGGCCATTCTGGCCAGGTGAGCTAATAAATAGAACTCTAAAATTTCCCATTGCTTTACTACACGAGGTGTTTTCTTTGGTAAAATCCAAAATGGCTGCCAAACCATTTATCCAACAATTTGGACAGTGGAAAATTTGAAATCAGATTTACCCGAATGACTATATAAAACCAATTTCATCAAAAATCCCAACATGGCCAAGACGCTGAATTCTAATTGGTCAAAATATGAACTTCCCTTGAACAAATTTTAATGGCCCTTAGGCCCTAAACATACCTTCCAACTTCTATTTCCTATAAGATTTGAGGAAGCTAAGAGAATCTAAGATTGTCGCCAGACAAAATCGATCCATTAAAGTTTTGAATGGTAGTTCCTCATACTATGACCATGAGTTTGTCTGGCCAAATTTGGTTACAATTTATTAAGGAGGAGTAGCGTTTTAAAGGATTTCTGAAGAAATTAAAAAAAATTCTAAGATTTCCACCCCAAAACAGATTAATGAAAATTCGGAATAGAAGTTCTGGCCCCTATCAACATAGAATCCTCACAGCCAAATTCAGTTGAAATCAATCAAGAGGTTATGGATATGAGTTTTGCCCATTTCTGGTAAATTGTGCATAAAATCTAAGTTGTTCACTCAAAAAATGGACCAATCAACATTCTGAATACTGGTTCTCAAGCTTACCACCATAGGATACTTCCGGAAAAATTTGGTTGAAGTCAGTCAAACCATTAAAGAGATGCGATTTGATGGACGGACAGATGGTTGTCATGGCATAAGCTCACTTGCCAGATGAGCTAACAAGGTATCTCAAACCTGATATCTTTCTGCTGTTCTTCATTCATCTCCATGACAGCTTTCATCCACTCATCCAGGTCAGCATCTTCATCAGCAAACTCCTCGTCAGCAACGAGGTTACCTCGACTTTTACGTTTTGAACCACGTTTGTCGTCCTCATCATCCGCCATTAAGATATTGTAGTTGACTTTCTTCATACTAGCTCTGCGCTTAACTTTACTCATGTCACTCACCACAGGACTTTCCAGCAGACCCTGAAAATAGGAAATAAGTTTCGAAATAAAAGAAAACAAAATTCAAAACAAATTTGTTTTTAATATTGATTTTTATACCATCTATAAGAAATTGTCTTTGAGATAACATCAGTTTATTTGACAGCACAATATGATGTAAGTTATGGGGCATTTAGAACAGTCTTACATTAACACAAGCGGTCAAAAGGGCCTGTATTGCTAATCTGCAACACTGACATTTCAAGTAGATAAGCTATGTTCTACATATAAAGCCGGGACAAATCGTTGCCAGCCATTTTAGGACTAATATTTTTAACGATTTCCTGGACATATTTGGAAATCTAAGATGGCCACCAAATAACGTGTCCAATTGAAATTCTCGTTAGATGTGTTAAAGTTTATCACACTAGGAATGTTCCACTCAAGCTTTATTGAAATCATGCCATTGATTAAGGAGTAGCGAATTAAAGAATTTCTGGAAAACATGTTCACTGGAAAAATCTATCAATCAAAATTCAGGATAGAAGTTCTGGAACCTACCACCATAAGATCCTTCCAGCCACATCTGGTTAAAATACACTAAGATGTAAAGGAGATGTTTTAAAAGATTTCTGGATAGTTTTCAGATAATCCAAGATGGTTGGCGAAAAAAATGGACCAATCAAGATTCTGAAAAGTACATATAGAACCTAGCACCATATAGTCAGGGGGTCAAATGCATATTTTGGCCTAACCTGGAAAGTGGCTCCAAAGGTTTTTTTCTCAGTGTTTTCATGTTATATAGGTATTGTACTCTATGAAACTGCGTGATGACATTCTCCCACCATTGAGCATTTTGATACAAGAGGTTTTATACAATTGCGGCTATCAGGCGCAAAACACTTGCTTTAGGGGGATGGGGGGGGGGGGGGGGTTTGAGGAAAATAGAAATACCTTTATATCTTCACAATTATTCAAGCCTTGGTCTTGATTTTTTGCATATGGGTGTATCTTGACCAGACCTATTCGTGGGTTAAAGGTCAATGCCATATTTCAAGGTCAAAGGTCAAATATATGGATCAAACGTGTACAATTCAGCACTGTATGTACACTGTGATATATTTCTCATTATTCTGAACCTGTATCCATTGTTATAATGTCTAATGTCTTGCTATAAGGTCTCATGAGCTCAATACTGACTAAAGATTTTATACATGAAAACACTGAGAAAACCCCTTTGAAGCCACATTTCAAGTCAGGCTAAAATATGCATTTGACCAACTGATTATAAAGATTTTATGGTAATCTATTTTTTTGCTCTTACAGAAATCACAATGGCAGAGGAAGCAGAATGTTTCCTGGCTTTCAGGAATGCCTGCAAGAAGGGTCCCTTGAGCAGAAGTGGTCCGAACCCAATCCGAACCCAAAGAAAAACCTGAGACAATTAGATGATCCCAACTTTAATTTCCGAGAAAACTGCCTTTATTTTGGAAGTGAATGCCTGGTTGAGAAGGATCCATAGAATCCAGGACGATGGATCCCAGCATATCAGTTCAGGGAGATTGAGAAGAGAGGATCATCAAAGACAATTAAGCAATCTGTGTTAGATGTGTGATCAAAGAAATGATGAACATGCAAATATTGTTAGAATACGTGTGCATGGGCACCTGCAGATCTTCATGCTGCAGATACATGTTACCATGCAAACTGTCGGTCAACTTTTTCCTCATCTAAATCTATAAGTGCAGCAAGTAGCAATGCATCAAATGAAGGGGACTCTGCTGTAAAATCTGTGACTTCTCTAATGATTGAACATCGTTCCTTAATATGGAACTCTAATGATGTGTACAATGTGTATGTAGCAAAAGGCGGAAATGACTTATGTAAAAAGTTTGTTGTAAGCAAGGTCATTGAACATTTTGGTAATGATGTACTTGTGTTGTCTTCACCAGGTGTTGCTAGTATAATTGTTTTCAGAGACAAAGCATCAGCTGCATTGAGAATTGCTAATGATGACAGTAGTGACGATGCTAGCATTTCTGTACAGAGGGTTGTTAAAGCCATCCGAAAAGAGGTTGGTCGATTGAAATAGACAAAGGTTGTTATAAACCTAGGTTCAGTCAGGAAACAGCAACCGAAGCAATCAGCCCCACCCTGTTAGACCTTCTATGTCGACTCACCCCCAAGCTAGACAGTACCCTATCAGCATTGATGATAGGTAACATTGTTACATCCTCATTGAGGAACTGTACAACACCCCTCCAGCTAGCCCTCAGTGTTATGATAGTGAATCAAGAGCGTTTGAATTGTTTTCATTCATTTGGAGTTACTTGTACCTATGATGAGTTTAGAAGATTTAGGAAATCAGTAGCTGTGGCTGATTCCTACATTGCCTCACTTCATGGTGTGTCAGATGCCCATGATGGATTAATCATGTTGTCGTATTATTGTACAGTTCATGTAGAGGAATAAAATTATCACCTTGAAATTTTATCTCAAGGCAAGAGTTTGAGTTCTTAATGATTCACTCTGGAAAATACGGAAGACCACCGTATCTTACCATCATCTTCTAGTAGAATAGTCAGATCAGGCCCGGATACAAACATAAATATCGTTACGTTCATCTACCAACGAGGCGAGCTTGTGTCCATCTCTTTCATCATCGGTAAGACTGGTTGTCGCAGCAACCGCACATACAAGCCTTACCGAGGTCGGAAGAGATTGTAATTAACTAGAACCCGAAGACACCAAAAATCTTCAGTGGTGAGCCTGCCTGGGTCCAGAGAGAAAAGAACTGTGAGTACATAACCCATATGGCCCAAGTGCAAGTAGGACGACCCGCTACATTAGTCCTCAAAGATCTCGCAGACAGAGTACAGGTCTTCTTAGAAGCAGCCCAACAGTCGGAGACCGCTAAGGTGATTCAACATCGCGAGTACAGCGATAACTCCATAGTAAAAATCACCACAGAAATAAACTGCCCTGAGCAACCATGGTTGACAAGTCGTTATTTCCCTACACTACCGATAGTAGTAAAAGATGGCAACTCCAAGAAGAGCCGCTGACCCGACACTGCCCCCCGTAGAAAGACCCATTGCTGAATTAAGACCCGAGACAGTAGCTGCTATGCAGACGATGGGGATGGCAATGGCGGGGGCCATAGTAGAGAGTAGCGACAGGCGAGAAACAGCTCGGGTATACAGAAGAGAAATCAGGGATACTGTTTATCGTATCCAGCCGTGCGACGGGGTAGTGCCCGAAGAAGTGAGGACCTTCTTAGACGAAACAAGGAGGGCGTGGGTAGCCAACGAGGGGCACCTAGAAGGCATACCTGCCTATATAATCACCAGAGCAGCCCGGGGACAGCTATCCAGGGCTATAGATGGTTTTCTAGTAGGGAAGGTCAGGGAGGATGTCACCTATGACGAATTCCGAGGCTTCATAACGATGAATTTCGTCTCCACGAACGAAGGTGAGCGCATAAAGTATGACTTGGAGGGTATGCGACAAAGACGGAATGAGACGATTATATCATTCAATCGTCGTTACAAAGAGGCCAGCCAGCGCGCTTACCCCAATGAGAATGACGACAACCGCCGCACAATTCTGGGGATTTACCTCAGAGCTCTGGGCGATCGGGGGTTGAGCAAAACAATCATACGCAAACGGGCGAACACGTTAGCCCGGGCGATAGAAATCGCTGAGGAAGAAGAAACCTGCAATGACTTGTTGCGGGCCATGAAAATAGATGACAGGAATGAGGAACGTATGGAAGTTGGGGTTTTAGAGGCCGATGAGGAACGCGAGATTTGGCTAGTCGTCAAAAGCTTGAAACGCCAGATCATCCAGCAGTCGAAGATGATTGAGTAGCTATGCGGCTTAGTCAGGGACTTGCAAGTAGCTGACGAAGCGCCGAAACCGGTTCCTAGAAGAGCCCCGCCCGTAAAGAAGGTCGTAACACTGCCACCGAAACGACGCAGTCCAGTCCCTAGACCAGCATCTCCTAAGAATGCACCGCACATCACTTGCTACAACTGCGGGAGGGTGGGACATTATAAAAGCGAGTGTCGGCAGGCAGTACAGCCACCTATGAACACGCCCAAGAAAGTAGCCATACGTCCGCAACCCCAAAGACATGTTTTAACTGCGGCAGGGAAGGGCACATGGCCCAGGATTGTGCCAGATACAGCAACAGTTTTGCTGGGTATCTTGATAGAAGAACAGGTCCAGCGAACCCGGTAACCTGCTTTAGATGTGGCCAAGAGGGGCATTTCGTCAGAAACTGTCCGCAAGAAGCACGCAGGCAGGACCGGCCCCCAGTAGTGCCAGCCATAGACCAACCCAGAAGGACGATGAAACGTCCTAGAAGTGAAAGCATAGACATTTACGAAATTAATGATCAGCGTCAGGAAGAAAGACAGACCACACCTCGTGAATGCTCCAGAAATCAAAAAGATTTGAACAATAGAATGCGCGACCGCAACGAGTACGAGGATCGAGATGGATTTGTTTTAACCGGCGACGGTACTGATGAACAAGGCCGTTATTCATACGGTGTCGGACGTGGTTCATCAGACCGTCGTGATAGCTATTCAGAAGTTGTTAGCGGGCGAAGGAGTCCGTTAAACTAAGACGGAGAAAACCATTGGTGAGGACACCGACCGAGCGGTTTTTCATCCGTCTACAAATGAATTTAACCGGTCCAACGGATCAAGGTGAGTACCTGCATGCCTTAGTGGATACTGGTGCTAGCACATCCTTGATTCGCAAGAATATATGGCGTAGCATGTTAAATGCTAGGAATGAGGCATGAATGTTTGCTGGGAGCGGATGCTTTGCACCTGGGAAATGCAAAGATTGACTATCGGGCCAAAGTTGTAGTATGGTTTGGTCAGGTATATCCCTTTAGGTATCCCTATAGGGAACAGACGAATTATATCTATGAGAGTTGTAAAGAAACGACCGGATATAAAGATATCGACAAAGTCATGGGGGACTTTGCGGATATCTTTGATACGGCTCGTCCAAACACATTAGGGTTGGTCCCCAAAGTCAAGTGTATGGTACCAACAGGAGACGCAGATCCTATAAGGCAGAAAGCCTACCGTCTACCGCTAGCCAAGCAGTATATAGTCAAAAACCAAGTGGCTGAAATGCTGGCAGCGGGTGTCATAAGACCGTCGTCATCCCCATGGGCGTCCCCCATTACTTTGGTCCCTAAGACGGACGGGGACACCAGGTTTTGTATAGACTACCGAAAATTGAATTCCGTATGTCGTAAGGATAGTTATCCTCTACCGAATATATGGGACATTTTTTACTCTATGGGCGGCGCAACGATATTTTCAACTATGGACTTGAAGTCTGGCTATTGGCAGATACTAATGGACAGCCAAGACATAGAGAAGACAGCGTTCGTCTGCAGTGAAGGTTTGTTCGAATGGATTCGATGCCGTTCGGTTTTGCGAACTCAGGTGCCGTATTTCAGAGGGCAATGAATGATATCTTCCGAGAATTCGTGGGAAGATATCTGCATGTTTTCGTAGATGATATAGTCGTATATTCACGAAATCCAACGGAACATGCACAGCACTTGCGTAAGGTCATGCGCAAGATACGAGAGTATAATTTGCAAGTTAAGAAAAAGGAGTGCGATTTTGCTAGATCGTCAGTAGATTTGTTAGGATATCGTATTTCCGCACAAGGAGTAGCTCCTCAGGGCCAGAAGGTCAAGGTCATTAGGGTAATGTCGCCACCACGGGATGTGGGCGAGGTGAGAAGTTTCCTTGGAGCTACGGGGTACTACCGATCCTGTGTGCAAGGCTACGCCGAAATTGCTAAGCCTTTAATAGAACTAACTAAGAAATATAAACGCTTCGAGTGGGGTAAGGAGGAACAGCAAGCGTTTAAGAAAGTACAGAACTTGTTGTGTAGTGAGACGGTTCTCGCATATCCGAATTTAAATGCCCCATATAGACTGTATACTGATGCTTCTAGTTATGCAATAGGTGCGATATTGGTACAGGTAGATGACAAGGGTATCGAGCGGGTGATCCAGTATGTTAGCTCTACTCTTAAAGACAGTCAGTTGAATTGGCCCGTAATAGAGAAGGAAGCTTATGCTGTGATATATGCATTGAAGAAGCTTAGGCCTTATCTATTTGGTGCACAGTTTACCATGTATACTGACCACAAACCCCTCAAGAGTTTGTTTGTGGGAGAGGTTAAGAACACGAAGGTGCAGCGCTGGGCGGTACTGATTGCTGAGTACGGGTGTAAGATTGAGTACATCCAAGGCTCGAAGAATATTTGAGCGGACATGTTGTCCAGGTTACGTCGTCCGGTGGAAGTCGCTACAATAGATACGGGCGACTTTGTAATACCAGATGTTGATGAGGGTGTGCTACCACACGTCCCTCTAGAGGCGTTCGACATTCCCTACGACGAGTTGTGTACCGAGCAAACCAAGGAATACCCGGAGTTGTTTAAGAACACACCGGAGGAGTATATGGTTAAGAACGGTATTTTGTATTCTTTAGTTACCCCTTCAGCGTTGGACGCTGAGTACACCAGAATCCTGCTACCTACCCTGTTCCGGGGGCAGGTGCTCCGGATGGCTCATGAACGAGCTGGTCACCAAGGTCTGCAGAAGCCCATCGGTATGGTAAGGGATTCGTTTGTATGGATGTCTTTAAGGAAAGATGTGGTACGCATGCTGGAGACGTGGACGACGTGCCAGGTCAATCAACCCGTCACGACTCGACCAAGGTATAGTGAGATGCCCATGGCCAATTACCCGAGCCAGATAATTGGTATGGATTTGATCGGTCCACTATTGGAGTCGAGTAAAGGTAATCTGTATATCATGACGATAATCGATCACTGTTCTGCATGGGCAGAAGCATACCCGATTGCTGCCAAGACATCTCAGAATGTTGAAGATAAGTTCTTCAATGAGTATGTCGCTCATCATTGGGTCCCTGAGATCGTAATAACTGATCAGGGTAAGGAGTTTTGTTCCAAATCTCTGGAAGAACGATTTCATGAACACGGTATAGATCATAGACGATCGAGTCCATACCATCCGCAGACCAATGGACGTACCGAGAGGTTCAATCGCACTCTTAAGGAGTTGATCCAGAAAGGGGTGAACAACACATCTCGTGAGTGGGAAGATGAGTTAGGTGCTGCTTTAACGGCGTACCGCAGTACTAGGCATTCCATGACCGGATATACGCCATTTTATCTGACGTACGGCCGACGAGCAAGACTTCCGTTGGCCATTCCGATCGATGCGTCGCAGGACCTTGGTGAGAGACTGACTTGTCTCAACAATGCCTTGCTGCGCACTCGTGAGGGAACGGCTAGGTCTCGAGAAGTTCACAGGGAACAAATCGATAGGCGTGCAAACGCTGGTGAGTTTAAGGTGGGGGATTCAGTGGTTGTAAAAGCTGAGGAGAGGATGAAGTTGACCTCTCGCAGTGACCCCGAATACGAGCTCTTTAAGATCAACGGGCCAGTGGTTCATGTCCGCCATCAAAGGTCTGGGAAGGTGCGCGTGCTTAACATATCTAAGTTGCGTGTAGTCGACTCAGAGATGTGCTGGGACAAAGTACGACCACGCCCTATTCGTAACCCCGCGAAAGGTACGAGGCCAGCCATCACCCCAGGATAAGTGTATCCGAGTCTGAACCATTGCCGGTGAAAGACTCCGCTGAGCCACCGATGAATAGGGCTCGTCGGAAGCGACCAGCTTCTGGTGAGGAGCCAAGGGTGAGCAAGGTGGGTAAGAGGGTTGACAACAACAGCAGTCAGGCCGGTGCGAGTGGGACTCGAAACAATGAGTCACAGAGTGAAACCATCGAAACGCCGCATACAATTGTGATGGACACCTCGGAGGATGTACCCGAGCCTGCCCACGAGCCAATGGAAACGCTTCCATCGCACCCATACTTTCTGCGCAAGCGCAGTCACATGCCTGATGTCGACTCAGACAAGCGACCCAGGATTGGTGCGTTTGGCCACGCCCTATACGAGGACTTCGTCAGCCATATTGAGGCGGTTATAAGGCAACGCAGCCGGAGATAAGCTTGAATCTCTGATAACCACTGTACTAGTAGTATCGCATTAGTCTAGCCATCATGTATATTTTACGATTAGGAGTGGTAGTAGCTCTAGTGAGTTTAGTAGATGGACTGTGTAAAAAGTCTAGTGTACATAGATTACCGAACGGGGTAATGATAACTAACCCCGAGGATATATCTGTTATCCGGGCTGAATGGACCGTAGTGGTGTCTATCGACCACCCTTATTTGCCTGCCAAATTTCTTGAACGGTTAGTGCGATTTCGTGTTCTTATTGCGGACATCGGTCAAAAGACTTCGTTGAGCCATCAAGACATTTTCGGTTTGCAACATCGTGTTAACAATATTAAGACAATCGCGGTTAGGACACAACAAACTATGGTGAGTAGAGGCAGTAAACGACACAAACGTGGCTTATTTGACTTTGTCGGTGACATAGCCTCGTCTCTATTCGGTACCGCTACCTCTGGTGATACAGATGCAATTAAAGAGGTAGTCAAAGTTGCTTTGAGGGACATGAATCGTTTGGTACATTTCTCCAACAAACTAGCGTCCCACGTGAAACTGGCATTCGTAGGGATCAATACCAACGTTGACCGTATCAACGAAGTTACCGATAGTCTAGTGGACTTGACTAGAAATGTGAGCGATATGTTTAAGGTGCACGCCGCCCGACAAGCCGACTTATACGCATTAGTGCGACTTGGACACATTATCGACTCTGCCGAAAGTGTGGTGTATAGCTACCAGAAGGCAGCAGCACAGTTTCATAGACAAACTGCATCCCTAGAGTTAGGTAGACTAACGGAAGAGTTGTTCAGTTCTGCTGACCTCACTTCCGTGGCCAAACAAGTTAGAGTGGGAAATCGACTGATACGGCCATACCAGTGGTACTACCGCAATGTGGTCGTGTATCCTTTATGGAAAGACGACTCACGACTCCATTACGTAGCAACGTTACCGCTTATTGATGGGGGCAAATATATCGAATACGGGGTGCATGCGTGGCCGGAACCGCTAAATGCGAGGGGATACTACATGCAAGTAATGATCGCGCGGACCAGCATCGGTCTCGACACCAAGACTGGATGGTACTTCACGCCATCCGAATGTCACGGGGAGGAACCCCGAGTGTGTCATGGTCCACTACGGGTCGACAAGACCCACGTTCCATGCATTGTAAGCCTGTTAACCAATACCACTGACAGTGCTTGTACTATTCAGCTCTCCGAATCAAATGAAACATCTAGCAAACTGTTTGCCAATAGGAAAATAGGCGTAGTATTGCAAACGTTCGGTGAGACTATGGAAATTCACTGTGACGGGCGACTGACTGACCGATGCAATGTGGAAAGTGGTGTGTATGCGTTGATGTCTGGAAAGTGTGTTTATAGTGGCAAGGGTTGGCAATTCGAGCCTGTAGCGTCTTACAGTCGGATGTACACTCGGGTTAGCCTGGCCATTGAGATGCCCCATTTGGATGTGACTGGCGTCCTTAATCAGTCCATGATCTTTGATCATTTAAAAGTACATCCCTGGAACCATTTACAGAAGTCTAAGTACGTGCCGCTAGCACCATTGTCCGCAATCGACCCAGTGATGGTCGATGGCATTGGGGTACGATCTTTTGTATCATATTCAACGGGCTCCTTCGTTCTGGTGCTTGTTGCGGTAGTTATATTGTATAAGTGTGGAGTATTAAACCGCATGTGGTTGTGGATAAAATGCAAGCCACCTGCGGCCCATAGGAGTGCGCCACGTGAGATCCGACCTCAGAGGCCGAGGTTACCTGCAGTTATACCAGAGCCGCTGAGGATGTTGGCCGGGTCGTCGCCTAACGCGACCAGGACTGAGATCGACCCGACGGCTGGATCGGCGTGGAGCTATGTGCCGGACCTAATGTTGGTGTAAACTACGAGGATCTATCGGTAAATGTGACTTTATAACACTAACTTTTATTGTGTCACTGCGAAGCCATTATGCATCTGAGACGTCAGTGGTGTTGTATTGTATTGTATTGTATTGTATGGTATATCTTTGTTAATTTACACGTGAGACGATGATTATGTCCACGTTTAATGATGGTATTAATGTGTTTCCGGGGACGGTCATTTGCGCATGATATTCCGTTACCCGGACAGGTATGTTTGTATAGTTATATACCCTGGTACAGTCATTTGCGCATGACATTCTGTGCCTGGGCGTAGGAACATTTATATGAGTTGTAATGATATTTGCACTGTCGGATTAAGGTTATATGTATCGTTGTCTATGGCATTGCCCTAGAGTGGTGAATGCCGTTACGATGCATTACGTGTTTATTTGATTGATTACTATTGTTACTGTTAGATCGATTGTTGTGTGTTATCCGTTTTGAGGAGCCGCTGGTATAGTGTGGTTTTGTTGTTGATGTTTTACAACGAGTTAATTGACGCTCTCTTAAGGCCTTAAGAGACGGTTAATTAACTTTGGTTGAGGGGCATGTGTAGATATCGGATTGTCTGGTGGGAGTCATGACCCTATGGACATCTTATATTTATGAGTAAGACCTTAATGAAATTCATCTTTGAAAATACCAGGTGGGCTAATGAACGGTGTAGCACGATAAGCATCATCCTATAATACGCAGAAGGACCGCTGCACTGGTTGACATCGGCCAGTGCTGCCGAAACACAGTTTCCTGGAAAATGATGCGAAACTGATGCGGAGCTGATAACTGTATTAAGTCAGGATTCAGTTAGAAATTGAATAGGATGGGAAAGGACCACCGGTTCTGGGTTGATGATATCTGTCAATAGTTGAGGATGGAAGTTGGTGATGTGGGATCTGCACACACTTTCAGGATATTCAGCAGCTGTTTTGGCCGGTAGTTTAGTAAATAATCAAGCAATAAGAATCGATAGGTTTGGACGCGACGGAGTGAATGAGGGTTAACATTTAGGGATGACAGTCAGCATGTCGACTCCCTATAGAAAGCACAACAGCACCAGCTGGTGATGAGCTCAGGTAGCTCACGTGCTATTAACCTTCCTATCCTACAGGCAGATGCATAATAGGCATGGGACAGGACGGAGACATTGTAGCGTCCTGTAGGAATAAGTAAAACAATCTAAATTTATCTAAATTTGTATATCAACTATATGTCCCTCAAGAAGAGACATGCAACAACAACACATTCAGTAATGTTGTTGGTTAGCTGACAGATCGCATCAAAGCAGAACCAGCCCAAACCGGTTCGACCACGTTCAACGTTCTCGTCCTAGAAGCGAAACTCGGAGTTTGATTAGTCGGGATGACGTCACAATTAATGGGCATCCGATCAAACTCTGGGGAAGATAAGCCAAACGAACGTGGGCGAAAAACTCAAGAGAGTATATAATGGGCACTTTGCTTTTCATCGGGGTCCGTCCTTTGTATCGAATGTTCTTGCTGAATATATTGGAGTAGGCAAGAACAGTTAGGTTTTGATAGTATAGCAGACCAGCCGAGCCTGGGAGTAATACTAGTCATATAGGAACATAAGATAGCGAAACTAGTAATGTAGGATAAATAGGCAAAACTTATAAAGTCAATTTTAGCTTCTATACGTGACAGTAAAAGTCACTTCTATGTTGTCGTATTATTGTACAGTTCATGTAGGAGAATAAAATTATCACCTTGAAATTTTATCTCAAGGCAAGAGTTTGAGTTCTTAATAATTCACTCTGGAAAATATGGAAGACCACCGTATCTTACCATCATCTTCTAGTAGAATAGTCAGATCAGGCCCGGATACAAACATAAATATCGTTACGTTCATCTACCAACGAGGCGAGCTTGTGTCCATCTCTTTCATCATCGGTAAGACTGGTTGTCGCAGCAACCGCACATACAAGCCTTACCGAGGTCGGAAGAGATTGTAATTAACTAGAACCCGAAGACACCAAAAATCTTCAATATGTCTGCAGGCCAGTAATAGGGATATAGACATTAACCATCTGATGTCCCACGAATTGGCTCCACTGCCAACGGCTCTCTTTGCAGACTCTGGTGATATGTGGATATTCACATCTAAATCCATCTTGAAAAGAGATATAAAAATTGAGGTGTCATGAAGAGTATCCCATGAAGAAATTGATGTCACTGTCATTGATGGGTGTGCCTTTCTCTGGATACCTGGTTGGCCTGCTGTTGGAATGTGCAGACTTACATTGATGCCTTCAAGCACAAAATAGCAGAGAAGCGCTCCAAATGTGATGTTTATCTAGTCTTTGATAGATACAATGAATTCAGCACCAAAGATTCAACATGATTAGCCAGGGGTACTGGCATGGTGTATCAGTTGACACCCTCAACACCAATCCCCGCCCAGAAAGCAGTATTGACTGTTACAAGCAATAAGAAGCAACTCATCAAACTGATAAGCGAGAACTTGCAAAGTGATGAAGACTTTGTTCAGAACCACACACAGGATCACACACTTTTGATAACAGGACAGGAGGAAACTATCGAGATTAGAAACGGCATTGTCTTAGAAAGACGAGACCTGAACACTGAGGAAGCTGACAATATTAAAGTGCAAGAGGCTCCGGTGTAACTGTGGTGGCTGACGATACAGACGTGTGGGCCCTCCTGTTGCACCACTATCTGGAGCAGAATCTTGACATCCCAATTATAATGCAATCTCCTATACATGGAAGAAGTGTCATAGACATCAAGGCAACCGCTGCCCAATATGCAGACCTCATTCCAAACCTGCTCGCAGGACACTCCTTATCTGGATGTGATACTGTAGCAGGATGCTTTGGCATCAGGAAGATGTTGAACACTATAAAGCAACATTCACTGAGTCTTCTGGGAGAAATTGAAGCCCCCTGGCCTGAAGTAGTGAAGCAGGCAACTCAATTCGCCGTTGCTACTTACGGTCAGAAAAGCTGCCATACTCTCTGTGAGGCTAGTGCAAAGGTATGGAAGACCAGAATAGGCAAGGGGAGCAGCACAATTCCAAAACTCTGTTCATTGCCACCAACTGATGCTGCTTTCAAGGAAAATCTGAAAAGAGCACACCTACAAACTTTCTTGTGGAAGAATGCCTCGAGGGTTGAGCCTCAGAAGTTAGACCCATTAAAGTATGGATGGAGCAAAGATAGGGACATGCTCTGCCCAACTACAGTTCCTGCAGGAAGTCAACTGGTCCCCGAGTTCATTCAAAAGATCATCAGTTGTGGCTGCTCCAGTGACACACCATGTGAAAGTATTCGATGTGGATGCAACAAAGCAGGAATAACTTGCTCAGTCTTTTGTGCCTGTCAGCAACAAGGTGCAGTGTCAGTATGTCACAACAGGGTGAATACTATATCACCTGATAGTGATGATGAAACAAGTGATGAAGAGGAAGATGAAGAGGAAGATGGTGATGATTACAATGAGACTGATGATTGATGACGTTTATGATGATGATGATGTTTATTGCTTCGGTTGCTGTTTATGATGATGATGATGATGATGATGATGATGATGATGTTTATGAGGATGTTTATGATATAAAAAAGATTTTCAAACCAAATGCAGAATATGTACAATTTGGGTGGTTTAGTAACCTATGAATGGGTTAACCATATACAGATCATTTATGTAGCGAGATTTGATGTTAGCTTTGAACCAGAAATCATAAAGAACTCAATAAATATTATGTATTCTACCATTTCTTTAGTCAGTATTGAGCTCATGAGACCTTATACCAAGACATTAGACATTATAACAATGGATACAGGTTCAGAATAATGAGAAACATATTACAGTAAACATACAATGCTGAATTGTACGTTTGACCCAGATATTTGACCTTTGACCTTGAAATATAACGTTGACCTTTGACCCACAAATAGGGCTGGTCAAGATACACACATATGCAAAATATCCAGACCTAAGCTTGAATACTTGTGAAGATAAGGATATTTCTATTTTCCTCACACACACACACCCACCCACCCACCCACACACACACACACCCCATACCATTCTCCACACACACCCTCCCTAAAACCAGTGTTTTGCACCCGATAGCCACAATTGCATAAAACCTGTTATATCAAAATGCTCAATGGTGGGAGCATGCCATCACACAGTTTCATAGAGTACAATACCTATAAAACATGAAAACACTGAGAGAAACACTTTGGAACCACTTTCCAGGTTCAGCTCCTGGCCCCCTGACTAATAGGATATGTCCAGCCACATTTAGCCAAAATCCACCAAGAGGTTTAGGCAGATATCTTTTAAAGGATTTGTGGAAAGCTTTGGGATAAGTCAAGATGGGGGCTGAAACAAGATGCCCAATGGGCCTATATCGCTCACCTGGCACATTGGCACCGCAACTAATCTTTATTAAGTTTCACATTAAACAGTTTCACTTCCAATGACTTTCAGTCAAATGGTTTAATGTTCAAGCTATTGACAATAATCTTTGGACTGCTTTTGCAACAGTGCTTTTGAACAATGTTTAAGCAAAAATAAGAAGACATCAGTGCTAACACAAATTGATGACATACAGTCAAACTTGTATTAAGACAAGGGAGAGTTAGAAGGCAGTCTCTTACAGTACCTGGTTTCTTAATAAAGGTTCAAATACATTGCTTAATTGGATTTATCAAATATAGGTATAGGTATTCTATAGGTCGGGTTTATAGTCTACTTCCACTTGCATGTTCAGCCGACTCCAAACTTAGCCCGCTGGTCAGTGGGCCTTTTTCATTCCTGCACAATCTTTGGGAGTATACAACCCCACTGCCATATATCTATAGGTGCTCGATGGCTTTATTGCCGACATTCCGTATTGCCGACATTGCCATCGCAGGTACCTATTTTAGTTGTGCCTTAGGGTAATGGCCTCCAGTCAATTTAATTTCAAAATATTCAACAAAATAAGTTTTGATACTTTTGTAGTATAGTCTAGTCATAAGAAAGGGATATCGTGGACCCCCCCCCCCCCCCAACAAAATCAACTTCTAATCAACATTTCTAGATCGAGAAAAATGCGTAGAAAACGATAAGCTATATTAAAAAGTTGTCCGAATGTCCCACGTACCATTTTCGGGTTCCTGAACTCCCCGAATAGGGCTCCTAGGGCCCAAGAGGATGCACCTACATAATCGAATGACACACTTTCTAAGGGGTTTCTGAGGTCGTTGAGTCAGAAAATTATTTTATTTTTATGATTAGAGGTCATGGTCACATGATAATGGGCAATTCAAGGTCATTTTAGGTAATTTCAGCCCGAAAAATGAGAATTTAAGCCAAACTCATCTAATATACTTGGATCATACTCTTTATAAAGGGGTTTTGAAGGCAATGATTTTTAAAAATGGTGCTATTTTAATGTATTATTATTATTATTATTATTCATTTAAAAACAATATTATAGTGCATCAGTTTATAAACGGTGGTGGTAAAGGCGGGCCCAAAAGAAAACATGGCTGGACCATTGATTTTGCACCCCCCAAACATTCTCTGCATACGTGCATCTTTCATGTGCTATCCATGTCTGATCATGGTCCTTTTACATCCTTCATTAAAATGAAAGGAACTGCAATTGTAAAACTCCATCGGCTTCATAAGATTCATGACCGACGACTATGCCAGTTCCTTAAGTTCCCATATCGTATGCAAACAGTATGCGACCGGATCACCGAAACTATCCCCACTGACCTGGCAAAGTGCTGTGTATCACTGTCAGTGTTATCCGCGCTTTACTGGCAACTGCCATCTTCTGGAAGATGATACAGAACCAGAAGCATCAACCCCCCAATGGCATCACTCCTCTCATAAAATCATCTTCAGATGGTTCAGAAGGACCCATCTTCCCACAAGAGTGCAGTTTCTGTGGGAAGGTAAACATTTTAAATGTGGAGACCGCACAACTGAACGAACTCAAGACTTCTCTTGGAAGAACAAAAAATGCATGGGAACAAATCGAATCATGGGACGAGAAAATGGGTCTAGTTCGACTTCATCGACTGGTGAAAGACACAGATATCTTTGTTCAACAGCAAGCGCAATCCATTATGCTTTATAGATATTTCCACATACATGTAGTATTCCCCAACTGCGAATGTGGGATTCGCAGAGCCAAAAGTGCATTTCTCATGTGTCAGCTGCCCAGGAGAGGGCACTTGTCTCAGTGTTGGAGCACATTTAAACTCATGTTGTCCAGCAAAATTAGGCTCTATGACTATCTTCCTTGCACATGCTTTATGTCAAAGAACTGAAATGAAATGGGTATGAGAACTCGAAATATCGCGCTGATAAACTTTGGAAATGCTTACAGAATGACCCAATCAACGCCCATGTCTACATCACGAGGGTTAATCATGACAATGCTGATGCCATTTCATTCTGGTTCGTGTACACCTCGAATATCACCGTTTCTCATGCTCTTGCACGAGCTTACATTTCCAGAAGTGCAGACAAGTGCCAAGACACCACTCTCCATGGTATTATTCTACAGGTTTTCAGAGAGTCCAAAGGGCTACCCTGGACACCTACAGCCAAAGAGATGTAGCTTAGTTCTGAAAAGCTACTACCTCCAGACCTCATCCGGTTCCTCAGCATGGTTATGACCGGTAAGGAGGACGTGGCTATGAGCGAAAGGACGAAGCGTCTGGTATTCTCCATCACATAAGACCTGTGCCGTGCACTGTCAGATGGAGAATAGAAGTTACCCAAACATGTGCTTCTCTGTGCGACTGTCAGGCACTTGTTCAAGAAGCAAGTGGATCACTGTGACAGGATTGGCAACTTTGAGAGCTATGATTTTGGCTTAGAGATGGAAACTGCTCTGGCAAAGCCGCTGGACAAAAGTCTCAACGTATTTGAGACACCAAATCGTGGCATGAGAGGGCAACATCATATTTCACTGTGAATGGGACAACTTGAATAAAACCACTACGAATGTGCATGGCAGCAACATTGTCAACAGTGCTGGTGGAATTATGGTGCAGGAGGTCGAGCCTTGGTTCCAGAGTTCCAATGTCCGAAAACTGCCTATTGTAGATGCGTCGCAAAAGCGTAAACTGAAAGTCGGCACACCAGAAACTCCCGCCCTTGCACTTCATTTGTGTTTGCCCAAGGTTTCTCAATGGCTTATCATTCACAACCCCTCCAGAGAGCAATGCAGTCTATGCGGCTCAGATCCAAAAGTACTGTGTCTGGCTATTCAGCAGATATATCAGAAGCAGCTTCAAGCAGCCTGCATCTGGACTGGGAAGCTTCACTTCTGCAACCTGGATGCTTCCTCCTTGAAAATCAACATGGGACTACTTCACACCCATCCATCAACCAATGACTGACAACACACGCGTTCATGAGCTACGAAAGTACTTGGAGGTAGCCACAGCTAAAGTGGGTCAGAAGTGGGTCCTGAATACATTTGATCTGGGGGTGGGGTCTGTTTGAAAGCATTACCAATCATCTGGTGATGATCAGATGAATTCGCCAGTCATGTGGTTATGATTGGACCATTTCAGACATCCATGAACTATATCAGGATGCTAACAGGTCACAAAATATGTGGTTCTGTGTACAGACATTCTGTTTAAGGCGCAGCTGGTGACAAGAGGATTTCTCAAAGGTGTTCTTAACGGAAAGGCATATGCAAAGTCCCTCGTTTGCCTCAAAACTGTGTGTGAGGCAATGGAGAAGTTGTTGATGGAGCGATTCACTGAGGAGTAGAACATCCCCAGCGATGACACCGCAAGCGAGAGTACCTCGATGTAGCCCTCGAACATCCCTCCACTCTAATCCTTATCATAAAGTATTGCACCTATAGGTAGAAGGTGCACAATGGCAATTTGAGGAAGAGGTCTGCCTTTTGGATGTCCTTCATTGACCACTGGCATCTCGTATTCTTGCTCCTCCATTCTGTTAAGCCCTACAGCATGCAGCTGTTCCACAAATGTAATGGAGAGATGGTAGCACTATTCTTTGCATTCGATGGGCACAACTACTCAATGTTAGTGCAATTGGCATGCCCAAATAGAACATTTACTGAGGAAATGTATTAAAAAAAGTATATAAAAATGTATATAAGTATGTGTGTTTCATGCCTAGGTGAATCAACTCCCGACAATCTACAGCAATCAGGAAGATACTGATACGAGTGTGGTGCTGTATCGCCTTCATGCTGCCCTCAGATACAAGAATGTGGTCAGAACCCCTAATAGATATCTTCATGATTCTACTCTAGCACGCTCAAGCCATCCAGATGACTGTATAGCAGGACACGGGGGTCAGGGAAACATTGGGAACTACTCAACCTCTCTGAGCTTGCACCACTCTTCTTGGGTTCTATGTGTTCAGCAGAAAGGACTGCACCAGCGCCTTCAAATGGATGGGAAAGGTGGGCCTCTGAAGAAGCTGGAGATGAAACCCATGTTTCACAAGACATTCATACAACTCGTGACGATGGGAATGCCAAGCCTCAGGTGCTGAATCAATAGGAACAGTTAACTTGCCTGATGTACAGACAGAGTTGCGAGTCTACACAAGGTGGTAGGGGAGGATGAAAAAGTCACTTCCAAGTCTAAGATCGACTTGGCCCGCCTCCCTCCATGCTACTCTGCTCTGAAGCCACATGTCCAGCGTGTGATCAGCCTTGTGAAAGCGAGCTGACGAATCCATTTTGGAAAGGCCAATACCATGATGATGTGCAGGGATGGATGAAGACTGACGAAGGAGTGCTGGAACAGGTGTGGCCCTGAGATTCTATACCACCGACCTTGTTGATTGGTCTCCTGGACACTGGTGATCGTGAAGAGGAGGAGTAGAAGTAGGAGGAGAAAGAGGAAGAGGACGAGGTTGACTTTGATCGTTTCATTGAAAATGATGATGAGTGATGGATCTGATAGTGGAGAACCGTTCCCTTGCAATGTCTGAAGACGTCTTCTATTCCGTTACTATCTACTTCAATATACGGCCTTGAATCGACCGAATAATATATGACCTAAACCTCTGATAACAAGAACACCATTTTTTTAATTATTACCCTCATAAAAACCATGTAGAAACAGGATGATCAAAACCGTATAGACGAATTTGGCGCAATACATAAATTTTCAGGCTAAAATGACCTTGAATTTACCATTTTCATGTGACCATGACCACTAATCGCAAAACTAAAACTATTTTCGGACTCGGCGACCTCGCAACCCCCTTAGAAAGTGTGTCATTCGACTATGTTGGTGCATCCTCTTTTGGGGCCCCATCTGGGGAGTTCTGGAGCCTGAAAAGGGTACATTGGACCAATTTTGTCCCACAATCTCGTTTAATACTGGTCATTTTGGGTGGCTAATTGTGCATAGCTCTTGAACCCCTTTGAATATCTCGATTCTGCAAATGGGGTCATGTAGGAAATGACAGCCTGAAGTAGGTGCACTAAGGCCCATAGAGATCCGAAGAAAATTGCATAGTTTATGTGTAGGATAGCGTAAATCACGGAAACATAGGACAAAATGCCAGTTTCGCAGAAAGTATAGGCCCAATTCGGATTCTGTTAGGTAGGTCCATCGGGGCTAATGTCTGCTAGAAGTGTACCAAGTTTCACATTGCTAGCCCCAAAACTCTCAGAGAAGCTACGTTCACATTTTCAAGCTGGCCAACTTTGTAATATTACGAAGTCAACATACATATTTCCAGACATACCCTCACTAAATCTTTAATAACTCAGAAACTACTTGTTCGATCTTGACAGGACATGGATCATTTATTTCGCAATTGAAAACTATTTAATCGTGTTTTCAATTTTTCAAGCTGATATCTCAACAGGAAAGGGGGTGAACATTAAAGTTAAATTTGTCCCATAATCTCGCTTAATTCTGGTCATTTTGGGTGGCTACTTGTGCATAGCACAACCCCTTGGAATATCTCGATTCTGCAATCGGAGTCCTGTAGGGAATGCTAGAAAATCCATCAAATAAAAAAATTTAATATGGCAGCCAAACACGCTACATTTTGATTGATCCACGGTGGCCATCTTTTCTCATATCAACTTCTCTTGAACAAATTTTGATGGCCCTCAGGTGCTAATAATATCACCTAAAATTCGGACAGATCAGTTTAGTGGTTCTGGAGAAGTCGTTTATGCGAAAACATGGTCATTCAAGATGGCCGCTGAAGCATTTGGCCACTCAAGTTCCCTTGAACAAAATTCTGAATAGATATTCTGAAGGCTAGCACTAATAAATGCGGAAATCTGGTATCCAGAACATAAACAAGCAAGTAAAATTATTGCTACAAAAGAAACAATGCCAGTGTTAGTTAGTGACCTCATCAACAGAGAACAGATTAAAAGCACTAATATACACCTGTGCAAAAGTTAAGCACCACCCTATTTTTACGCACATGCGAGGGTATATTCATGTGCTATGAGGAAAGCAATAGCATAAACATTTATGTACCCATCCATCATAGTGGTAATAATGCAACTAGAGGAATGCTGATTATGATGGTGGGGAAACACTGTATGTTTTTGTTTGAACTTGAAAACGAGGCCAGAATATGGTTACGTTGACACAACTGACAACTATTGCCCTACAGTTGACACACGTGGCTAGATTGTCATTAATGGTGTCTGAAAACGAAGTTTAACATCTGTGCACGAGTTTGAGACTGTCATTATTAATACCGGGTATATCCACCTTGTGCCTGGATGACGGCCTGGACACGACGTCTCATGCTGGTCACCAACCGACTGATACGCCATTGTGGTATTTGTTGCCATTCAAGATGGAGTGCGTCTGTTAATTCCTGTAGGTTCTGCAGAGGAGGATCCCTCCTTCTCACCATGTTTCCCAGAATGTCCCAGATATGCTCAATAGGGTTCATGTCAGGGCTCCTTGCTGGCCATGGTAGGGTTTCGATGGCATTCTGGCGGAGGTATTCATGCACAGCTCTAGCACGATGTGGTCGGCCGTTGTCATCCATGAATATAGGGTGGGTTCCAGGTGTATGATTTACAAAATGAGGGACCACAACTCTATCCAGTATGGAATCTTGATATCTTTGTCCATTTAGTGTTCCAGGTGCAGTCAACAGATCCAGCTTACAATCAAATGAGATGCACCCCCATATCATAACGGATCCTCCACCAAATGGAACTTCTTCCATGATGTTACGTTGGTCGTACGCCGTGCATCTGGACCTCCATACACGAGTTGGACCATCTGTGGCATGAAGCAGGAACCGACTTTCATCGGACCAGTGTACCCGTCTCCAGGATCTCATGTTCCAGTGTCTTCTTTCGTTGCACCACCTCAGACGCTCCTCTTTGTGGTGTGCAGTGAGGAGAGGACGTCTGACAGGTCTCCTAGCTTTCATGCCAGCAGCATACAGTCTCCTTTTGACGGTAGACATTGACACTCTATTGCGCGTTTCCCATTGCTGGCTGAGCACTCTGCTGTTGGTGAATGGAGATCTCCTAACAAGGCGTACTAGGGCTCGATCATCACGGGCAGTAGTCTTCTTCGGTCTTCCAGATCTAGGCCTGTCCTTCACCTCGTTAGTTTGCCCATGTTTTGCAATCAAACGACTGATTACAGTATGGTTAATGTTCAGCTGTCTGCCAATCTCTCTGCATGACATACCAGTGGTATGCATGCCTATGATTTGCCATTTCACACGATCACTTAACCTTCGTCTTGCCATAGCGGTTCACAATCAAGAGCTAATTCTCTCTGTACAAATAAACCACGGTCATGAACACAAAATTCCTAATCTTGTCGCCTAAATCTGTATGTAATGTTCTACACCTCAAACTGGACTTTTACATAACTGAACACGTGTGCTGTTTCCCGCCACGCACGGACATCAAGCGGCGTGAAGTCATGCATGCATGTGCATTTCGTACTTGGAATTATGTCAGCTAACGCGGGGACAAAAAGTATGGCAGCCTAGTTGTACCATCATGTTTCTACGTTCTATTGTTTTTGCTGGTGCTTAACTTTTGCACAGGTGTATACTACGGGGGCCACACCTGTATAATCATGCCTTGTCTAATACTGGTGCCACACCTGTATAATCATGCCTTATTATCTAATACTGGTGCCACACCTGTATAATCATGCCTTATCTAATACTGGTGCCACACCTTATAATCATGCCTTATCATCTAATACTGAGGCCACACCTGTATACTCATGCCTTATCATCTAATACTGGTGCCACAGCTGTATAATCATGCCTTATCATCTAATACTGGTGCCACACCTGTATAAGCTTGCCTTTTCATATACTACGGGGGCCACACCTGTATAATCATGCCTTATCTAATACACATAACTTAGGGAGGATTGACTTCATATTAGGCATAATCTTGATAATATAGAAGGCAAAAGATGTAGCTGACACAGCGCAAAGCACAAAAAACTTAGACGAATATTTTAAGCAGTTGTTCTGCAAGCAGAATAATTGAAAAGTGAATCTGTTTCCTATTTGGGCTCCAGTGCACATGCGCAAGCGCGCTTAGTGACAAGCATCACTATGGGGTGAGTATAGACTGGTGCCAGTCTATAGCTGTCAGCATGCTGGAGATGGACTTAACCAGTAGCCTGGTTGAGGGTCCATATTACTAGGAATTGGCATGGGGAGGTGTGTATGCAGGCATAAAAATCTTATTCTGATAGCTAAATGCAGATAATTGATTTAGCAAGTAGTGATTGAACGGTAATGGATGATTTTGTGGTGTAATAACAACATTTATCAGACAGGTTAAAAAATGGCAAATTTGAAATCAAAATACCCAAAAATCTACATAAAAGCAATTTCGGCTTCAAAATCTGTCAAAATAAAAAAATCCAATATGGCTGCAAACACGCTACATTTTGGTTTGACATGACGGCGCCCATGTTTTTTTGGTATCAATTTCCCTTGAACAAACTTTTATCAACCTTAGTCGCTAATCATATCTCCCAAGTTTTGGCCTGACCCGTCCAGCAGTTGTGGAGAAGTCGTTTTCATGAAAACTAGCTCATCCTAGATGGACACTAACCATTAGGTCAATCAAATTCCCTTGAAGAAACTTGGTTCAGCTCTAACCGTAACTGATATTTCATCAGTTTGAAATCAATCCCCCAAACCGAGACATAACTAGAGGCCAAAGGGGCCTGTATCGCTCACAAGGAATTATTGGCCACTGGCACAACCGAACAAAAAGAGATGACAACTGGACAAATTTACCAATCAAATTTCTGTGAAGACGGTTTAGCCAAGTTTTATTAAGATTGGCCCAGTGGTTAACAATCTTTTTGGGAATTTCTCAGAAATTTGCAGAAAATACAAGATGTCCGCCATTTAAGACACTAAATTTTGATTGATTCATGGTGGACATGTTTTTTTTACATATCAAGTTTCCATGGATAAATTTTAATAGCATTTTGGCCCTAATCATATCCGCACAATTTCGGCCCGATCCATTCAGCGGTTCTGGAGGTCGCTTTCGCGAAATCTAGGTCATCCAAGATGGCCGTGGAACCTATTGGCAAATCAAGTTCCTTCGAACAAACTTGGTTCAGCTCTTTCTCTAGATCATATTTCATGAGGTTTGCAGCGATCGTTTCAGAGATCTTTAAAGACGTTTCTAAGTCTGACAAAATCCAAGATGGCTGCCAGCCAAATTGGCCGATCGTCTTCCTTTGAACAAACTTGTAACTCTATGGTCTAAGGATGCTTCCTGTCAAATATACTTGAAATGGGCCCAGTGGTTCTCGAGAAGACATTTTAAATTTCCAATTGCTTTATTATGGGTTTTTGATGGCCGACAAACTGTTTATCCGACCATTTCAAAAATGACAAATTTGAAATTCAGGTTTTTTGACGGATCAACTTCCCTTGAACAAATTTTAATATTCAAGATATCACTCCATCATATAAGGATTCCTGGGTCTCAAGTTACCCATACCGTTAATTAAGATATTTAAACTAGATAACGCTTCACTTCCCTGATTAGCCAAGCAAGGAATAAGTCATTAAGGCTACCTTGTATCCAGCTATAGAGTTAGGCTTCAGCTCCATATGAGAATCATATAGTAACACAGAAAATCAGTTATACAAGTAGTCATGGCATTATGGTATTTTGGCATTGACAGGGGAACAAACCCACAACCGGCAAAAGCACTTAGCATCATAGCCCACAAATGCTACCAGCACACCACCACCGCAAGACAAAGTCTTACTTTGCAGGTGAGGCTTTCACGCTGTGAGTTTTTGACACAGTGGAATTCTCTCGTAGCTGATTTTGATCGTGATTTGCTTGCACAGCGGGTCAAACATTACTTCGCCTGTAGACACATCACATAGACCACACATTTTACATCCATTATACTTAGCACAGTAGTCGTGGCATTACAGTATTTTGGCATTGACAGGGAATCGAAACCACAACCGGCGAAAGCGCCTAGCATCATAGGCAACAAACACTTCCACCACATCAATGATGCAAGACAGTCTTACTTTGCCAGTGAGGGTTTCAGGCTGAGTTTTTTAATTCAGTGGTAGCTGATTTTGACCATAATTCCTGTAATTGGTTAGCACAGAGCGTCACAGTACCTTGCCTGTACAAAAAATCACATAGACCACACATGTTACAGCCATTAAACTTATTGACAAAGCTGTCAATACTTGAATCAAGATTCCTACAGCCCTCAGAGATTTTCATTCAAGGACTTTCATGGTGATAGATTCAACGTTTTCAAGGGCCTGCTATCAGGCTAGACATGCACTTTTGTACTCGATGAAAATAATCTGAAATTTTAAATTAAAGGTCTTTTCAATGCATCAAAGCAATCTTCATGCACTTTTCAAGGGAATTCTCAAATTCAAGGCGTTTCAAGACACATGTTAAAATTCAAGTAATAGATGCTTCCACTGGATTAATACATCTTGTTGAGCACCATTCTGAAAATCTGTTGATTTTATAATTATATGCTCAGGGGGTTGTCCCCGTCTGGTGTTGACCACGAAATTGGCTGCTTGCTCAGAAAAGCCCTCTTTAATTGCAGATTTCTTGACAACCTCAATGCAGTCAATTAGAACATTGACGGATTGTTGTGTAAACTCTTGCTCTGGAAGATTATGTTGTCCATCAGAGGCAATAGTAGGGCCGGAGTCAAAATGATACCACCTCCCTCACCTGGCAGCCGATCGGCGATCCGTGGCCCTCTTAATCCCTGGGGACTTAGGGTTGTTGAGACATGTGGTTGGTGTATGGCTCTAGATGATGCCCCAGGGATTAAGAGGGCGATGGGGGCCACCACGGATCGCCGAATGGCTGTCAGTTGAGGGAGGTAGTAGCATTTTAATTCCGACCCTACTACTACCACACTGAACGCCCATTTAGAGACAAGCCTCCACAGTGATATACACCAACCATGACATGTTTCAACAACCCTATGCCCCAGGGATTAAGAGGGCGGTCAGGGCCACGGATCGCCGAATGGCTGCCAGTTGAGGGAGATAGTATCATTTTGACTCTGACCCTACTACTACCACACTGAACGCCCATTTAGAGACAAGCCTCCACAGTGATATTCACCACTGATCGCCTTGTGACCAACCACACACATAATAGTATCTGACAGCCCACTTAGAGAAAGCATCCACAGTGATATACACCCTCTGAACAGCCAGAACGGCATCTATCATGGAACAGAAAGACGCCGTCCAGACCATGGAACAGAACCTTGATCAGTTTATCCAGCTGTTCGCGGATGTCCCACGTCAGCGCAGCCTGGGATAGCTGCGGAACAGGGCAACAATGGTAGGTGGCTCCGAACTGGCCGCCATCATGGGGCGGAACCCCTACTCGAGCTTTGAGGAGGTTCTGGGCCAGAAGTGTGGGGCCAAGACTTGGAGCGGCGGCGGCGTGGCGTGCTGGTGAGGTACTCTCTTTGAGGCCATGAGCGCGCGCCTGCTCGAGATCAACTGCAGGACGGGCGCGCTGGGCACCGATATCCACGTCGACGGCGGGTGGCTGGGATACCGGGGACATGCCAACAGCCCTGAGGGCTACTGTCTACTGAACATGGTGCGGCAACGCGACTCCGATGATGAGTGGCAAATCCTGTACACCAACCTGAAGGTCGACGACAAGGAGCACGAAGTCCAAACACTGGCAGTACTTTTGGAGTTCAAGACCCCCCTACAGCCGGCTCCCCAAAGGAGATATACCCCGCCACTACCTGCCGCAGGTCTGGTCGGGCCTCGCGCTGTCGCCGGTAGCCAAGTTCGGACTCTACGTCGACGTGGTCTACCACATCTGTGCGCTCGAAGACTTCGGCGACAGGCCCGAGTACAACGAGGCCTACCACTACCGCAACACAAAGGGCTGGGGCCGACCGGTGGCCTGGGGCATGACCGCTGTCTATGCCGACTGGGGTCCGGCTAGCGACTACGACTGATGGCGTTCAGCTACTTTGGGGTGGTGCCTGACGTCGATATACTCGACCCGGTGGACTTTGGCAGCTGCACCGCCAAGATGTTCGACAAGATGATGGGCTTCGTGGACCAAGGCGAGTACCTGACGAAGCACATTGACCCGCGCTTCGCGGACAGCCGCGGCAACCTCTTCGACCACAGCTTTATTGACGCCCTGGCAGCAGACACACACTACGACCGCTACCTGCTGGGCGTCATCCCCTAGAGATCAACTACGTTCCCGTGGAATGCAACCCCGGGTTCCTGGCCAAAAACCAGCCATGCATCGACGAGCTCACCACACTTGCCGCGCAGATCCGCGAGTCGCCTAACCCGCGCGCCGCCTACGAGGACATTCGCCAGATGCGCGCCCTGGAGAAACGACGCGGCAAGATCTCGCCGCCCGGCTCTGTGACCGAGGGCCAGATCGAGGACTTCTTCGACATGCTCTAGCTGGGGCATAGGGTTGTTGAGACATGTGGTTGTGTATGGAGATGGGAGCTACGGACATGGAAGGCTGTGGCGAATATAAAACTCCCATGCAGACCCCATGTCCGGGAGAACTCCTCAGGATAGTGGCCAGCCTCTGTGTAGGCTCAGACAAACACGTAGTCTCTGCCAGAGTCGCATCGGCATGATGGGGCCACCCATAGTGTCTTCCATCTACCTTGACAACGCTCACCTGGCAGGATGCTGAAGTGCTTAGCATTTGCACCAGGGTAGACTCTGGCACGTTCACATGTTACGCAGAGAATCTGGTGCTGAGCAAGTGTCTCCAGCAGACAACCACGTCCTACCCTCTCCACACCATAGAAGTGGCAGACACACTCGATCTCTTCACATGGGTGAAAGCGGTCATAAATGTTTCTCCGCAAGGGGTCGACCCAAGGATTGTACTGGGGGGCATCACGGAAGTGGGCCCACTTGGCATCCAATATCATGGCAGTCTCAGCACCTTGTGCCACTGCTGTAGATGCCAGCATGAGCAGTATGGCTGTAGATGCCAGCACGAGCAGTATGATGAGAATCATGGCTATATATGAAGAGTTAAACTGAACAGAGCGAACCCCTCAAGAAATATCTGTGCCAGATCAAGCCCTGTTCCACCCGGATCGAGTGATCATCATCCCCTCAAGGGCATGAGCTAGCTGCTTCACTCTGCCACCAGCTAAGAAATGTAGCTCTAGGACTATATGAGTCGTTTGCGGGCTAGTGAGTCCGACTCGCTGAAGCAGTTTAACAGCACCCTTGGCTTTGGAGACATGTGATGCACCATCTACCCGTAGGATGCCCTCCGGGAGGTTAACAGCTTCTTCTGGTCCATCGAATGGACGACGCAGCAGGAGCTTTCCACCTGTAACCCCGATCCGGTGACCCACCCTCGTCAGGGAGACACCTTCACCTATGTAGGTGAGGAAGGATGATCCCCAATTGTAGAGCTTTCGAACTGTCCCATCCCTTTTCACAACAGTGGAGAGGGGAGTAACCTCTATCTCAATGACTGCGGGAAGCCTATATAGTGGCAACCATGTTTGCCAGTCACACACACACCCCCCCCCCCCCCCCCGCCCCGGTCCAGTGCGGTACCATACTTCATTCTTCTCAAACATGAACTGCAGGTTTTTTGCCAGTGTCAATAACAGACCATCATGTGTCATCGGCGGGGCATTGCTCGAATTGGGTTTGACCAGATGAAAGCTGAGGTCGTCATTTAGTGTGTTGATGTCTGCCACCTCCGCATCCAAGACCTAAATCAACGGCTCGAGGATGTACTTCCTCTTCGGGAAATCGTACCGAAACACAATCTTGTGGCCATCTATGTTGCGGCCCAGGCGCTCCTTCGACACATCCTTGAGGTCTATGAGCAGCTCCACCCCATCACCACCAATGGGGTGGAGGGAGAATGCCTTTGAGTTTGCTTCGTACTGTAGGGCGAATGACTTGCCATCGCTCTATTCTACCTTGGCAGCATCAACTGCATACACATCTGCCAGGTCAGCAAGACCAGTCGAGTGAGCAAATATGGGTTCCATAGCACGCTATAGAAGGGGTTTAAACAGGAGATATAACCATGCCAATTGTCCGACTGCTGCTCTCCGATGGTGAGAACGTAATCTCACCTTCTCTAGAGGGGAGATGGGTGGTACAGTACCGTGTAGAATGGGTCCTCTTCGAGGTGTCCCAGCGGGGCATAACATACACACACACCGATGTGCTACATCAACCTCCGGGCAGTGCACACAGCAGCTCACTGGTAGAAGTCGGCCGGGACGTGATAGAGTATCTCCCAGGTGCCAACAGCAACCTATGGAAAGCTATCAGTCCTAGCCTGTTCACACCTGTAAATCACCTGTTTGACAGACCCTCCATTAACATATATGCCAGCATGGATGGGATATCGGACACCCATTTAGAGTTTACACTCTTATTACTACTCGACCAAGATGATGAACCCGATAGAGGGTTGCCCAAAGGCCTTAAATGAACAGAGGCTCGCACAGCAACAGATCTGTCAACAAGAAGGAGAGCGACTACAGCGGGAGATCTGGTATCAACAGGCTGCCAGCAAGGCAAGGAGGCGAAGGAACAGTGAAGGTTCCCAATACTGCCAGGCCCTCCTGAAGGAGACTAAGTGGGACACAGGAGTCTTGACAGAGGACATCGTTTGCGATGGGCCTTCTGCAATCCCCGACGATGAGCCAGATGTCTTCACATACGACGATGAGCCAGATGTCTTCACATACCTCGATGAGTCATCTTCACACTGGCAGGCCCTCCTGGAGGAGAGTAAGCGGGACGCAGGAGAGCCAGATGTCTTCACATACGACGATGAGCCAGGTATCTCAGGAAGCACTGTAGATAGTGGAGATGATGGAATCTCAGGAAGCACCACATACGACGATGAGCCAGATATCTTCACAGACAAGGATGAGCCAGATAACATACAGTGGAAAGAGAAGTGTAAGACCAAGAAAGCCATTCAGCGGCGGACCTACTATCTTGGTCATAAGGTGAAGTTCCGGATGTCACGTCTCAGAAAGCTACTGGCACCCGACATAGTGCCGGATGACCACTTTCTAAGAGATGCCTGTCTCGACACTAAAAAGCTGGCACGGTTCGCCAGGCTCTCCAAAATGAACCCTTCTATGACTCATGAGCAGATTCTGCAGGGGATGCCGTTTAATCCTCCAGATATACTATCAGAGAGCCGGAAGCAACCAGAAATATACCCCTCCCTGACTGCTGACGAGGGCGGTACCATCCAAAGCTGGCGACTCCAGCAGATAGATACCATCAGGAAGAATCAAGTCCATGAGGCAGAAAAGTACAGCAGAACATGCAGGCGATATAAGACAGCCCACAACATCCTCGCGTGTACAACCACTGCTGGGGGTGTGATTGGAGCCAGTGCTGGTGTGGCAGCTGTGGCCCCTCTCACTACAGGGGTGGGTGCCATCGTCGCCATCCTGCTGGGTGGCGTGACCCTAGCTTCCACTGTCTTGGCCACGGGCTTGGGTGTGGGGCAGCGGCAGATCGCAAGTATGCTACGGACTATTAACGAGTCTGTCAGCAAAGCTCTCGAGGATGGACAGGTTACCGATGAAGAGTACCACCATATATTGAAGGTCCAAGCCCTGTACCGCATGGAGAAACCTAGTGCGACAGCAATACCTCAAAGGCTCCAGCGGGCGGGTTGATATGGAGGAGCTAAAAAACGAGATGTTACGGCGAGGTCACCCCGCCGGTCTATGGAGTCGAGACGACTACAAATAGTGTGCTGCCTGTACGGTAGCTTTAAGAACACCAGCATAGATGGCCTTCCCACTGAACCTCACGACAGTCATCCGGAGCCAACCGCCCCTCCTGGGTACACCCTTGAATGGCCTGAGAGGTCTACTGGATGATATATCAGAGCTAACACCGTTCACAATTTCAGTGGATGGACGGTCCCGAACCAGCTTCTCCGTCAACCCACGACCGCTGACCAACCACCCCATCACCATCAAGGATGTGAAGCAAGCTCATACTTGGATGGCTGCTCCAAGCCTCTCATACTGGAATCAGCAGCTGAACTTTGCCGTGTGGTGTGCCATGGCAGGATGTGGAATAAGTTCCACCCGGCTTCACTCCTATTCTGGTACTCCTGAAGCTGTGCTCATCGCCACCTGTCTCAGATTCCACGTGTACTTCATGGTGCGACGAATCCTCCATGAGCTGGGTGCAAGCCTCCCTGATACAAACGACTTCGACCCACAGCTCAACAGTCATAGCGTCTGAGCGGCCAGCAGACTACAGAGAGAGTTCAGCGCACACCCAGACTATCAGTGGCATGGTGGTGACAACAGCGGTCTAGGGGTTATGTACGGTGACTCGAGACATGACTACTCAGGATTCCCCTATCGAACACCCCGACGAGTAGGCCGTCGGAAGACAGCGACATTCTCGTTCAATCCAGACCCTGACCCTGGAGCGCCGGTGCAAAATATGCACATCAATGGCTTGCGGCAGGACTATCCAGATGTGTGGAAGTACTTTGTCCCACACACACCACCTCAGGCCTCACACCAGCAGGGATCATTCGGATCAAGCAGTCCCTGGAAGCACTGTGCCACTGCCTCCTTACAGCACAGACCAAGCTGCGTCATTCCATAGATGGTGTCAGCGGAGCAGAGGTCCAGGCCATGTTCATCAGTCTCGTTGAGGATATGATCATCGTGGCAGACCGCAGTAGTCTTATTGCTAAGTTCCAGCAGGGGTTGCAGAAGGCCCGTCGCAAACTTGACTTTGCTATTTCACCACACCTACGGTTGATTCCGAGCAACATGATCGTGAACATCGAGGACCTCCAAGTCAGGGGCTATAACAACATGATAGTCGAGGGGAGTTCCCCCGGTGTTCACTTCGGCTTCAACACGGATATCAATGCACCTACTCGTAGTACGGCCCATAGTCGTTCCGACCCTGACACTGCAGCCAGTCGACACGATGCTTCCCATGGCAGCTCCGACCCCGCTGAGACGCTGAGACACCAAAATGACACCACTTCCTACGAGTGGTGTCAAGCCTAGCTATCGTGGTGCTCGGGATCAGCCTACTCTGCCGCTAGCAAATCAGCTATAAGACTTATCCTGACTCTACAGTAGCAGTAGGGACCACGGTGAGACACTGAACCAGCTTGGCATGTCCTACAGCCCCTATACACACTGCTAGCATGCACATCCAAGGGCTGGATGGTTCCACAGCGCATCCTTTTTTCAGCTTGTCGTATCGCAGAGCCTTGTTCAGCTCTGAGTCAGGTGAGGCCATGGCGGTCTGCAACTGCTGGAACACATCTGACAGATACTCCCGATCCTTGTAGAACCCTTTAGCTCGCAGGAGCTGCTCGAAGATACTCCCGCCGATGATAAGGTATTCTAGGAAGCAGATCTGCCCCTTACCAGATCCTAGATAGAGCTTCACAGCTGTCAGCTCCTCTGTCAGCTCAGCACCGGAGAGCTGAGCGAGCTCATCTGGAGTCTTCTTCTTGTAGTCCTTCAACTCCCTCCGGAAGACATCATAGTACTTCTCGCATAGCTTGAGCTCAGACATATTTAAGATGTCTCAATAGAGAGATGAATATTCCTGAGTACCAACCCGGCCACCTGGCAGATGCAGACTGGGAAGATCTTATTAGCTCTCTCGACAGGGAACGCAGATGTTTAACCGCATTGTATACTCAGTGCTTAAACAATGACGTCAACGGTACAGATCGTGAAGCAACTGCTCGAGAGCCAAGCGAGTCTTCAGAAGGTGGAGAACCTGCTGCGAACCAAGACACAGAAGTTACTGACCAAAGCAAAACCTCTGGCAGTCCATATCACCAGTAACATGGCGGCGAATGTGGCCATGGTGAACAGGACAGGTGGAAATGAGGTTCTTCCTGCCGCCACTGCAGCTGTCCTCGCTACAGTGGTGAGTGGGTTGGCCGAGCAGTCTCGGAATAACTCACCACATCCCAAAGATCGCCATCAGTGGTGCCTCCTACACTGCCGCTGCCAAGATCATGGGTGAACACGGGTTACACTAATGGAGGCCGCGGTTCCAGGGCTAGCAACGAGTGCAATGGCTGAGATCATCGTCGCCTACGTTTAAAACCTCTGAATAGTGAGAGATGGATCACGAGACCCCTGCAGCATATGAGGCATGGCGTGCCGGAGGGCGGTGTGTAGCCCATAGTCAAGCACGCAGACTGAGGATTGCCAATGCCCGGGAATGGTGGACCGCCCAAAAGGCATGCCCCTGCAGAGGGCCAGTACCCTGAGCACTGCTACCTATTTCCTTGGCCAACTGTGTGGTCCTCCTATGCCCAACTATTTCACTGGGGGTATGACTAGTAGGTTTAAGCCGTCTGTATATAGCACTATGACTCTGTCACTCACAGACCTAGAAAGCAAAGCTAGGCGATCTTGCTCACTTGGGCGAGGCACGCCTCAGATCAGAGGACAGTTGCCCTTATCTCCTTCCTAGACTTCGATGAGAAGAGAACCGCGGGAGATCCGCGGTACCATCCCAGTCCAAGATCTCATCGGGAACACTGATACGGTGGGACAATCGGCCATTAACAAGGCCAAGACCGTATACAAGGGGATGGGCATCAAGGAGAGGGCGACGATGCGAGGTATGCTCGGAGTCAATGAGACTGGAGCCATCAAGGTTATGGCTGAGTCCTTTGCACAGGACCTGGTTAAGGATCTCCTGAAATCACGGAGCTCATTCCAACATGATGGAGAGAATCTCAAGATAGGCACCATCGACCTGAGCAATATCACTGTCGATGGCAAAAAAGGGGCTACCGCCAGCCTCCAGCTACCAGAGATGAAGAAGTCAGGATTCATTGGTTTACCGTTTAAGACCACAGGATAGTCATGGCTTCCCGTGCATGCATCATACAGATACTGGATGTACTAGACACTGTGGGGGCTGACACAGGCCCTCTACGCTATCTTCTGAGCTGCTGCTGGGGTTTCATGCGTGACGCCTCCATCGCATCCTTCGTATCCGCCGGAGGTGCAGGATTCCCTGCTCTGCAGGCGAAAGAGCTGGTGCAGGAAGTACTGCTGTTTAGTCTCCCAGATATAGAGTTCTAGTTATCGATGACCCTGCAATGGACCAGAAGATAGTCACCTACCTCAGCAACCTCACCAGGCGCATCCGGCACACAAAGATAACTGTCTTCATCCTCTTTCAGAAGTACAACCGCGAGATCTCCCTGGACATCCGCCACAATGCCCAGTTGCTATACTTCAGCTCCAGGTGTGGACGTGCCCTGCTCGAGACCATATACGACAGCCTAACCCTCAAGGAGACCAAAGGGGACTTTATCGCAGGTGTACAGAGGGCAGCTGATCTGTACCGCTTCATCTTCAGCAACAAGGAGACAGGTGAGCTGTCACACTTCACGCCCTCTCTGGAAAAGGCGCAGACCTTCACCTACAAGCTGAATCCAGCCAGGAAACTAGCCTGCTCCATGCGTCATTGCTGACAGACTGTCGGCCGCAACTTTTTTCATTCATCAGAAGGTTGAGGAACTTCGTCCGCGGTCTCCGCTGCTTCGTCAGATGCTTGAGGACCTTCGTCAGAAGCTTGAGGAACTTCGTCAGAAGCTTGAGGAACTTCGTCAGTTTCGTCAGAAGCCTGTTGCTGAAACTCTATCCACTGAGGGTCAGTTTCTAGGACTCTGTTCTTCTGGAACTTCTCATGGAAGATCCACTTTGCCCATGCGTGACGAGCATCTATCTTGCGAGCGGATTTGATGAGGTAGTCCTGGTAGTTATCTGGGAATTTCAGAAATGCTGGCAGATTCCTGGCCAATCTCCTGGGCCCTCTTTCGTTGAAGATGTACTCAACAGCCTCCTTGTGGCCAACAGTGAGCCCCTCCTGAGTACCTTCTGCATGACCAGTGTCATGGCTCTCCGCTACAGCGGCACTGACCTCCTCCCTGAGGTAGTTATTTGCTCCAGACTGGAGGTTATCCAGTATATCTCGCTCTTCCTGGCTATGGAGGCTAAATACGGCAGCCCACTTCCCGACCGTTAGTAGATCTTTGGGTTGGACCCTCGCCCTCGAGCTAGAATAACAGGACTGTTGGTTTGGGCCACACGTAGGTCGAGTGCCCCGCCCTGGGTGCTGTCAAACTTCCGGTAGAGTATCCGAGTCAGGAGTTCTTTTGTACTACGAGCTGGTGCTCCTTCCTCTATGGCGGCCAGTATCTCCGTATCAGACTGAGGTGTGACCTTGGCTCGCTCGTGGATAATGTTGATGTCACGAAGCAGTCCTCGGACCCTGTCACAGTGGGACAGTGCACGCCGTGGCGGTCGTGACGACTTGTCCTGCTGCCTATAGACAATCTGCTGGAGAACTTTACCAAACATGGCAGCCGTTTAAAACCTCTATATACCCAGACCTTAAACATGCTGCAATATGTGCAACATCCAGATGGGGCCATTGAGAGGGCGCCGACCAGCTTCTGGGTGGTGCGTCGCTTCCGCCCTGTACGCTATAGACATGCATGCATTTCAGGAGACGGCCTCTACCGGGATCTCGCGGTTATAGAAGAGGGGGCATTTCCTCGAACTTTGCCCACAGAGCCTTGGGGACCTCTATATCCACCTCAGCAAATCCAAACCAGCGGTCTACTAGGAGCTCCTCCTTAAAGTGGGCTACACCACTGTCTCCTTACCACAGGGCATCTCTTTGGCCATCGTTGACAGGTATAGAGCATGTGCATCGTAGCCGAGTAGACGTTGGCAAACACGCTCTCTGGCGGATTTGAGTCACACCGGCCTCGTGGTATCTGGTGAACACGATGCTGGGACCTCCGACATCAGCACCCTTCAGCATCTCGTAGGCTTCCTTGCCCAGAGAATAGAGGCTAACATCCGGCATGTGCTGAGCGGTTCCACGTAGGAGGTACTGCAGTGACACACCTGGGAGACACCACGTCTTTGAGGATGTCTATGTCTCATTCTGTGTAGAACTCCCGCATCTGCTCTAGGGCTTCCATGAATGGGCTGATGTCTAGGTTGTTGTAGTATCGCAGCCAGTCGGCAAATGTTCGCATTCCATGCTCGCGGAATGTCTGGTTACACTGTTCCCACTCTGTTCGCGTCAGGAGGTGCCCGCCCTTGAGCTTAGATGCCCATGCCGAGTAGTCAGGAAGCCCCGGAGAGTTGAGCTTCTCAGGCGTGTCAAACCATTCATACGGGAGCCAACTCTTCTGCTGTGTACACCCGTAAGCTTTGACCCATACCTCGTACGAGACTCCTGAGGTAGTTCAGCACATCGAGAAACCTTAGCTCAGGCGTTATGAGTAACATGGTTTGGCTAGCCTTCTTGGCGACTTTCACTGTACATGTACTGTCAGTTAGCTCGTTGACAAAGGGCTTCTTGATGAGGTTCAGGTCATACCACCCAGAGTTGAACCCCATTACAGGCACTTGGTCACACCACTTGTTGATCAGTCGCCGCTGTCGCTTTGGGAGCTTGTCCAGGTCTGTCGGTATGTACTGTGCCCTAACCCTTGTTCGGATTAGCTCTACCCGCCGTTGGATCCCCTGCATAAACTCTCTGATCAGTTCTTTGGGGGCAGGATTGCAGAGGTGGGTTGGGCTCACTCGTGGCGCCCTCTAAGGAGTAGCCAGTTGATACAGAGATCGGTATGTGAGTACTCTCGATCGTGAGAGCGTCCGTAGGATGCGTCCTGATACCCTCTAGGAGGGCTTCGAAGTCATAAACGATGAAGTGTGGGTATGGGACAGTCTGAACTCGTTTAGGGATGCTTGGGCAGCATTTTATAGCACACTCCCACTGTACCACAAGTGTGCATCCAGATGCTCTCAGCTTCTCCTCTCTCAGGACTGTCTTGTGGTATCTTTGTTCAGCGTCCTCCCCTCGCCGGTGTTGTGGACACCCGTGCCAGACACAGCCATGGAACTGGTAAACGGTGTTGGTGTTCGGATCATACCCATCTACGGGAAGACCCTCGATCCAACGCTCGCCCCTGTTTCTCGACTCATACTCGATCCAACGAGTAGCCGCTGAACTCGATGGTGGGGGCTGACTGAAGGTTTTCTCATACGCAGACTGTGGCGCCTCAACCTTCTCGCCAGGACACACGATTGTTGCTTTGCCGCCTGTACAGCGATCAGCGTGGCGTTGAAGATTGCCTGCCTTTGTAAACCTCAGCTAACAGTGACTGCAGACTAGTGTATGTGCCAGCTTGGAGATGTTCTTGATGCAGAAGGCGTGGTGGTCCCACACCCCGATGGTCATGGTGTCACGGTAGTGAGCCGCTTGCCTGATCAAGTGCCAGGTGCCCTCTTCAGTTGGTTCATACACGCGAATCCCGATCTTGGTGAAGAACTCTACCTTGTCCAGCTGATCCAGCGAGGTCTTGCGGACATCAGGTACCGTCACTGTCTTGCCGTAGAACTTTGTGGCAAGCTCTCGTGCAGGAGCTGTACTTCTATCAGCTCTCGCTCCTCGGTGGACTGCTAGACATCTCCAGAGACACATGTTTTCCCTGTAGGTGTCGAGAGCAGTCATACTCTTCTTCTGTCGTAGCCAGTCTGGGAGGGAGCCTGTTCAAGCAGAGGTTGGCGGTGGATGACAACCCTGACCTCAACGTTGATTGATCGAACGAAAGCCCACTTGGTGTTAGGTCGATCGATATTGTCTGTGTCGAGGCGGGCTTGCTCTCTTGCTGCCACCTAGTCCTGAGCTGCTCCTATCGGGTTCAGCCACAGGCTCCCTGGAGCATTCTTGTGGAAGAGCATCATCCTACTGTCTTCGATGTGACGGATGCGATAGGTATGGGTGTAGCGGAGGTAGAAGGCATTCTGGACAGTCTGCTGGATCTTTTGCATGATCTGGCCTGTGAGGTCTCCTTCTAGACCTCTGAAGAATGTCCAGCGTACTGACCGGCATCCTCTATCCTCTGTCTCCCTTTTGCCGAGACGCTGGTCAAGAATGTGTTCGCCCTCTCGCCTCATGCTCCGGGCTAAGGGTTCAGACCTCGGCCCCCCCCCCTCACCACTCGCTTAGTGATCCTGCGTAGGGGAGGTAAGCGCACCAGTGCATGGCCCGCCATCCGCCTCGCTACAGTCTTGGCTCACAAGCTAGCAGTCACCTCCTCGTCCATCTGACGAAGCTCACGGATCCGCTGCGCTTTCTTGTGGGAATTCAAAGGATCATCTGTGGTAAGCATTGGAAACCTTCCCGTCTTCATTGCTCGGGAGAGTCGCTTCTGCGACTCCTCGGCACAGGCCTGTCCGATCATCTGGAGCAGGTCGGCTTTCTTGGCCTTAGAGGCCACTCTAAGGCTGAATTGCTTTGCTACATCGCGAAGCTGTGCAACAGTAGTCATGGTGTATATCACTGTGGATGCCTGTCTCTAAATGGCCGTTCAGACCCTATTATGTGTGGTTGATCACAAGGCGATCGGTACCTGGAACCTGTGGGTGGTCCGTCGTGTCGATGTGATAGTGGATGCTTGTCTCTAAATGGGTGTTCAGATGCTATTATGTGTGTGTGGTTGATCACAAGGCGATCAGTTGTGTATGTCGCTGTGGAGGCTTGTCTCTAAATGGGTGTTCAGTATGGTAGTAGTAGGTTGGAATTAAAATGATACTACCTCCCTCAACTGGCAGCCATTCGGCGATCCGAGGCCCCCACCAGCCTCTCAATCCCTGGGGCATAGGGTTGTTGAGACATGTCGTGGTCGGTGTATATCACTGTGGCTGCGTGTCTCTAAATGGGCGTTCAGACCCTATTATGTGTGGTCGTAGTAGCATCATCTAGAGGCATACACCAACCACATGTCTCAACAACCCTAAGTCCCCAGGGATTAAGAGGGCAGTGGGGGCCACGGATCACCGAACGGCTGCCAGTTGAGGGAGGTGGCATCATTTTGACTCCAGCCCTACTACTGAGGCAGAAGAACAAAATTGCAGACCAGGTCAGGTCTCTATACCATGATCGGCTTGACCAATTCGGGGCGATTATAAGCACTTGGCATTCTTCCTGTCTGATTTTCTGAAGAATTTTTTTTAATCAGGATTGCTGGTGAATATGTGTATGAATAATTTCGAACGATGTACTATACAAGATGTGTAACGCTATTAGTAAAGTCGGCCAGAAAAGATGGTCCATGTGTGGCAAGTGCTAAGGATGACCCAAGATAGCAACCCAAAAAAACAAGCAATCAAAATTCTGTATACAAGTTCTGAAGTGTACCAGACTAGGGTCCGTCCAGCTGAGTTTGGTTGAAATCGGCCAAGCGGTTAATGAGTAGCCTTTTAAATGATTTCCGAAAAATTTGGAAAATCCAAGATGGCCATTGGTAAAATTGACCAATCAAAATTCTGTATTCATGTTCTGAATCCTACCACCATAGGGTTCTTCGAGCCAAGTCTGATTGAAATCGCCTAAGCAGTTAATGAGGAGTAGCCTTTTAAACGATTTCCAGCCATTGTTCGGAAGATTTAAGATGGCACTGAATAAATTGATCAATCAAGTCTGCATACAAGCCCTGAAGCACACACCCCTAGGGTCCTTCTAGCCATGCTTGCTTGTCATCGTTCAAGCGGTTAATGGGTAGTAGCCTGTTAACAGATTTAACAAAATTTTCAAAAATCCAAGATGGCCGTGGGAAAGATTGACCAATCAAAATTCTGTATACAAGTTCTAAAACCTAGCAGCCTATTATCCTTCCAGCTAAGTCTGGTTGAAACTGTCCAAGCAGTTGATGAGGAGTAGTGTTTTAAACTATTTCGGGCACTTTTTTGGTAAATTCAAGATAGCCACCAAAAAAATTGTTCAATCAAAATTCTGTATACAAGTTCTGAATCTTATTACTCTAGGGCCCCTCCCCCTGAGTTTGATTGAAATCTGCCCAGTGGTTAATGAGTAGGCTTTTAACCGATTTTCAGGAAGTCCAGGATGGCTGCTGGAAAAATTGACCAATCAAAATTATGTATACAAGTTCTGAACCCTCCCACCCTAGTATCCTTTGAGCCAAGTCTAGCCGAAATTGCCCAAGCAGTTAATGAGTAGCGTTTCAAAAAATTGTCCAATCAAAATTCTGATATTCTGTATACAAATTCTGAAGCATACTACTCTAGGGTCCTTCCCACTCAGTTTGATTGAAATCGGCCCAGCAGTTAATGAGTAGGCTTTTAACTGATTTTTAGAAAATCCAAGATGGCCAGCGGAAAAATTGATCAATCAAAATCCTGTATGTAAGTTCCGAAACCTCCCACCCTAGTATCCTTCCAGCCAAGTCTGGCTGAAATCGCCCAACACGTTAATGATGAGTAGCGTTTTAAGCAATTTCCTGCCAATTTTCTGAAAAGTGAAGATGGTCACCGAAAAAATTGTTCAATCAAAATTCTGTTTACATGTTCTTAAGCATACTAGTCTTACGGTCCTTCCCACTGAGTTTGATTGAAATCGGCCTCATGGTTAAATGAGTAGATTTTCACCCAAAAAAGTTCTATCAAAATTCTGAATGGAAGTTCTGGAGCCTACCACCATAGAATCCATCCAACCAAATTTGTCCAGCTATGGAGGAGTACCATTTTGACCATTTCCGGTAAATTTTTCACAAAATCTATGATTTTCACCCAAAAAATTGACGAATCGAATGGAAGTTCTAGAGCCTATGACCATAGGATCCTTTCAGCCAAATTTGGTTAAAATCATTCAGAATGGTAAGGAGAAGAAGCAATTTGACAATTTCCGGTACATTAAAAAAAAATTGATGAATCAAAATTCCGAATGGAAGTTCTAAAGCCTATGACCATAGGATCCTTTCAGCCAAATTTGGTTAAAATCATTCAGAACGGTAAGAAGAAGCAATTTGACAATTTCCGGTACATTAAAAAAAAAATCTAAGATTTTCACCCAAAAAATTGATGAACCAAAATTCCGAATGGAAGATCTGGAGCCTACCACCATAAGGTCCTTTCAGCCAAATTTGGTTGAAATCGCTCAGAATGGTAAAGAGAAGAAGCAATTTGACAATTTTTGGTACATTTTTCATAAAATAAGATTTTCACCCCAAAAATTGATGAATCAAAATTCTGAATGGAGTTTCTAGAGCCTATGGGCATAGGATGATTTCTACCAAATTTGGTTGAAATCGGTCAAAATCATAAGGAGAAGCACTTTGACAATTTCTGGTACATTTTTCATAAAATCTCAGATTGTCACCCAAAAAATGGATGAATCAAAATTCCAAGAGGGTGTTCTGGACCCTATGACCATAGGGTAGCTCCAGCCAAATTTGGTTGAAATCAGCCAAGTGGTTAATGAGTAGTGTTTTAAAGCAAAAGTTGACGGACAGACGATGGACGGACAAGGGATGGTCGCCATGGCATAAGCTCACTTAGCCCTTTGGGCCAGTTGAGCTAATAATGTATCAAGAGGACCTTTAAATTTTCCTCATCGATAAAATCAACATCATCTGCATACTCTATCTCGTGGCATACCAATCATTGACATTAGAGAGTGTGGACTTGTTTACAAAGTCGATCTTGTGGCATACCAATCATTGACATTAGAGTGTGGACTTGTCTACATACTCTATCTTGTGGCATACCTATCATTGACATTAGACTGTGGTCTTGTCTACATAGTCTATCTTGTGGCATACCTATCATTGACATTAGAGAGTGTGGTCTTGTCTACATAGTCTATCTCGTGGCATACCAATCATTGACATTAGAGAGGGTGGACTTGTCTACATAGTCTATCTCGTGGCATACCAATCATTGACATTAGAGAGGGTGGACTTGTCTACATTGTCTATCTCGTGGCATACCTATCATTGACATTAGAGAGTGTGGTCTTGTCTACATAGTCTATCTCGTGGCATACCAATCATTGACATTAGAGAGGGTGGACTTGTCTACATAGTCTATCTCGTGGCATACCAATCATTGACATTAGAGAGGGTGGACTTGTCTACATTGTCTATCTCGTGGCATACCTATCATTGACATTAGAGAGTGTGGTCTTGTCTACATAGTCTATCTCGTGGCATACCAATGATTGACATTGGAGGGTGGACTTGTCTACATAGTCTATCTCGTGGCATACCTATCACTGACATTAGAGAGTGTGGTCTTGTCTACATAGTGTTCTCGAAAAGATGAGTGTTGCGGTGAGGTAGGAAGTGAAAAGCGCTGGTCATAAACCATCACGTTGTGGTGATCCTATTGATGTTTCAACTGTGCAGTAAGTGCTGATTTGACGTGAACATTTAATTGTGTGTTTGTCAATAAGTGTCTCACCAGGCGTAGTTCATTTTCATTGTAGCCAGCTTGGTGTAGAAATTGAAGAATCTGTGGTCTCTTGATGGCATCAAATGCACGTGATATGTCGATTCCCATCTTGTAGAAGTCCCAATGCTTTGATAACACTACTGATGATAATATGCGTTATGCCCAGACTATGTCAGCGCAGCTACATCCTCTCTTAAAACCAGTCTGCCAGTGTCCAGTAAATTTGTCAATCTTATATATATCTGATACAAGACATTGTCGCATTTGATAGAATTTTTTGGCTGCTGTTCAAAAGCACTATTGGTCTATAGGCTATGGGTATTGGATTAACCCTCTTTATGCCTCATGCTGAGATTCAAGCGAATTACTATGGATCTCATTATTGGAGAGAGTATGGAGATACCTGAAGGAGCCTTTAATCACTTAATACCACAATACCCAGAAGACAGTTGCTGTAAAAAATTCATCCTACTACACTTCCCTTCAGAGAAAGAAAGAACTATAAGTAATGCAAGGAATTAGGTTGTAATGTAGTAACAATTTAAGAATGGTCAAATGGCAGTGAGTCAGTTTATAGTGTACAACCAGAGACAAGAACAGACACTGATTCAAATGTGTTATTGCAAAGTTATCTGGGCATGTGTTAACTTAAGGTTGTAGTGGAGAGCCTAAGATAGCTATAACATTAAAATGTGACAGTGAAATAATCTTTCCCCATTGGACTCCATACTTGAGATAATTTTAAAAGGAAATATCAGTCTGTTGATCTTCAGTGAATCAACTTCATCTTCATAATGCAGATACTAGATGACCACAGGAACATTTTGATGGAAATCTGTCCAGAAATAATGAAACAATACACCATTGCGGATGGTGTGCACACACACCATTGCGGATGGTATGCACACAGACCATTGCGGATGGTGTGCACACAGACCATTGCGGACAGACACATTGATGGATAGACAAACAAAAGAGGGCATACGCCAGGGCCAAGTGAGCCAATAAATATATCCTAACCTAAATGCAGAATGTCACCAGGAACTTACTCGCTATTAATATACCTTTTTTAGATTAATCTGCTTTAGCAATGTCCGATTGATAGTAGCCTCATAGAAATCTTTCTGCATTGGTCTGAGTGGAGCATATACCATTATTTCTTGCTTAGGTGGGATAACCAGGTCCACATCTGCCTTCAAGCGTCTCAATAGGAAGGGTGTCAGGATCTGAAATATAAACGATTGTCTTGATAGGTTTTCACACATGCAACATATGATTTAACGTCTACCATTGGATAAAAATGTTCCAGACTTTTAAATGACAGGAGATCCAAAGGGCCTGTATCGCTCACCTGGAATTATTGACCACTGGCACAAATGAACAAAACAAGATGAGCACTGGAAAAATTTACCAATCTAATTTCTGTGAAGGTTTAGTGAAGATTTAATAAAATTGGCCCAGTTGTTAATAAGTAGTCTTTGATAAGATTTTCAAAGAAAATTCAAGATGGCCACCGAACACGTTAAATTTAGATGGATCCACGACGGCCATGTTTTTTACGTTTCAATGGACAAATTTTAATGGCGTTTAGGCCCTAATCATATCTGCTAAACTTCAGCCTGATCCGTTCAGCGGTTCTGGAAGTTGTTTTTGCAAAAACTAGATCATCCAAGATGACCACCGAAACATTTGGCAAATTGAGTTCCCTCGAACAAACAAACAATCTCTTTCCCTAGATCATATTTCATGAGGTTGCATCGATCCCCCAAGCAGTGTTGGAGAAGATTTTTAGACGTTTCTAAAAGTTGGCCAAAATCCAAGATGGCCCTGGTCAAATTGGCCGATCGGCTTCGTATGAACAAACTTGAATCTCTACCTCCTAAGGATTGTTCCTGCTAAATATAATTAAAATCGGGCCACAGTTCTCGAGAAGACATTTTAAATTTCCCATTGCTTTTGTATGGGAGCATTTGGTGTGATATTGATCCAAGATGGCTGCCAAACTGTTTATTCGACAGTTTCAAAAATGGCAAATTTGAGATCAGAATACCCAAAAACATACATATAACCAAATTTAGTCTCAAAATCCATCAAATAAAAGACTTCAATATCACTGCCACATGCTACATGGCGGCCATATTATTTGATGGATCAAGTTCCCTTGAACAAAGTTTAATTGCCCTTAAAATCCCTAATCATATCTCCCAAATTTCGGCCTGGTCCATTCAGCGGTTCTTGAGAAGTTGTTTTCAGAAAAACTATATCATCCAAGATGGTCGCCAAAATATTTATCTGATCAAGTTCTCTTGAACAAACTTAGTTCAGCTCTTTCCCTAGAACATATTTCATGAGTTTTGATTGGATGCACCAACCGGTTTCAGAGATTTTTAAAGATATTTTTAAAAAAACGGCCAAAATCCAAGCTGGCCACCGGCCAATCGGCTTCCTTTGAACAAAGTTGAATCTCTATGCCCTAAGGAGCCTTCCTGCCAAATACAATTGAAATCTTCCCAGAAGTTCTTGAGACCTTTTAAATTTCCCATTGCTTTAGTATGGTAGTTTTTGACGGGAAAATAATCCAAGATGGCTGCCAAACCATTTATCCAAGTTTTGAAAATGGCAAATTTGAGATCAGAATACCCCCAAAAATATATAAAACCAATTTCGGCCTCAAAATCCACCAAAAAAAAAAAATCCAATATGTCCATCAAGCACCCTACATTTTGATTGGCCGTGTTTTTTAACGGATCTACTTCTCTTGAACAAACTTTAATGGTACTTAGTCCCTAATCATATCTCCCAAATTTCGGCCTGATCCCTTCAGCAGTTCTGGAAGTCGTTTTCAGAAAAAACTAGATCATACAAGATGGCCGCCAAACTATTTGGCCAATCAAGTTCTCTTGAACAAACGTGGTTCAGCTCTTGCCCTTGATGATATTTCATGAGTTCTGAATCGATGCGCCAAACAGTTTTGGAGAATATTTTTCAATACATTTCTAACAAGAGTGCCTGCCGCCGCCGCCTATGGGGCTTAATACTAGCGTGCCCAAGAAATACTTGACTATATTATAATATTGTTTATATTTAATGTAATAACTTTATCCAAAAAAACACCATTGTGTACAGTCTACACTGGTTTGAAGTCAGCAGCTCTAAGCAGCTCATCAAGGAACAATAGCATATGTACAAGGACTTATTACCAGTTATTAATGAACTGCTTAATTGTTAAATAATCTGCTGGGTCTACTACAGAGAGCCAGCTACTATGCCATTAATTGACCCATTGTGTTTGAAGAAACATACAACCAGCTCAGGAGTGTATTAACCCTTTGAGCCTTACAGCATTCATATATGTATTGCAATTTATGATGTCATAATTATTCTGCTGAACATTTGAGAAATGATTTGATTCAAAGTTATTGCTGTCTAATACAGCAAACATTTTCTGTTAAATTATTTGAAAAATATTCAATAGTTGCTTTGTATGACCGTTATAAAAAGTAAATACAATTAGTACAGCATTGAAATGAAAGGGTTAATCCTCATACTATGGATATAGATTTTTAAATAGAGATTTAACCATTATACTGCTGAACCCAGATATTAATAATTTATAATTCTAAAATGGAATCAGTATGGCTGGCAGACCAGTCTGTCTGTAATAATAATTTAATTCAGTAAATTCAGCATTACAATGGTTTTTTACAAGTAGCTACATGAGGCGTAACCCTGATATTATTCAGGATTGTATTTAATTTAATATATTGCTGAAAATTCATGTTTTTACAAATGATCGAACAGACACGTTTGAATGGTGAAACTTTAATTGCCTGGAAACTAGTATGCTATATATGTGTGAAATTATTATGGAGAAAGAAGAGAGTTAAAAGCTTGGAGAGCATGTCAGTGAGTAAGGTTGTAAATGCAGAGTTTTGTAGAAGTTTGAATATATAAAGTTGCTATGTAAAGTTATTGAATTTGAATTTGAAAAACAAAGTACAAGCTAAGACTGTGATGTTGTCGATCTAGTGAAGAATAATTATAGTCAACCGCCACAATATAGAAGAGACCATTTGTTTATCTATCCAGTCAGTAGGATAGAAATAGACCATCAATCAGTCCATCCGTCGCTTCATCTAGCAGACCGGCTCAGCAGCGGCTCAACCCCAGAGTCACAACTCACAAACCCTGGTTACCTTAATTTGGTGGAGGACCGGTTGTGTTGAAGTAGACGTCTTCAACACACTTTTTCAACCTCTCAACAAGCCAAGCGAGTAGTCATCTAATGTGTCTTCAGAGTACCAAGCGAGTATAATCATCTAAATAGCCAAGCGAATGTATCAGGATCATAAACTTTCAAACTGTGTTAGATATGGATACACGTAACCCAGGAAGTACTTGTTGTTGCCATACATCTGTAATGAATCCAGTTCCAGCAAGGCCAAATGTGGTACCTGTGCAGAACCAGCATATGTCAGCGTCATTAGCTGTCTGCATGAGTCAGCGGAGTCCAGTGAAATCAGTGAGTAAAAGGGGCTCAAATTCAAATATTCATCATGGTGTTTTTCATCAGCCCAGACCTTCAACCAACAGCAGTGCCAGCCAGATGTCTCACCACAACAGGCAGAAACATGTTTGTGGGAGATGTGGAGGTAAGAAAAGCAGGTCACATAGCGAAAACACTTGTCATTATCAAAATTTCAGGCTGGTTTTGTTCTAAAATCGGTCACAAACAAAATATGTGCTACAGTAACCCCCTAAATGGTAGACTAAATCATCATAATTCTAATGCTAAGGTTAATGTTCACCATAGGCATAATATATATGTTAATAACAATGTACAGAAACAGAAATCTACATGTAATAAGAATTCCTCTGTTCAAATGACTAACAAGCCTAGAAATAGAGTAGTTAATTCGCACAATCAAAACACTTCACAATCTCGACAAATGAATAAGACATTGAAATCGGAATCGAAACAAGAAAATTGTGTATCGTCCTTAAATGTAAATGCTTATGAATTTACAATTTCTAAGCAAACACCATTGTATCCTACAACAACAAATTTAACACCTAAGGTAAATCAGTCTCTTGCTTTGAAGTCACCACAAAGTGAAATTATTCATAAGTAAATAATTATTCCTTCAGAATCTGTAGAAACAAAAACTGTGTCAAAATCCAGCCAGACTATTGGAAATTTAACTGCTACTGTTGCTACAGAATGTTGTAACCTTCCGTCAGCCATGTCTTCCTCTTGTTCTGTTGAGACACACAATGCATCTACATGAACAGATTAATTATCTGATGAAAAGTATGTCCAGACCACACCAACAAAAGAAAATAATCTGTCATGCAATTGCATTGATAAGCAAGCACTGCTAATTAAGCAAGAAACAGAAATATATGCATACAAGGACCAAATAAAAAAGGACAAGGAAGATTACAACAGCAAATTTACTGAATTTCAAAATACCTTTTCAGAACATCACAATATAAATCTGTCTCAATGACAAATACTTGAAAATCTTCAACTAGAAAAATTGCAACTTAAAGAACAATATGAAAGGTTAGTCAATGAAACTCAAAGGTCATCAAATTATAATCAATATTCAGCAATTAAGTTCAATAATAAAGGTCAGTGCAATAGAAGACATTAAATACATAGTAATACAATTTGTGCCAAGTGCTCTCCGCTGGTGTTCCTGTGATTCTGGCTGAAACATTTCCAGGTAAACATGTTTTGAAAAGTTGTGGCTGAATCAGTCAGAACCAAAACATCACAGTCATCAGATGTATTATTGTGAAATGTCATTTCCACTGCCGAACCCGAGTGAAGTAATGGAGCTACATGGGATAATTAATTATATTGTGTGAAATTTCCATCATCGCATCAGCTAAATTGTGCTACATTTGCTAAATGAAATGGATTACAGATTTATAGTTTTATATTTTAATTGAAGATAATGAATTTATCAAGTGTAAGTAAGATATATATATATATATATATATATATATATATATATATATATATATATATATATATATATATATATATATATATATGATGCAAATCTATAATAAGTGATGCGGTTATGGAAGTATTATACAGATGCAAGATTTTGAGGAGCCATGACTTGACCAGCTTCAGGGACAGTCATTGACAGTGCCATGATTATAATGTTATTTATTTTTCTAATGCCAGGGACTGGCATTAGCGGGAGCGGAAGGAAATTATCGTGCCCAAGAATTATTTGAAAAGTATGTCCAGACCACACCAACAAAAGAAAATAATCTGTCATGCAATTGCATTGATAAGCAAGCACTGCTAATTAAGCAAGAAACAGAAATATATGCATACAAGGACCAAATAAAAAAGGACAAGGAAGATTACAACAGCAAATTTACTGAATTTCAAAATACCTTTTCAGAACATCACAATATAAATCTGTCTCAATGACAAATACTTGAAAATCTTCAACTAGAAAAATTGCAACTTAAAGAACAATATGAAAGGTTAGTCAATGAAACTCAAAGGTCATCAAATTATAATCAATATTCAGCAATTAAGTTCAATAATAAAGGTCAGTGCAATAGAAGACATTAAATACATAGTAATACAATTTGTGCCAAGTGCTCTCCGCTGGTGTTCCTGTGATTCTGGCTGAAGCATTTCCAGGTAAACATGTTTTGAAAAGTTGTGGCTGAATCAGTCAGAACCAAAACATCACAGTCATCAGATGTATTATTGTGAAATGTCATTTCCACTGCCGAACCCGAGTGAAGTAATGGAGCTACATGGGATAATTAATTATATTGTGTGAAATTTCCATCATCGCATCAGCTAAATTGTGCTACATTTGCTAAATGAAATGGATTACAGATTTATAGTTTTATATTTTAATTGAAGATAATGAATTTATCAAGTGTAAGTAAGATATATATATATATATATATATATATATATATATATATATATATATATATATATATATATATATATATATGATGCAAATCTATAATAAGTGATGCGGTTATGGAAGTATTATACAGATGCAAGATTTTGAGGAGCCATGACTTGACCAGCTTCAGGGACAGTCATTGACAGTGCCATGATTATAATGTTATTTATTTTTCTAATGCCAGGGACTGGCATTAGCGGGAGCGGAAGGAAATTATCGTGCCCAAGAATTATTTGACTATATTATAATATTGTTTATATTTAATGTAATGATAATTTTATCAAAAAACACATTGTCTACACTGGTTTGAAGTCAGTGGCACTAAGCGGCTCATCGAGGAACAATAGCATATGTACAAGGACGTATTACCAGTTATTATTGAACATACAACCAGCTCAGGAGTGTATTAACCCCTTGAGCCTTACGGCATACATATATGTATTGCAATTTATGATGTCATAATTATTCTGCTGAACATTTGAGAAATGATTTGATTCAAAGTTATTGCTGTCTAATACAGCAAACATTTTCTGTTAAATTATTTGAAAAATATTCAATAGTTGCTTTGTATGACCATTATAAAAAGTAAATACAATTAGTACAGCATTGAAATGAAAGGGTTAATCCTCATACTATGGATATATTTTAAATATAGATATTTAACCATTATACTGCTGAACCCAGATATTAACAATTTATAATTCTAAAATGGAATCAGTATGGCTGGCAGACCAGTCTGTCATTAATAATAATTTAATCCAGTAAATTCAGCATTACAATGGTTTTTTACAAGTAGCTACATGAGGCTTAAGCCTGATATTATTCAGGATTGTATTTAATTTAATATATTGCTGAAAGTTCATGTTTTTACAAATGATTGAACAGATATGTTTGAATGATGAGTTTGTTTGCCTGGAGACTAGTATGCTATATATGTGTGAAATCTTTATGGAGAAAGAAAAGAGTTAAGAGCTTGGAGAGCATGTCAGTGAGTAAGGTTGTAAATGCAGAAAGTTATGTAGAAGTTTGAATATATAAAGTTGCTATGTAAAGTTATTGAATTTGAATTTGAAAAACAATCAATCAAGATCGTCTGTTTCTCCATCTAGCAGACCGGCTCAGCAGAGGCTCAACCCCAGAGTCACAATCTCACAAACCCCGGTTTACCTTAATACACCTGTCTTTGATGAATTATAATCTTTTCAGTGAGGATATCTCTGGATAATATCGACAGATCTGGACGAAACTAAATCATGACACTTTATCTCTACCTAATATGTCCACATGAAAAAGAATTTCAAATGTAGGTTCAAAACTCCCTGAAATCTGGCTCGGAGAATAGATTTTACTGCGGTAACTCTCAGAAATATAAACGGATCTCACTCAAACAAAATCATGACACTTTGTCTCTACCTAATATATCCACTGAAATAAAAATTTCAAATGTAGATTAAAGGCTTTTTTAGATATGGCCAGGACACAAAAAATTTTGATGCATTTTAGGCGAGGTTACTCTAACAAATATGGAAGGATCTCGGCGAATTGAAATCATGACACTTCAGCTTTACATTTTATATTCACTGAAACAAAAATTTCAAACGTAGATTAAAATCATTTTTACATATGGCGCGGACACAAAATACCTGACACACGTTTTAGGTATTGCAGGGGGCATAACGCTCATAAATATGAATGGATCTCGCTAAAACAAAATCATGACACATTGATTTATATCGCGCCATGAACAATACAGTTTTATATTTGGGACTCACGTTTCCATGATCATTCAGTAATTCTCGGAACATTGGAATTCTGCGTCCATGGTTACGGAAGAAATCGACGAGCTTGGCATTTGGTGTATGGGAAGTGGAAGCGTACCTCAATGTATTGGAAGTAAGTTACCATATGAACTTTAATATGGTAGCAGAGCGTGGTTGCGCAAATTCACAAAGATTTCATGGTGCAAGTGATCGTTATACTCGGGCGTACTACAGTGATATAGGCGAACGTTGAATCTGCTTTTGTTATTAAACAAAGATGGCGTCCGGCGGTAGTTATAAAATTCTGCCTATGTTTTGTGAAGATAAACCGAATAACAGATGGGTGGATGAAATCAAGGTATGGCAAATAGTTAACGATTGCTCTAAAAATATACAAGCCCCGCCATAGCTTTGTCCTTAATGGAAAAACGAGAGTTGATACTTACCTCCCAAACACTGATATGCCGAAAATGTCTTCCTACACTCAAAAAAGCTCAGATTAAAAAAGTTAGGTGCCCGAGTCAGTTGACAGCTGGCCGGATGCCAGCTCCACTCCGCGCAGGCGCAGGCTGCCACTTCCTCGACATAATTTATTGGCTGACATAATGCAATGATAATATGCTTAACGACCGAGCCTCTGTCGGGCGGAGAGGCCAGGTCCGTGTTTAGGTAAGTATCAACTCTCTCGCGGAAAAAAAATCTGTGATTTCATTTAGTTCACTTCAAGAGTATGCTTACCTCCCAAACACGCTTTGATATTTGGCGGAAGGCTAGGTCTAGAAAACCTGCTCTTCCCTAGGAGAACCAAGCTCCTTTTGCATTTAAGCACTCACATGTGAAGTTGTGAGAAAAACACAACCAGGAAAGATAGAACATCTGTTTGCGACCAATGTGTGAGAGTAATGACCGTCGGGTCATATGCGCTCCACACACACACACCACCAGTCTTGGGACAGGAGGAGCTTTGACCACAATGTCCTAAATGCTCTTTATGTACTAGTGCTATAGTACTAAAAGACATCGCATGAAATGCTTCATTTCGTAAACTCTCATGAAAGAACCACATAATAACACAAACCATCACCATATTAGTACAGGTTTACGTGACATAATTATGAAAACAACACAAGACACACCTAGCAAATCTTTGACTTGGAAATCATCTTCCCCTCGGTGAAGAATGACACAGGACAATAGTGGTTGTTCCCACAATTAATGTGCTGTTTATAAATAATGAGATAAAGCCTTATATACAATATGTACACCTGATTATCGTGTCACGGAGGTAATGATTGGTAAAACTTGACTCACAGTGCCACTGGGCTACCGACATAATGTCATCCACCGGTACCCTGTTAAACAGGGCGGTGGAAGCCACTACGCAATGGACACTGTGAGCCTTGGCCATGTCAACCTGTTTGCCAGTGGCGGATTTGTGAGATAACTGGATGCATTCCACAATCCACCGTGAAATAGTGTCTTCTGATGCCCGGCCTTGGGGTTCAATGTAAGACAAACATAAAGAACCAGGGTTCATCTGCCATTCCTGTGTCCATTGCTTGTACCAGGTTTAATGTGCGGACAGGACACCATACCTTTGAACTAAGATCATATCTAGTCAAAGCTGGCAAAACAATAGGCTGACCTGGATATTTCAATGACTGATTCTTGGCCATGAAATTAACCCTAGGTAGAAGCCTGAGGCCTTCCTTTGGAACCACATAAGGGTCTGGCTCAGTAGATAAGGCATGAATTTCACTTCTACGCCTTGCCGAGGCCGCAACTATTAGAGAAACAGTTTCAAGTGTTAACATTTTCATAGAAATGAAACTTAGTGGTTCAAAGGATTTATCAGCTAGTACATGGAGCACTAGAGATAAACTTCAAGCCAGAATCACTGGAGGATTTTTCGATGTTAGACTACACGTCTCTGATTAAAGTATTCAAATTACCTACTTCATCACTTACCCTATTAGCCAAGCAAGGGATAACAGACATTAAAGCTGACTTATAGTCAGCAATAGAATTAGGTTTAAGGCTGTAGGCATCATACAGGTGAGAGGAAATCGACTACTACCTGAATAGATGAATCCATTGGATTAATACATCTTTCTGAGCACCATTCTGCAAATCTGTTGATTTTATAATTATATGCTCTTACGGTTCACCCCCTTCTGGTTTTGCCATAAACATGGATGCTTGCTCAGAAAAGCCCTCCTTAACTGCGGATTCCTTGACAACATCCACACAGTCAATTGGAACATTGACAGATTGTTGTGAAGGGCCTTGCACTGGAATATTATATCGTCCATCAGAGGGACAGGAACCGGATTGCAGACCAGAAGGTCCAGCGGATCCATGTACCATGATCAGTTGGCCCAATTTGGGGTGATCAGAAGCACTTGGCATTCCTGCCTGATTTTCTGAAGAATTTTTGGAATCAGGATTGCTGGCGGGTATGCGTATGTATACATTCCCTCCCAACTGATAACTAGCACATCTGTTGTGATAGAGCTCGAACCTGGAATTGGAGACGTACGGCGTCATCTTCACATGCTTCTTCATTGCGAATAAATCTATGTTGGGTTTGCCCCAGTGGTTGAACAGACGATTGATTTAGGTGCCATTCCGTAGGTAAAATGCTCATCCCTCGGCTCAATGAGTCTGCAAACAGATTTAACCTCTCAGGTAATATGAACTGCTTTCAAGGTGATCGCATGAGCTAGACACCAGCAAAGCAGTTTCCATGTTGTTATACAGAGGTTGGGCGACTTCGTTCCGTCCTGGCGGTTCATGTAATTCACTACTGTTGAGTTGTCTGATCGAACCAGGATTCTCTTGCCCTGGACTTTCTCTAATAAATGGTCCAGGCCCTGGATTACTGCTCGTAATTCCAGTAGATTGATATGTTCCTTTGACTAATCCAGATTTCAAAGCCCTGATACTGTGGCTTCTTCCAGGCAAGCTTCCCATCCCTCCACTGATGCATCCATGTACATCGTTATCCGCCAAGAGATTCTCTCTCTTCACCCACCATTGAAGGTGGTGAAGAGGTTCCAACACTGGCACTCTTGAGTCCAGGGTTCCTGTACTCTGGGTCCACTGTGTCATGAGAAATAACTGGATAGGCCACCTTCGCAAGGCCGCCTGTGGAATGACTGGCTCTAGAGAAACCATCAATCCCATCATTCTCAAGTAAACCTGTGTAAGCACATAGCGAGTGGTGCACACAGTCAGAATGACGGAGATGAGTATTTCTACTCTCTCCTCAGATGGGTAAACACACCCGATGTCAAGATCGAAGAACATGCCCAGGTAAACAAACTTCTGGGATGGAGTCAAACTTTCCTGATTGTGTGCTTTTAACAGTAAGTCATAGTTTGCTATGCTTGCCGTTGAAATGCCAAAGGGAAGAACTTTGAATTCCCATTGGCGGCACTGAAAGGTGAATCTCAGAAACTGTCGAAAACTCATCACAATAACCAGAAACATGGTTGAGTAGAAGCCGGGGCAATTTTGTGCCGGCTGAATTGCTCCTTTTTGTATGGGGGAATTTATCTCCTCGATACACAACCATTGATCTGGATCTCTTGGATTTTGAGTCCTGATCGCAAGACTAAGCGGTCCTGAGTTAACAGCTCCCACTTTCTTGTGGAAGGCCAAGCGACCTCCCATGGGTCCCCTTATGGATTGAGGTGGACAAGTAATGCAAGAGCGGCAATGTCTCTGGCACTGGTAGACCTGGAATGGCTACTGTAGTAACCAGCCCATCAGGCAGTTACCACGACCAGATCCCGGCGCACCTTTCCACCCCCCCCCCCCCCACCCACACACACACCCACCAGAGCGGCCCTATGCTGGTAGCCTACGCTGTGCTGGTGCCTGGCCTCTGACGTGACAAGCGCCACCATGGGCCTGCTGCGGACGGAACGCAGGGGGCGCTGAGTGAACATGTTTTCTACGAAGCACTTCAAATTGCTCCTGTAGCACCCTCTGATTAGTCACCAGACTGACAGTCTCCTGGAGGTGTTTGCATCCCTCCCCTCCAGAGACCAGGACCCGATATAGGCATACGCAGCAACCTATTTTAGAGATCCTGTGACAGGCACAGGTTGACTAGCGCAAATGTACGCCTTGCCCTAACACTCCTAGTGACGGCTCGTGTCATGAAATCCAGAGCGAGGTTTATACCATCCTGGATGGCTCTCTGGACTGTGACCAGGCTCGCTTGATGCGACACAGAAGTAGTGACTACTCCTAGTAGCATGTTCGAGACGTGCGAGAGTGCAGAAATTGCAGCTCTGGCACTGTCCTCTGTGTTGCGTAATGCAATATTGCCACTTTGCAGTGCGCCCGTGCATTAAGCGATCCCGTCTTAGCATGGGACTCTGGCCGCGTGTCCTCGTCTAGCGCAGCGCGGTCATATCTAAAATAATATCCAAGAAAGATAATCAGTACGATAAATATCATCCAGGTGTAAAGATGAATTGTATTCAACAAACACACAAACGCATAATCAAAGGTGATGAATAAAGCAATAACCTATGCCAACCAACAGAGAAACAGAAGAAAATAATTTTGGCAGCAGATTTTACAAATATTTTCAAATATTTTAGAGTGCCATGTCTTCATAACTCTAGAATATCTGCATCTTTAGCATAGGCATACTACCGTATCCATCGCTCTGGAAAGCACATTTAACATGCCTCTCCGCCATAAATAATAAGGGGACCATGGGGAAGAGAGCGATCTCTCAGCTCTCTAGGCATAAACATTCCTAATATGGAAGGGGTCAAAAGGTGGAGAGAATTTAGTCACAATAGTATTTCCATATCCATACCATGTACCGGTTGGACACAAAAAACAAAGTGATTAGAAATTCAAAGCGCCAATATATAATTTTACCAGTTTACATGGCGCTAAAAACGTCTAAAACGAATCCCGGAAACACATAAGAATGCGAAAGACCTGCAAAATTTAGACAAAATAATAATTAAAGACACCCGATTGCTTTGTCCCTGCACTCCATCGAGCTTTTATTGAGTGTAGGCAGATATTTTGGGGAATATCAGTGTTTCGGAGGCAAGTATACTCTTGAGAGTGAAAGTAGGAAAGTTGGGTTTGGTGGAAGAGGATATTATAGAGAACAATCAGACTGATTCTAGAAATAAACTCACACATAATCCAGTAGGATCTGATGAGAGAACGATGAAATACATAATATGCGAATCTGTTTTGCATTTTGTCAGACGGTCCTCATTTGTATGAAAATATTGCGATCTAAAATGGAATCTAAGGAAGAAGAAGCAGTTAGTGACACACACGTATTTGTCAGTGAGGCTATGAACTCCACTGTGCTGGATAGTGGTTGCAGTTCAACAGTCGCAGGACAGGAATGGATGAGCTGTTATTTGGACACACTCAGCTCTGACAAGTTTGATCGCTTATTCGCGTTGAAAGCGACGCAGTATTTAAGTTTGGAGGCGGAACACGTTTGAAATCGAAAGAAAAAATAACGTTTCCATGTGAGATCGCAGGAGTAAAATTTTCCATAACATCAGATGTTGTGGATAGTGACATTCCTTTGTTGTTGGGTAAACCAGCTATGAAAGGAAGCTAAAGTTGTTCTAGATTTAAAAATGGTCGTGCTTCAATATTTGGTCAGCAGATTGACTTACAGTGTACAACTTCTGGTCATTATTGCATTCCTCTTGATGATCATAAAATGCCAGTTGATGAAACATTTGACGTTTTGTTTGCAATGGATAATAAAATGCCAAAAGAGAAATATAAAATCTTGTTAAGCTTTATAAACAATTTTCACATCCCACCCGTCATTCCATCTGAGTCATCGCATGATGTTATTATTACAGCATGCTGGAGCATGTGATGAAGAATGTAAACATTTAATTGAGAACATAACTGATGATTGTAAAATTTCTAGGAAATATAAGAAATCTCCTGCAAAACCAATTGTATGCTTATCTTTAGCAACCAAGTTTAATGAAATTGTAGCGATGGACCTGAAAGTATGGAAACCAGGTACTTATATTCTGCATCTAATTGACATGGCAACTAGATTTAGTTTAGCAACTGTTATTAGAAATAAAATTCCAGAAGTCATTATGGATAATGTATTGAAGTTATGGATTGGTAGTGGTCTAGGCCCCCCTGAAAATGATTTGGCAGATAATGGTGGTGAATTTGCCAACGATATAGTCCTTGGCAAAATGGTGAATGCGAGAGAAATCATCGCGTAATTGATGAATGTTCTCAAAGCTGTTGAATGACAATTAGAACGTGGATCGTGAAACATCTTTAGAATGGGCAATCAATGTAAAGAACTCTCAGGAACCACAGTTAGTGAACCTTTTGCTAAACACCTTAATACGATTCATGCTAGTAGAAAAGCTTTCATAGAAGCAGAACCATCATTTGTAGCCCAATTTCAGGGGCAGTACCTGGAACTGGTCATTTTGAAAATTTTATGGAGACCACTGAGCATTATTCAGTCCATTACTGGGTGAACAAATTGTATGGTAACCACCAGCCTACTGGACGAACGGAACCAAAGCGGTATATGGTTGGAATGGTCGACGTGATCTCCTGTGATGATATTGTGCCTCAGGTATATATAAGTTTGACAATTTATGTATATATTCTGTATCTTGTTATTATTAATTTTGCATATGAAAAGCTTACAAATTGGTTTTATACTCCCTATTTGTCAAATGGCGTTATATGACAAGCTTATGGTGATATGATGTTAAATGTTTATCATGACAATCCAGTGATTGCCACCTCCATGTGGCATATTTATTCCTCAGTTTTAACATATGCTTGGTATATGTCTGAATCAAACTTCCCAATGTACAACGACCGACAACATTCGAGTGCCTATCAGCAACCCCTCGTGATTCCGGTCGTCATGACACATCTCTCAACTGCATGTAGATCGACCACTTTTACGCGTAGTGACGTTTCTATGATCTGACATTAAAAGATGGTCGTACATCACCATTTATAATAAGTAGGTAAATAGCAGTCAATATCATCATCTATTCTATTAACTGTATAAGTATATAATTTTATTATGTTTACATTATTTATTTTATTAAATGAAAAGATTTATTTAAACTTTAAAGTATGTGAGACGTTATAATAATTACGGAATGCCCACAAGCTTTATTGAATGGCCTGTCATAGACTCTTGATACGTCACAAGTTAGCCAATGTCACAATCATAATGGTCAATCAGTATGACGGGTCCATTTAGTCACAGAGGACCCTTAGACCCACCTGTCAATCAGTATGACGGGTCCATTTAGTCACAGAGGACCCCTAGACCCTCCTGTCAATCAATATCACAGGTCCATTTAGTCACATAGAGGACCCCTAGACCCTCCTGTCAATCAGTATGACTGGTCAATTTAGTCACACAGATGACCCCTAGACACTCCTGTCAATCAGTATGACAGGCCCATTTAGTCACATAGAGAACCCCCTAGACTCTCCTGTCAATCAGTATGACGGGTCCATTTAGTCACATAGCGGATCCCTAGACCCGCCTGTCAATCAGTATGACAGGTCCATTTAGTCACATAGAGGACCCCTAGAACCTCCTGTCAATCAGTATGATGGGTCCATCTAGTCACATAAAGGACCCCTAGACCCCCCCCTGTCAATCAGTATAATGGGTCTATTTAGTCACATAGGACCCTTCTGTCAATCAGTATGACGGGTTCATTTAGTCATATAGAGGACCCTTAAACCCTCCTGTCAATCAGCATGACAGGGCCATGTAGTCACAGAGGACCCCTAGACCAGCCTGACAATCAGTATGAGGGGTCCATTTAGTCATATAGGACCCTAGACCCTTCTGCCAATCAGTATGACGGGTTCATTTAGTCACATAAAGGACCCCTAGACCCCCCCCCCCCTGTCAATCAGTATAATGGGTCTATTTAGTCACATAGGACCCCAAGACCCTTCTGTCAATCAGTATGACGGGTTCATTTAGTCATATAGAGGACCCCTAAACCCTCCTGTCAATCAGGATGATGGGTCCATTTAGTCACATAGCGGACCCCTAGACCTGCCTGTCAATCAGTATGACGGGCCCATTTAGAGACATAGAGTTTAAGTCTGTGAGTTTAAGAAATTTTTGTGTTTTGAGGATGTTTTGACCCTTTGCTGTTTTTGAGAACATTTTAATGCATTTTTTCTGCATGCTTTGCAATTTTGTTAATTTGTTTTTTTGCGTGTTAGTCCAGATGGCATTGCAGTATGTTAGGTGTGGAAGGATCAATGTGGAATACAGGGTTTTGATGGTAGCTTGTGTTAGGTATGGCTTTAGTCTTTGAATGACCCCCATGCCTCTTGCTACTTTAGCTATGACTACCTCAATTTGTTTGCCCCAGGTCAGGTTCTTGTCTAAATAAACTCCTAAGAATTTAGCAAAAGGAGCTTCTTCAATTTCTTTTTTATTAATATAGATTTTTGGAATACTATTGTTTCTCGATTGTCTAGACTTTGAAAATAGCATGTAATTTGTTTTATCAACATTTAATGATAGCTTGTTTACTTTGAACCAGTTAATAACTTCTTCCATTTCTTTATTTACTCGTTCGTATAATATATCTAAGTTTTTGGAGGAGCAAAAGGCATTGGTGTCATCGGCAAACAGTATTAGTGACAAATTGTGGCAAATTTTGGGCACGTCATTCATATAGAGTAAAAACAGCAGAGGGCCAAGAATTGACCCCTGAGGAACACCACAGATTAATTTCCTGTTTTCAGAGCAGGTTGCATTAAATAGCACGCATTGTGTTCTATCAGTTAAATAGCTCTGAAACCAGGCAAGTGCACATCCTCGGATTCCGTAATAGGCAAGTTTTCCTAATAATATATTGTGATTGATAGTATCAAAAGCTTTTGAAAGGTCCAAAAAGATGCCCAGTATAAGTTCTTTCTTTTCAATTGATTCAATTATTTTTTCTGTGATTTCAACTAGTGCGAGCATTGTTGAGTGTTTCTGGCGGAATCCATACTGTGAAGCATATAAAATCTCCTTAATTTCTAGATAATTGATTAATCTATTATACATTAAAGTGGAAGTATTGAGACAGGCCTGTAATTTGTGAAGTTGGACGAGTCTTTTGCTTTATATATTGGAGTGACACGTGCAGATTTTAGTTTGGATGGAAATATGCCTTGTACTAGTGATTGATTGCAGATATGGTTGAGTGGCGTTAGTAAATCAAATATGCAGTGTTTAAATATGCTCCATTTAAACCCATCTACGCCTGCACTTTTCGCAGGATTAAGTGAATTAAGTATAGTGAAGATTTCTTCATTGTTAACAGGATAAGCAAAAAATGAAGAGGATTGATAAGCGGAAGTATCTGTGAGGTAATCACTGTATTTAATTCCTGATGTAGATATGATTTTCTTTGAGAGATCTGGACCTATGTTAACAAAATATTGATTGAAACTGTTTGCAATTTCATTGTTATCCGTGATTACCTTATTATTGTAGAGAAACTGGGTCTGTTGTGCTTTTCTATTGTTTTTATTCAAAAGTGATTTTATGATTTTCCATGTTTCATTTATATAATTTTTGGATTGCTCAAATTTATTCTGATAATAGTTCTTTTTTGATGTTTTTATTATTTGGTCCAACTTATTTCTATATTTTTTAAACTTTGTCTCATTATACTTTGTTTGACATTTTATAAATGTCAAATAAAGTTGCTGTTTTTTATGACAGGCAGATATCAATCCTCTTGTCAGCCATGGTTTAGTAGGGTTGTGCTTGAATAATTTCTTTTCTTTCATGGGGAAACTGTGCTCAAAGATGTTAGTGCATATGTTGTGGAGCTTGGTGTAGGCATCATCACAACTCTTGACTTGTTTAATATTTTGAAAACAATTCGACTGAAAGTTGTTGGTGGCCTAGCTACCAACAACTTTCAGTCCAATTGTTTTCAAAATATTTATCAGGTTCAGAGATATAACTTTTGGAATATGTCGTCTGCAAAAACTCAGCAGTCAGACGGCTACTAGAGGTTTAAATACAATTGAAGAAAATGGTCTCTAAAGGCAGGTAGGTGGTCTTTATAGGAGGTTATTCCCCAACCACCACACAATCCATTTAACACATTGTAGATATGGGATTGTCTTCTGGGGGGTCATGACCCCGGGGACATCTTATATTTGCAGTCCAAGACCCCCAGCGAAGAATATGACAAGACCCCAGCAAAGAATATGACTATATTTTTGAATACCAGACGAGCTAGGGAACGGTTAACACAATGAGCGAAAATGTATTAGCGCGATCTAGTGTGTGCATCAAGTCGATGCAAAACTGACACGAAAATATAGCTGATACAAAAAGTGAAATTGAAATATGAAATTGGAATAGAATAGACTAAGACTTAGGGCAGTGAGCTGATGGAATCTATCGGTGATTAAAGAATGAAAGCTGTTGCTGCAGGCGCGGCATAACCCTTTATAGTATTCAGCAGAAGTTATGACCAATAGTTTTCTAAATATTCAAGCAAGAGCGTCGGTAGAATGCTACGCACAGAGTGTACGTAGCACAGACTGAATGACTCATAGAATGACGTAGTAAACGTGGCGACGACCGACTTACCATAAGGACCGTAATAAGGTGACCGGGTTTCTATATTTCTATAGAGGCGACCCACGACACCAGATACGACACCAGATGTTGGTGAATCAGATGTACCACATGGTCACTACGTCATGGCACCCTTCTGAAATGCAGGCGTAGGCCTAATAAGCAAGGGGCTGGACGTGGGCATGATAGCGTCTGGCGCCAAGTAGATTAGAAAACCAGACGAAAAGTTGACAGAAGACGTTAGTCAGAATAAGATATTAAGAAACGATTAGCAATGATTGTCGAAGCAATGTCCATCACTGTCAAGTTTGTGGGAGGTTATCGGATAGAATTCCACACTCATGAGTCAATTAGGCCGCTTTAACTTGTTCGGTGTTCTTTTCCTAAGAGAGAAAATGGGAGTTTGATTAGTCAGGATGACGTCACAATCAATGAGCATCGAATCAAACTCTGGAAAGAGGAACCCAAACGAACATGGTAGAGGGCTCCAGAGAAGTATAAAAAGTGGACTTTAACTTTTTAAAAAAAAGCTTGGTTCCGAAAATTATTGCGCTTAGGTAAACCTAGCCTCGAGTCCGTATAGTTCTGTGGAACTGAATTTGTCGAAATTCAAACAAGTTCTTGGTGAATGGTTTTAAGTAGCCAAGAACGGTTTTTGACGAAAATGATTTAGAGAATCGTGAAACGCAACTTTGTAATGATAGAATAACCAGTATTCGTATTGTGTGAAAATCAGTTATTTCTATAGACGCGAGTGACAGTAAAAGTTACTCAAAGTATCTGGTGGTAGTATAAGCCACCCATAATTGATAGAGATTGGTGGTAGTATAAGCCACTCATATTTACTTAGTTTTATTTAACAGTTTGTTTTCTATCGTGACAGCATAAGTCACACATATCCGTAGCCATATTAGACAGTCAAACTGAAGAGAATAAATTATCACTTCGATATTCTCGAAGCAAGAGTTTGGGTTGTGTATTGTCCAGTCTGGAAGCGACGGAAGACTACCGTCCCGAGCCACCATCTTTTACCCGAGTCAGATCAGGCCCAGATTATCGAGTATAAATATCGTCACCATTACCTTAGACGAGGCGAGCAGATAATCGTACTACTGCATCTTTGATAAGAGGTTGTCGCAGCAACCGGTACATCATATTCTTATCAGAAGTGTAGTAGATATATTTCTAAATTAGACCCGAAGATCGAAAATCTTCAACATGTGCACCTGGCTGAATCACCAAGTTAGCAGCAGGGGTAGGGTGAGCTGGAGTTGATTTAGAAAATAATTTGAATGAAAGTCATTGGTGCCTAAGGCAGCAACAACTTTCAATCAAATACATTTCAAAATATTTTTATGAGCATAAATGTCAGAGCACATAATACATATGTTAAATATTTAGCCAGTGATGGAAAGGTTAATCTGTTAATTGGAGTCTAATCTATGGCAACAAAATCTGACACGGTGATAAATCAGTGGATGGTGAGAACAAACCTGTATTTTCCCTATGAAAGTGACACTGCAAATATTTAAGGGCTGATAACTCTGGCATTTGACGTCCTATCAGTTTCATTTTCACAACACAGATATGAGATGCCGACATTAACATTGTGACCAATCCATTAAGAAATAAGAAAATGAGCCACCATTGTTGGTGATGGACAGACACATGGATGGATGGACATACAGAAGACAGATGGGCTCATCGCTATACGACAGCTGACTGACAAGTAAGCGGAGTTAAGAAAACCAATTTCGGCTTCAAAATCCATTAAATAAAAAAAATTTTATATGGCAGTTAAACACGCTAAAATTTGATTGGTCCACTGCGGCCATGTTTTTTACCTATCAACTTCCCATGAACAAATTTTAATGGCCTTTAGTCCATAATCATATCCCCAAAATTTCAGGCCGATCCGTTCAATGGTTCTGCAGAACAAGTCATTTTCACGAAAACTAGGTCATCCAAGGTGGCCGCTGAACAATTCTGCCAATCAAGTTCCTTCGAACAAACTTGGTTCAGCTCTTGCCCTATATGATATTTTGTGAGTTTTGAATCGATTCACCAAGCGGTTTCAGAGATTTTTAGACGTTTCCTAAAATTGGCCAAAATCCAAGATGGCCACCGGCCCAATTGGCTGATCGGCTTTGTTTGAACAAACCTGGATCTCTATGTCCTAAGGATACTTCCTGCCAAATATAATTGAAATCGGCCCAGTGGTTCTTGAGAAGAAGTTGTTTAAAGAAAAAGGTTGATGAACGGACGGACGCCGGACGGTCGCCATGGCATTAGCTCACTTGGCCATTCTGGCCAGGTGAGCTAATAATGGGTCCATTTAGTCATATAGCGGATCCCTAGACCTTCCTGTCAATCAGTATGACTGGTCAATTTAGTCACATAGAGGACCCCCTAGACATTCCTGTCAATCAGTATGACCGGCCCATTTAGTCACATAGAGAACCCCTAGACCCTCCTGTCAATCAGTATGATGGTCCATTTAGTCACATCGAGGACCCTAGACCCTCCTGTCAATCAGTATGACGGGTCCATTTAGTCACACAGAGGACCCCTTGATTTATGAAGCTGTTGACAAATAATGACTCTTTATGCAGAGGTTTTTTTAATAATTTAATGGCTCGAATTGAAATCTAAATTCTGAAGTAGAAATGAGTTATCGAAGTAGAATCACAATTCTTAACATGGATATTCAAATTGATATATACTGTAGAATTGAGTTATTTACTGAGTATTGTATATGAACTAGACTGAATTTGATATGGACTGTTTGATTGTGACTGTCTTGACAATTGACGAAGAGGAGAATACCAGAATGAATGAAACGGCGGTGTGTCAAATGTTAGAGCATGGATGTATAACCGAGTTTGACAATTAACTTATAGTGGTTTAACAGTTTTGGTTCCCAGTCCATCTCGAAAGATTAGATGAAGATTGATTGGAAATCAAAACCAGAATACTTTCTAATGAAAGAATATTTCACAGTTATAATACTGACAGTGACTTTCGACTGTTGATGACTCCACAAGATCTGATGTAATATAGTGTTCTGACCACATGCTATGAAAGTTTTACCACATTGAATTTAAATTGGAAATCGTTACTGATAACAATATGTTATCTTAGGTGTGATAATTTCATGGCATGTTTTCAGATCGTGACTCCTTCGCTGGATCACTGCTAGCCACTAGTTGGGTTTGGGTTGGCCTAAGATGTTCACACACCAATCATACAGGGAATTATTGATGATCTTCTGATCCTGAAATGCTGAACCGATTGCTACCAAATCCTTTGTTGATTAGATGACGCAGGGATAGACTCTCAAAATACGCATATAGACCAGGTTATAATATTTGGTCGGCATAACCTACTAAACCTTCAAGACGCATATTTAGAACGTGCGATAAATTGACCAGAGATGACAAGCAGAAAATAGCAGCCGTATATCGACAACCAGACAGATAAAGGTATGTAGTTTGAATTTAAAAAATATAATAAATGACTACTTCATTATAAACAACATGACTATAGACTTGCCGAGACGACAGAATGAAAATAAATGATATTATTTGATATTTACTTATATGGGTATTGAATAATATTACATATTAATACTAAAGGGGAAATAATAAATCACCCACATACCCCCCTTTAGTGGGATGGTCTGTGGTTTTATTAACCACTAAAACATACCATTCAATCACTACTTACTAAATCAACCCACTCTGCATTTAGCACCAGAAAATGATTTTTATACTTGCTTTTAATGCATCCCAATGCCTATACCTTATCATTCTACCCTCGTCCAGGCTTCTGGTAGGGTAGACCAATCCCAATGAGACTGGCACCAGTCTAAGCACACTTCAATATGACCTTATGCACTCACTGGCTAATAACAAATCACTTTCAATTTTAATGTTTTATACAATACAAAGTTTCTCAAATCATTCCCATGCAGTGTTAGTGATTGAATGGTAAGTATGTCTTAGTGGTTAATAAAACTACAGACCATCCCACTAAAGTGTGTGTGTGTGTGTGTGCGTGCGTGCGTGCATGTGTGCGTGCGTGCGCGCGCGCGCGTGTGTGCGTGCGTGTGCGTGCATGTGTGCGTGCGTGTGTGTGGTTATTATACCGTTCAATCACTACTTGCTGAACCCATAGATTTGGTCAGTGGCCCCCTTTAAAAACCATCTTGTGGATGGAGAATGGAGAACCTTAAAAGAAAGTTAAAAATAGACCAGTAACCAAGGATTTTATTAAATCCACATAAAGCAACTGATCAGTTCACACTAATCAGTTAAAAAAAAAAATATGAACTCAGAGTAAACTAAACAAGACTAAATAACATCTCACCAATTGTCATACAGACAATCATCTTCAATGAAAATCGAGAGATGGGCTCGGAAAGATTTTCGGATTGTTTAGTCAAAATGGTTATATTTGTAAAGAATGAGGCTGCGGGACTCTGATCTTTTAAATAAGATGATGTGAATGTAGACTCAGGTTTCCATCTATCGACCTGCATGCCATCGACTAAGGGTGAGCCGATGAAAAGATCGAAAGAGTTCCATACCATGGACGTTGTGAACTTTAACATTAGCTAATTGAATATCTCACCGACATCATACAGACAAATATTCTCGATGAAAACGGAGAGATGAGTTCTGTAAATGAGGCTCTGTTTGCTTAAATAATATATATATATATACTTCTAAAGAGGAAGACCGACAGACCAAGGGTGCCTCAGATTTCCATCCAGAAAACTGCAGGACCTCAATTATGGACGAAACAGCGAACAAAACAAATGAGGAATTTTGACATAATCTATTATCAGATGGTGCTAGATCGAGGCATCTTTAAAATGTAACGCAAATCCAACAAGTAATTGAAACAAAGAAGCTGGACAGAATGCCTCCTCTCAAAAAAACTGGTATTTAAAACAGAACAAAATTAATTGAAAATGTTAAAAGTACAAACCAGGCACCAGAGTAGACAAATGGAGAAAAGACTTAAGAATTTGATAATAAAAGAATGGGCTGGATGAAGACCTGATTGAAATTTGATAAAAATTATCTCCTCTGACAGAGAGCTAGTCCCTTACCACACGCTTTAAATCTATCATCCTCTACAGAAGTAGCAATGATCTCGCATAGATTTCTAGTTGAAAATACCGCATCTAAAATGACTGAAAAAGAATCAAAGATTCAAATAAATTGAACCAAGAGGATCAAAATGCTAGCCTGTCAAGACTTGAATAACTATTGCTAGATTACAGTAAGACAATGGATTGGTAACAGATGGACTAAAAATATACAAAACATGGATAAAAACCACTTAAGTTGTGCCCTGTAAACATGGATAGAAACCTCTGTTCAGGAACAATAAAGAGATTCATAAGATCTAAAAAAAGAATGGCTTGAGAGACCAGACTCAAAATTTTCCAGACGCAAAGGATGAAGATCTCTGGATTCAAACGAAGATAATTCCCCTTGACTTGTGGCAACATGGTTGAACAGACTGGGAGAAGACTTAGGAAATTCCCCAAAGGATCAATCAAATCCACCAAACAAATCCCTGATACAAGCAACCCAGAGAACAATCACATTTCAGGATTCTATAAATAACATTGAAGCGGTCAATCGACCCTAATTGCTTAGTAAAGCCACTACCGATTGAAGTCGGACCTGATTGAAAAATTTCTCCCGTTCAGAGAATTTAACCAATGAACTAGAACCCTCAAGACAGCCAACATCTCTTGCACATTGATGTGGGCTGACGCTTCTTTCAGAGAACAAAGACCACATACTGAAAGGAAATTCCAAACTTGCTCCCATCCCTCCTGGGGGGCATCTTAAGAAAATGAACAACATAAGGATGAATTTTTCTTTAAAAACAGATGTCATTCAAAGGAGAGACTGGACCAGTCAGAAAGCTAGTAGCACAAGCAGAGGATTCGGGATAGGACTGAGACTAGGAAATTTATCAATTACTCCCACAGGGGCATGAAATGCCACTAGAAAGGACTTCTCAACTTAGCAGATACAAGGATAACAAATTCAGACCTGAGCCTAAGACTCAGAATTCTCAAAATAAACATGGCCTTCACAACCTTACTTCTAAACGAGTGAAGACTCGAGCAGAAAACCTGACTTGATTTATGAGATATAAAAGGCTAGGTCAGAATGTAGAATGAGAAGTGCTTAGAATGATGACATCTATAAAATTTAATGAAGAAACTATTCATGAGGCAAATAGACGTCCACGTAAAAGATAAATGAATTGACTGACCATGAAGTATTCCTGTTGCAGTTGAAAACTAGGCACAGAAATAAGACGGAAGCTGAAGACATACCTGAAGGCATTGGCCAAAATTGCAAAACACAGCTCTGGTAAACAAACCTTATGAAATACAAAAGTTGTGGATGAAAATGTGAGATATGGTATTTCCAGACCAATAAAATCTTACACGTACCAGAATCTAGAGATAAAATGAACAGAGACGATTCCATCTTGAACTAGGGGTGAGAAAGTGAAATCAACTAGGGGATATTAAAATGGGTCGCCAACCACTCGATATCCTTTAGAAGATGGAATTTACATAGCATGAATTCTTTCATGCGAAGCAAATTGAAAAATTAATATTTTCAACAAAAAAATACTAGCAATTAATACTAAAGTAACAAAGATCAAAGATTAAAAATTACAATTGCGCAAAAATATTGCATAGGCTACAGATACAGCTTTGCATGATGTAGAATGCATAGCAACTGCCAAACTGTGTGTTATCAAACAGAGATGCAATACCAGATACATTATGCCCTGGACAAGAAATACCTTTCTATTAGATCCAAGAGACTACTGAAACCATCTACTGATAATTGTCATCATCATGCCGTGGTGAGAATAAATCCAGACTTTTGCTTTAAAGCTTGGATATCCTGATTTTTTATGATACAGTGTTACTGCCCTGCAATCATGAGATGACAGTGGATTATTGACAGGCATTTAAGTCATACATTTCCAAACATACATGTCTATTGTCTGTAAACTCAATATATATGTAACTATTTAATACTCAGATCTCCCAAAAATAGCTTGTACAGTGGGCATGAGAAATGTCCATTTGCAGACAAATAGTAGACTATCTTTGATAATTTACCACTGGAATGATTGGATCGATAACCGAGCCAGTTATTTCAGTTGTACATTTTCAAAAATCTTTTCTCTTGATCCGCAAATTGTATACTTTCTATGGGAAGTGGGTTAAAGGGTTACAAGCAACGACACAATGAAATCAGTTGAATATTTGACTGGTAGCCATGGTTACCTGGCGTATCCAAACTGTTCTGGGCGTATCCAAGTTATTTCTGACGAATGCTCGAGCTAATCCTGGCTTCTCTGAGCTATTCCTGGCTTCTCCGAGCTATTTCTGGCGAATGTCTGAGCTAATCCTGGCTTATCCGAGCTATTTCTGGCGAATGTCCAAACTAATCCTGGCTTATCAAAACTTAAGGGCTTGGATTCCTGGTGAATGCCCGAGCTAATCCTGGCTTATCCGAGCTATTCCTGGCTTATCCGAGCTATTTCTGGCAAATGCTGCAGCTAATCCTGGCTTATCCGAGCTATTTCTGGCAAATGTTGGAACTAATCCTGGCTTATCTGAGCTATTTCTGGCTTATCCAAGCTATTTCTGGCGAATGTTTGAGCTAATCCTGGCTTATCCGAGCTATTTCTGGCTTATCCAAGCTATTTTTGGCGAATGTCTGAGCTAATTCTGGCTTATCAGAGCTATTTCTGGCTTAACCGAGCTATTTCTGGCGAATGTCCGAGCTAATCCTGACTTATTCAAGCTATTTCTGGCGAATGTCCGAGCTAATCCTGGCTTATCCGAGCTATTTCTGGCTTATCCGAGCTATTTCTAGTGAATGTCCAAGATCCGAGCTATTTCTGCCGAATGTCCGAGCTAATCCTGGCTTATCCGAGCTATTTCTGGCTTATCCGAGCTATTTCTGGTGAATGTCTGAGATAATCCTGGCTTATCCGTGCTATTCCTGGCTTATCCAAGCTATTTCTGGCGAATGCCCGAGCTAATCCTGGCTTATCCGAGCTATTTCTGGCTTATCCGACCTATTTCTGGCAAATGTCCGAGCTAATCCTGACTCATTCGAACTATTTCTCATGAATGTCCGAGCTAATCCTGGCTTATCCGAGCGATTTATGGCTTATCCGAGCTATTCCTAGTGAATGTCCGAGATCCGAGCATCTTCTGGCGAATGTCCGAGCTAATCCTGGCTTATCCGAGCTATTTCTGGCGAATGTCCGAGATAATCCTGGCTTATCCGTGACATTTCTGGCTTATCCAAGCTATTTCTGGCGAATGTCTGAGCTAATCCTGGCTTATCCGAGCTATTTCTGGCTTATCTGAGCTATTTCGAGTGTATCCAATCTATTTCTGGCTTATCTGAGCTATTTCTGGCTAATGTCCAAGCTAATCCTGGCTTATCCGAGCTATTTCTGGCTTATCTGAGCTATTTCGGGTGTATCCAAGCTATTTAAGGCTAATGTCCAAGCTAATCCTAGCTGTTCCTGGCTTATCTGAGCTATTTCTGGCTAATGTCCAAGCTAATCCTGGTTTATCCAAGCTTTACCTTGCTACTCCGAGCTTTTCCGGGCTATTCCGAGCTTTTAACCAAAATTGGCAAAAGAAGCATTTAAGTACAGGCTATTCCAGGTTTAGATAGCCATTAAAAGTTCAGGCTTTTCCTGGCTATTCCGAGAAAATAGTCCAGGCAATTCCAACCTTAGACGATCCAGGCTTCTCCAGCCTAATCCTGTCCGAATACCGTCGTGGCTAATCCTAGCTTATCCAATCTCTAAATGCCAGGATATCCCAGGAATTCCTAACATCAATCCAGGCTAACCCTAGCTTTTATTCCCTGGATATCCATGGCTATCCAGCCTTTTTTCCACAAGGGTGAAGGGACTGATTATGACAGAATGGCCTATTGAAAAATAAAGCGATGAAATAAACATGCCATAAAGACAAGACTCGATACAATAAACCCTGAACTAGGGCAAAAATCCAGATTAAAAAAGGGAGAGAGGATAAAATAGGATAAATCGAGACTCAACTATAACTAAGATCTAAAGTAAAACCAGAAAGATACAAAAAGTTAAAAAGATATTAAGGTAACCGGGGTTTGTTGGTTGTGATTCTGAGGGTGAGCCTGCCTCTGACTACCTTCTGTCAGATAGAGTGACAGATGGACTGATTGATTGTCTATTAGGCTATCTGCTGGATAGACAGATGATCTCTTCTCTATTCCGGAGGTTGACTATAGTTATTCCAGAGCGATAACAACGCAGTCTTAACTTGTACTTCGTTTTTCAACTTCAAATTCAGTAAGCATTTTACTATCTGCATTTACAACCTTACTCACTGACATGCTCTCCAAGCTCTTCACTCCTTTCCTTTTCCTCCATAATAATTTCACACATATATAGCATATTAGTTTCCAGGCAAACTTTCACCATTCAAACATGTCTGTTCAATCATTTGTAAAAACATGAATTTTCAGCAATATAGTAAATTAAATACAATCCTTAATAATATCAGGCTTAAACCTCATGTAGCTACTTAACCATTGTAATGCTGAATTTACCGAATTAAATTATTATTACAGACAGACTGGTCAGCCAGCCATACTGATTCCATTTTAGAATTATAAATTGATAATATCTGGGTTCAGCAGTATAATGGTTAAATCTCTATATTTAAAATATATCCATAGTATGAGGATTAACCATTTCATTTCAATGAAGGTCATACAAAGCAACTATTGAACATTTTTCAAATAATTTAACAGAATGTATTTGCTGCCTCTGGCAGCAACAACTTTCAATCAAAATCATTTCCCAAATGTTCAGCAGAATAATTATGACATCATAAATTGCAATACATATATGTATGCTCTAAGTCTCAAAGGGTTAATATACTCCTGTGCTAGTTATATGTTTCTTCAAACACAATGGGTCAATTAATGACTTAGTAGCTGGCTCTCTGTAGTAGGACCAGCAGATTATTTAACAACTAAACAGTTCAATAATAACGCGTAATAAGTCCTTGTACACATGGCCTGAGAAAGCATTGCGACTTCTCAGGCCGTGTTCGTATTTAGAAAAAAATACCTAATGCGTGCAGCTCTTGATGTTGACCAGACAAGTCTGGCACCACAACTTGGGTCTGCACTAGAATCTGTGTGCCTGACCCAAGGCATGCGTGGTTTTGGGAAGTGGGATACTTATGGGTGGGTTCTTTTGAACTTTCCCGAAGCCGGAGACTTATTTGTGGGCTCCTTAAAGCTTCTCTCCTGTCGTGCTGTGACAGATACGGTTTCCCCCACTTACGAACACGACTACTATGAGCTAATTAGTAATTCGCAAAATCTTCCTATACGCTCTCGCTACGAGATGTTTTAAAAACGCCGAAGATATCTTTATCAATGCTCTTAATAACGTCCTAAAAACGGAACTAAAACAACAAAATGAAGCATAAAGCCTCCTAAGAGAGGAAACATCCTCTCAATCAAGCCTAAAAACGGCTATAAAGAAAAGCACATGGCTTGAAGAAAGGCTGGAAAAAATAATTTAAATGAATATTGCTACTTGAACAAAATTCATCAGCTATTTCCCTTGGAAATGAGCTAAATAGAAAAGGTAAAATGCATTGAAAAGCTAGTAGACATACAATTTGCCTGAAAAGCGACTTTATTTTATGTATGGTAGGCTAATGAGACAGTCACGAAAACTGGTAACGCATGTTACAGAGTGATAAATGACAATCAAATAGTCAACTGATCATAACTTAGTAATCAGACTTCATGGTAGGCATAATAAAAGATGTTTTCAACTTGAAACTCAAAAAGATAAGTACAAATCCTTAAATGGAACTTTCAATCCTTGTTTGCTGCAGAAAAAGTTGAAAGTGAATTGTTAGATAATAACAACGTAGTCAGTTATATGAGCTACTCGTCGAAGGTTGTTAAGCCTGACGCTTGGTCTCGATGTGAGACCAAAAGTCTGAATGATCTGGACTGGAATTTTCTTCCCTTTTATACCCTTCCTGGGCGAGCCTGTGGATTGAGTCGATCTTGACTTTATATGGGCAGAAATGAACCAGATTGGCGGTTCACCCGTTTGGAATTTTTTGGGGGTTTGGCGGCCTGGCCAAACATTTTACCGGTTGGCCTGTTTTGGCGGCCTGTGACCGTTTTTTGGCGGTTGTGACTTTTTTACCAGTTGTGCCAGTTTTGGCGGTTTGTGACCGTTTTTTTGGCGGTTGTGATAATTTTTACCGGTTGTAAGTTTTTTGCCGGTTCTGCCATTTTTGGCGGTTGAGCAACTTTTTTGGCGGTTGTGGTCATTTTTACCAGTTGTGAGTTTTTAACCCGTTGTGTCCATTTTGGCGGTTGAAAAAACTTTTTGACGGTTCAGGATTTGTTACTGGTTGTAGGTCATTTTGGCAAAAGATTTCCAACGGTTTTCTGAAAGTCAAGATCGTAGAGGTATTGCTCCTTTAGTGGAGATTTTTTGCCTGCTTGTATGGGTAATGATCATGAGTGGTCATCACTGTTTTTGATTCAGACTTCATGGCGTTTCGTTCCTTGGGCGGAACTCATCAGAGGCGAAGTTTTGTCAACTGGGAGTGGGCATTTTGGGTTCCACTTTGTTCTATTATGGCAACTATGGTGTGGGTGTTAGGACTGATAGACAAGGTGTGTGTGGGACGTCCTTGCCCAGTCTGGATGGTTTGGCTTAACAACCTTCGACGAGTAGCTCATATAACTGACTACGTTGTTATTATCTATCATTTCACAATTGATTCATCCAGCAAACTGTTGCCACAGGAAACGGAGATATTCACAATACCTCCGCTGTCCACACTGAGTCTAAACTCAGCAGGTTCGGACACGCAAGCCGCCAGGTCTACACAGACCCGAATGCCACCAAAAACAACCGGTAACAATTACAACCGGTGAAGTTGACCACAACCGCCAAAAAAAGTTGCCCAACCGCCAAAAATGGCAGAACCGGCAATAACCATCCATAAGTATGTAGGGGAAAATACGCCCCTCTAAATTCAGAATCCAATGACATCTCAGATTGATATCAAACCGCCATAGGTATCCTCATCAGACCTGGACGATGAAAACTCCACGTCATGGAGAACACAGAAAGAATGTCTTTGGATACACCAGCTCCACCCAATGGAGCCTATAGGCACAAACCGAGCAGGATAAGGGACGCCCTTTCCCTGGACCAACACGCCCACCACGGGCGGACACGCCCAGTATGTTGTTATTATTCTTCCCCGAAAGTGAATTGTTATTAGCCAGTAAGTGCTTCTGCACATGCGTGCGCGCATGCGAAATGGCCACGGTCATATTGAAGTGTGCTTAAACTGGTGCCAGTCTCATTGGGATTTGTTACAGGGAGTCTAACCTACCAGAAACTTGGAGTACGGTAGAATGATATGGTATAGGCATTGGGAGGCATTCAAATCAAGTATAAAAATCCCTTTCTGGTGCTAAATGCAGAGTGGTTGATTTAGCAAGTAGTGATTGAACAGTACAGATGTTTGTGGTGTAATAACAAGTGTTGTTATTGTTAACTTAATCACACAGTCATCTGAAATTTCATTCTACTGATGGCGGTTCAATTACGTCATGGCATCTGATTGACTCTAACCCTCTGATGATTTACATCAACGAATTGAACAAGACAATAAACAACAGTTATATGTACAATGACTTCTGAGAATGTTACATGTTCAGGACCATTAGTGCCTCTGCCCCGGTACATGTTCAGGACCATTAGCGCCTCTGCCCCGCTAGAATACATGACTTCTGAGAATGTTACATGTTCAGGACCATTAGCGCCTCTGCCCCGGTTGAATACATGACTTCTGAGAATGTTACATGTTCAGGACCATTAGCGCCTCTGCTCTGGTTGAATACATGACTTCTGAGAATATTACATGTTCAGGACCATTAGAGCCTCTGCCCCGGTTGAATACATGACTTCTGAGAATGTCACATGTTCAGGACCATTAGCGCCTCTGCCCCGGCTGAATACATGACTTCTGAGAATGTTACATGTTCAGGACCGTTAGCATCTCTGCCCCGCTAGAATATATGACTTCTGAGAATGTTACATGTTCAGGACCATGAGCATCTCTGCCCCACTAGAATACATGACTTCTGAGAATGTTACATGTTCAGGACCGTTAGCATCTCTGCCCCGCTAGAATACATGACTTCTGAGAATGTTACATGTTCAGGATCGTTAGCGCCTCTGCCCCGCTAGAACACATGCAGGCTTAACGACTTCAGAAAAAAAACGTCCACGCTTGTTGGCTATCGTCTCAGAAGTAAGTTCTTTTCCTAATCTTCATGTCTTGAGCGGTCCTGCAAAACTGACCACCCGAGCATTGGAACAGCCAAATAATACCATGCACTGTTCTGTTTTTATCGAACCTAATGTGTGTATTCCAACCCCAGGGATTGGGTAGTTATATTTTGGTTAAACTACCAATCATTAATAAAATACCTAATTTACTTGAATGAAAGGAGTGTGTTTTCCTGACAATGTAAGGGCAACAGTATTCGCATGATGCAATGCGCCTATGTTTTCTCCGTAATGAACGTGCATTTGCTGCATGTTCGTATTAGACGAGTTAGTATTACTCATTAAAGCTATTCATATGTATATGAATATGGATTGAACTTGTTGGTCTTCACGGCATGAAAAACCTAAGGTCACCTAACTATTTATATACATAACTCATATGTCACAGTGACAATATTGAGTAATACACAATATATGATGGGATAGAGGATAACGGATGGGGAAATGACACCCGACCATTTCCATACATCACTATCTCTAATGTTAGCTATCTTGTATCATAATATAACCACTATTGGTTAATAACCAATTTGTGAGCCTGAACTTTATCACACGTTATCATAATGGATCCCGTGTGACATCACAGGAGCCCTAGACCCTCCTGTCAATAAGTATGATATGTCCATTTAATCATATAGAGAGTACCCCTAGATACCCCTATTTGGCTGAACGTAAAGTAACTGAAATTAATTACTGGAAATCACCTATATATGTAGCACCCAGATTCTAGTAGGATAAGGGCTGTAAATTGTCTAAATCCAAATCTCTGAGGCATCTATTAGGTATATTTTAAAAAATTGAAAAACAATTCCCTAAAATGGCTAAACAAGAGGCCCAATGGGCCTGTATCGCTCACCTGGAACATTGGCATTTCAACTAATCTTACTTAAGTTTTACATCCATCGGTGTCACTTCCAATGACTTTCAGTCAAATGGTTTAGTTTTCAAGATATTGACAACAATCTCTGGACTGTTTTTTTGTATTAGTAATTTTGAACAATGTTTAAGTAAAAAAAGATGATATCAGTGCTAACTACAGCTGGTTTCTTAACTGTCTCACTGCTGCAAGCCAGTGCAGCCAATAATTTCAATTTTCAAAAGCTCTTCACTTGTTGAATATTTTGAAAACAATTCGACTGAAAGTTGTTGGCGGCTTAGCCACCAACAATTTCAGTCCAATTGTTTTCAATATATTTATCAGGTTCAGAGATATAACCTTTGGAATATGTCATCTGCAAAAACTCAGTCAGACGGTTATTAGAGGTTTAAATGCAATTGATTAAAATGGTCTCTAAAGGCAGGTAGGTGGTCTTTATAGCAGGTCATTCCCCACCACCACACAATCCATTTAACACATGCGCATCTGGCTGAATCACCAAGTTAGCAGCAGAGGTAGGGTGAGCTGGACTTGATTAAAAAAATAATTTGACTGAAATCATTGCTGCCTTAGGCAGCAACAACTTTCATTGCTGCCTAAGGCAGCAACAACTTTCAATCAAATACATTTCCAATATTTTTAAGAGCATAGATGTCAGAGCACATAATACATATCTTAAACATTTCTGCAGTATTTGAAAGGTTAATCTGTTAATTGGAATTTAATATCTAGTTTGGCAATAAAATCTGACATGGTGATAAATCAATGGACGGTGGAAACAAACCTATATTTATTTGCCCTATGAAAGTGAGACTGCAAATATTTAAGGAATGGTAACTCTGGCATTTGTTTCATTTTCACAACACAGATATTAGATGCCGACATTAACATTGTGACCAAGTTTGGTGTCAATCCGTCAAGAAATAACAAAATGAGCCACCATTGTTGGTGAGACACAGACAGATGGATGGACGGACATACAGAAGACGGATGAGGTCATCGCTATACGACAGATGACTGACAAGTAAGCGGAGTTAAGAAAACCAATTTGGGCTTCAAAATCCATCAAATAAACAAAATTGAATATGGCAGCCAAACACGCTAAAATTTGATTGGTCCACGGCGGCCATGTTTTTTACCGATCAACTTCCCATGAACAAACTTTAATGGCCCTTAGTCCATAATCATATCCCCAAAATTTCAGCCCGATCCGTTCAGCGGTTCTGCAGAATAAGTCGTTCATCCAAGATGGCTGCCGAACCATTTGGCCAATCAAGTTCCTTCAAACAAACTTGGTTCAGCTCTTGCCCTATATGATATTTCGTGAGTTTTGAATCGATCCACCAAGCGGTTTCGGAGAGAAGATTCTTAAAGTCATTTCCTAAAATCGGCCAAAATCCAAGATGGCCACTGGCCAAATTGGCCGATCGGCTTTGTTTGAACAAACTTGGATCCCTATGCCCTAAGGATACTTCCTGCCAAATATAATTGAAATCGGCCCAGTGGTTCTTGAGAAGTCGTTTAAAGAAAAAATTGACGGACGGATGCCGGACAGATGACAGACGGTCGCCATGGCATAAGCTCACTTGGCCATTCTGGCCAGGTGAGCTAATAATAAGAGGCCCAATGCCCTGTTGTGTTCAGCTGGTCCATTAACATTTGAATCATTTGCATTTAAATATATATGATGGATAATTTTCGGAAAATCCAAGATGGCCACCCAAAAAAAATTATCAATCAAAATTCTGAATAGCTGTTCTAGAGTCTACCATGATAGGGCACTCTAGACAAATTTGGCTGAAATATGTCAAGTGACTAAGGAGAAGCAATGTTTTGACAATTTCTGGTAAATTTGTCATAATATCTAAGATTTTCACCCAAAAAATTGATGAATCAAAATTCTGAATAGATTTTCTGCAGACTACCACCATAGAATCCATCTAGTGAAATTTGGTTGAAATATGTCAAGCAGCTGAGGCGCAGCAATTTGACAATTTTTGGTAAATTTTTCATAAAATCTAAGATTTTGACCCAAAAAATTTATCAATGAAAATTCTGAATGAATTTCTAGAGCTTATGGCCAGAGGATCCTTTCAGCCAAATTTGGCTAAAAACGGTCAAGATGGTAACGAGAAGAAGCAATTTGATAATTTCCAGTACATTTAAAATAAAATTTAAGATTTCACCTAAAACAAGAGGCCCAAAGGGCCTGTATCGCTCACCTGTACCATAGGCATTTCAACTAGAATGCGTTTTATCAACACGAACCATTTATCCGACAGTTTCAAAATTTGCAAATTTGAGATCAAAATACCCAAAAACAGATAAAACCAATTTCGGCCTCAAAATCCATCAAATAAAAAAATCGAATATGGACACCAAACATGCTATATTTTGATTGGCCCATGGTGTTCAGGTTTTTTGATGGATCAACTTCCCTTGAACAAACTTCAATGGCCCTTAGTCCCTAATCATATCTGCCAAATTTCAACCCGATCCCTTCGACGGTTTTGGAGAAGTCGTTTTCGCTACAATTAGGTCAACCAAGATGGCTGCTGAACCAGTTGACCAATCAAGTTCCCATGACCAAACTTGGTTGAGCTCTTGCCCTGGATCATATTTCATGAGGTTTCCTTCAATCCTTCAAGCGGCTTCTGAGAAGATTTTTAGACGTTTCTAAAAATTGGCCAAAATCTAAGATGGCCGCCGGCCAAATTGGTCGATCGGGTTCATTTGAACAAACTTGGATCCCAATGCCCTAAGGATGCTGTAATGAGAGACGCGTCAACTTTAAGTTGATGACGTCACAAACAAAATTAAAATTGGAATAAGGCCGCTTATAAACTGCTTATGGGCCTAAGAATGTTAATCTGACAGGATAGATGCCATGTTTTCAAAATATGATCCAAAATTGGCTAAATTGATCTGGGACTATTCTATCTGATTTCGATATGATTGAGTGATCACTCAATACTATGATTGATCAGTCAACTTCCATATATGGCATTATACATGCTGTTCGGCACGAAAATTGCCGCCAAAGCAGGTGTCAGTGAATAGCAAGATTAGTGACTGGGCAGGCGTGAAACCAGCGAGATGTGTCTGGTTCTTCAAATGTGAAATTTCTTTTAAAAGTTTTCTTATTATTATTTTATGTGAGCGGTAGGGTTTCCTTTTAAGAGGAACAAGCGAAGTTATAATGCCAAGTAGTTGAATATCAATGTTTTATATTAAGTTGAATTAGTAGTGATAGTCCTAGGTGCCGTAATTGATTCCTATGGAGGAGGCGTGAAATCTACAAGAGAACTGAGGTAATCGATCGGTCGATCATTTTCGCCTGATCTGCGATCACATTTCAATAAACACTCAGCTATCAAATACCTCTCTACGCCCTAGGGACAACTCACTTAGCAGACCTACCATCACACCTGCCGGCTCCGGGTTCAAATCAGCTATGGGGAACCACTTATCCTCCCGAACCCGCCATTGAACCGTCTTCAGTAGTTATTCATCTGCTCATGGGTCTTCTAATCTTATGACCCATCGTCGACTGCTTCTACGATAATCTTCAGTCTATTCCGGGATCGCTTTCCACCCATAAAAGCTGCAAACATAAAGATCCATCATCGAACATTCTCAATCACCATAGAGATGTCGAACCTGTTCTTTACATCTACGCATCAGTTATCAGAATACTGATGTAATATAGTTATCTTCTTCGAATTACATTTCGGGACTCGCTTCTTAACAGCGTTGCTCATATATGTTTCGCCAGTGACGTCATGCTCCTTATATTCCTGTGCCTGTGTTTATATCATACATATATATCGATTATTATTCCGGATTCGCACGACCTATTTCGGATCATCTTCTTCGACCACCTCTCCAGGGTCGAGCAACTCAACTATGACAGACTACAGTCTTTACGTCTCTACGAAGGATATGCAGATTTTGGTATGACATTACACCAACAAACACAAAAAATAATATACTATACATCTTAATTATTTAATTAGTATAGGTTAGTAATTACTTAATGGTACATTGACTACCACTTATAATGAAAGTCGGTGACAAATGAATCATTCCAGTAGTAAATTTTCATAATAATCTTCTATTCCTACGAAAATGGACATTTCTCAGACCCATGGTAGAAGTTATTTCCAGCGGGTAAAATCAGTAAAGATTTGAGTTACATGATTTTATATAATTCGACTCAACGCGAATTAACGGAATCGATTAATTATTTAAACTGACTCATGTCCCGTCGCTTATTGAGACAAGAAGGTTGAAAACCTTATGTTTAGTGTTGTTTGTACGTTTCGGTTTCAAGTAATTAATTGTTGGGATAACATTTTACTCCAGACATTAACTGATTATGACCAAACGTCCAATAACTTAATTGCTAAGCATGAAATCAATATTCTATGGTAATGACTGATTTATAAACCAAATTATAGTAGGTCTGATGCTTCAACTGTCGCTGAAATAGCATGTATCGTGAATTCGTTCAATCTTGATTCAAATTATCTGTGATATACCATTACTGTCCATCCATCTCATCCATTTTATTCCGTTTTATCCAACTGTGCAATTGATGATATTTTTAATTGAAATGCTATACATATATTAAATATTTTTTAACAACTGATATTGGTATCTGTTTTTCTTTGCCTAATTAACCCCCTGATGCAGTCGCTGCCAACAATGATATCCAGTTAGTTTAAGTCCATTCTTAGAAATTAATAATTTGAAACTTTGTCTGGGATATCCAATCCACATTCTTGATTAACAACGAATTCATCGACCGTTGAGATGGGACCATAGACTTTAATCTCGACGAGTCGTTCAACGAGTCATCCAAGTAGGAATTGACAGTCCGCCATCTTGACACATTTTATGATTACATCATAATATTCACACGTCATTCGATTTCCAAGTTCATCGAGATGGTCCAATCATAAGTTACGTCATATTAACTTAATGACAGTCGACGTCTGGTAAATCCTAGAATTGTCATTGGCGGCCAGCTTGGGTCTCCGATAGATTTGCACTTCAGATTGTTTTTTCCATTTCGTAACCCTGTATCTTCTTGGATATTGAGATCACCCTATACGGTCATTCTGAGGTCAAGAAGTCATCGTATTGGATCTTCGAAAGAAAAGAGAAAAAGAGACCACCTTCTTGGGTCTCTTGATTCTGTCAATCCACCATCTTGAATTCATTTGAGTCATAATTGCATTGACTTAACTTCGGTTTAGTTAAGCAATTCGGATCAAATGAATTGATTAACGGTAGATCCTCCCGATATTTAACCCCTAGACAACAACTCTCCAATTTGAATCGCTTAATTAAGCACTACAGGGAGGCTCGCTCCGTGACAATGCTTCCTGCCAAATATAATTGAAATTGGCCCAGTGGTTCTTGAGAAGAAGTCGTTTAAAGGAAAAGTTGACGGACGACGGACGGTCGCCACGGCATAAGCTCACTTGGCCTTTCCGGCCAGGTGAGCTAAAAATCGACAAATCAAAATTGTGTATGGTGATTCTGAAGCCCATCACAACAGGCTCCTTTCAGACAAATTTGGTTGAAATCGCTCAGAATGTTAAGGAGAAGAAGCAATTTGACAATTTCCGGTACATTTTTCATAAAATCTAAGATTTTCACCCAAACATTTGACGAATCAAACCTCTGAATGGAAGATCTAGAGACTATCACAATAGGATCCTTTCAGCCCAATTTTGTTGAAATCGATCAAAATGGTAAGGAGAAGCAATTTAACAATTTCAGGTACATTTTTCATAAAATCTAAGATATTCACCCAAAAGCTTGACGAATTAAAATTCTGAATGGTAGTTATAGAGCCTATGGCCATAGGACTCTTTCAGCCAAATTTGGTTGAAATTGGTCAGAATGGTAAAAAGAAGCAATTTGGCAATTTGCGGTACATTTTTCATAAAATCTAGGATTTTCACCCAAAATATTTATGAATCAAAATTTTGAATGCAAGTTCTGGAGCCTACGCCCATAGGGTACTTCCAACCAAATAAAAAATTAGCAATATTTAGAGTGAGGACTTGGTAGAGGCGCTTACGATTTACGGGTCTAATACACTGAACACCTCCCTCCCCCAACACCCTCCACCCCCACCAGCACACCCCCACCCCCGTGATCACAAAAATGTGTCAAGATGTCTGCCTGGGGTTATAGGTTATTGGCCATGTTTCTCATATATGTCCGGACAATATGACAGTTTCGGGAGCCCTGCTATAGTTGTATATATTCACATTGCTTATTCATATGTAAAAATTTACATTTACCTGTTCAGGTGTGTTTTTCTGATGTGTTTGAATGAGCGTTTTAAATTCCTGGCTTGTCCTAGGTGTCACTATTTCGTAGGTTAGTGTGAGTTTTCCCCTAGTGGTATGTTTCATGATTGTTCATAAGATTCTTCTTATTATTCTTCCATAATTATTTCTTGAATTAGCATTGTAATTCAAATTGTAGGCTGATCACATGTTAAAGTAAACATTTTTTCATCTGAGTATTTCTTTTTATGCAAATTTTGCTTCTTAATTTTATGTATATAATCTTCACTAAAATTGTTCTCGTGGTCAGATAGTTATTGCTGCACCACTGCGTATGAACACTGTCATTCGTGTTCCTGTCTGATACTTCATGATTGATTTTGAAACTACCTACGGACATGTCTCAGGTATGCACTCGTGTATAATTATTATCTTATATCAAATGTATACATAATGTAGCCCTTTTCGTGACTTTTGAGTTAGAATGTGAATGTAGGACCTACTGTTTGTCAGATAAGAAATCTAAATACTATTTATTTGATTGTATTGTTGTATGTATGTTAATGATTCCAAACATCGCTATGAAAACATTATAATTTGTGTTCTCAGTTTATACTGGAGTTGACCATGTTATCTCAGAACTGATCATGTGACATTGGCACACATTGGCTTGGGTACACCTACATCGCATCGACACCATTGGCACATGTACGTTGTATCGACGGCATTGGCACATGTACGTTGCATCGACAGCGTTGGCACATCTACATCACATCGACAACGTTGGCACATCTACCTTGCATTGAGACGACAGCATTAGCACACCTACATCACATTAATAGACGACAGCGTTGGCATCCATATGTCGCACCACAGCATTGGACACCACGTTGCATCGCAACCACTTCATTTGTCAGCCCAGATATTAATTAGTTATTTATTTATTCATGTATTTAATTAATTAATTTTATCATCTGTAAAGCAACATCAAGGTTAAAATCATTGTATTTTAGTTGACCATGTTGATGTTTCTTCGTGATACGTGTGACACCCTAGGTTTGTTATGGTCATAACGATCGCCTGTGTCTTGCTGGGTGAGTCGGCCGCGCAGCTTGTCACATACATTTTGAGCCAAAAAATTTTTCTTTTTGTAAATCAGGTTCCCGGAAACATAAAACAAACTAAATCATTGTGGACAAATCACATTAACCAATCCGCATCCACAATGTTTTATTTCTGACATATCCTATCGCAAACTGTACTCACTGTTACATATTGAAGCATAGGTGATCCACGTTAAGAATTGGTAACATATGTGACATAGTCATAAACTGATAGTAAAATGTGCACACATTGATATAAAACATGTCAGCGATCATCATAGATTCTTGACTGTGACAACCATTTTGATTAGATACATAAAATGAATATGACAGTATATTTTCCCAGTCTCACAGAAAAAGGTGGTTTCTAAACCCAGTCTAAATGCTGGGCCCTGCCCCGCTGCGATCCGTGGCTCCCACCACCCTCTATCCGGTGTAAACAAAGTTTAAACACAGTACGCATTAGGCCCCACCCCACCCCCCAGTGGGGGCCCCACCCATACAGGACGGGCATTGCACTCTGTATAGGCTCAGACAAACACGTAGTCTCTGCCAGAGTCACATCGGCATGATGGGACCACCCATAGTGTATTCCATCTACCTTGACAACGCTCACTTGGTACGATGCTAAAGTGCTTAGCATTTGCACCACGGCAGACTCTGGCATGTTCACATGTTACGCAGAGAATCTGGTGCTGAGCAGGTGTCTCCAGCAGACAACCACCTCCTACCCTCTCCACACCATAGAAGTGGCAGACAGACTCAATCTCTTTACGTGGGTGGTAAGCGGTCATAAATGTTTCTCCGCAAGGGGTCAACCCAAGGATTGTACTGGGGGTCATCCCGGAAGTGGGCCCACTTGGCATCCAATATCATGGCAGTCTCAGCGCCCTGTGCCATTGATGTAGACGCCAGCACGAGCAGTATGATGAGAATCATGGCTATACATGAAGAGTTAAAATATCTGTGCCAGATCGAGCCCTGTTCCATCCGGATCGATAGTGATCTTCATCCCCTCAGGGGCAGCGGCTACCTGCTTCACTCTGCCACCGGATAAGAAACGTAGCTCTAGGACTATATGAGTCGTTTGCGGGCTAGTGAGTCCGATTCGCTGAAGCAGTTTAACAGCACCCTTGACTTTGGAGACATGTGACACACCATCTATCCGTAGGATGCCCTCCTAGAGGTTAACAGCTTCTTCTGGTCCATCGAATGGACGACGCAGCAGGAGCTTTCCACCTGTAACCCTGATCCGGTGACCCACCCTCGTCAGGGAGACACCTTCACCTATGTAGGTGAGGAAGGATGATCCCCGATTGTAGAGCTTTCAAACTTTCCCATCCCTTTTCACAACAGTGGAGAGGGGAGTGACCTCTATGTCAATGACTGCGGGAGGGCTATTTAGTGGCAACCATGTTTGCCAGTCACCACCACGTCCAGTGCGGTACCACACTTCATTCCTCTCAAACATGAACTGCAGGTTTTTTGCCAGGGTCAATAGCAGACCTTCATGTGTCATCGGCGGGGCATCGCTCGAATAGGGTTTGACCAGATTAAAGCTGAGGTCATCATTTAGGGTGTTGATGTCTGCCACCTCTGTATCCGAGACCTCAATCAATGGCTTGAGGATGTACTATCTCTTCGGGAAATCATACCGAAACACGATCTTGTGGCCATCTATGTTGCGACCCAGGCGCTCCTTCGACACATCCTTGAGGTCTGTGAGCAGCTCCACCCCATCTCCACCAAAGGGGTGGAGGGAGAATGCCTTTGAGTTTGCTTCATACTGTAGGGCAAATGACTTGCCATCGCTCTCTTCTACCTTGGCTGCATCAACTGCGTACACATCTGCCAGGTCAGCAAGACCAGTCGAGTGAGCAAATATGGGTTCCATAGCACGCTATAGGATGGGTTTAAACAGGAGATATAACCATGACGATTGCCCGAATGGGTCCTCTTCGAGGTGCCCCAGCGGGGCACAACATACATACACGCCAATGTGCTACATCAACCTTCGGGCAGTGCACACAGCAGCTCACTGGTAGAAGTCGGCCGGGACGTGATAGAGTATCTCCCAGGTGGCAACAGCAACCCATAGAAAGCTATCAGTCCTAGCCTGTATCTGACCTTTGCCGAGATGATCAACCCGATAGAGGGTTGCCCCTTCATGACCCCTACACAGATAAAGGCCTTACACGAACAGATGCTCGCACAGCAACAAGGAGAGCGACTACAGCGGGAGAGCTGGTATCAACAGGCTGCCAGCAAGGCAAGGAGGCGAAGGAACAGTGAAGGTTCCCGATACTGGCTGGCCCTCCTGGAGGAGAGTAAGCGGGACGCAGGAGTCTTGACAGACGACAATGAGCCAGATGTCTTCAGATGAGGATGAGCCAGATGTCATACAGTGGGAAGAGGAGATGGTGCAGAAGTGTAAGACCAAGAAAGCCATCCAGCGGCGGACCTACTATCTTGGTCATAAGGTGAAGTGCCAGATGTCATGTCTCAGAAAGCTACTGGCACCCGACATAGTGCTGGATGACCACTTAAGAGACATCTGTCTAGACACTAAAAAGCTGGTATGGTTCGCCAGGCTCTCCAAAGGTGAGGCCATGGCGGTCTGCAACTGCTGGAAGACATCTGACAGATACTCCCGATCCTTGTAGAAACCTTTAGCTCGCAGGAGCTGCTCGACGATACTCCCCCCCCTGATAAGGTATTCGAGGAACCAGATCTGTCCCTTACCAAATCCTAGATAGAGCTTCACAGCTGTCCGCTCCTCTGTCAGCTCAGCACCGGAGAGATGAGCGAGCTCATCTGGTGTCTTCTTCCTGTAGTCCTTCAACTCCATCCGGAAGACATCATAGTACTTCTCGCATAGCGTGCGCCCGGACATGTTTAAGATGTCTCAATAGAGAGATGAATATTCCTCAGTACCAACCCGGACACCTTGTAGATGTAAGTTTAGGCAAAGGCAGTCAGGGAAGATCTTATTAGCTCGACAGGGGACGCAGATGTTTAACCGCATTGTATACTCAGTGCTTAAACAATGACGTCAACGGTACAGATCGTGAAGCAACTGCCCGAGAGCCAGGCGAGTTCAGAAGGTGGAGAACCTGCTGCGAACAAAGACACAGAAGTTACTGACCAAAGCAAAACCTCTGGCAGTCCATGTCGTGGCGTGGCGGCGAATGTCGCAGTGGTGAAGATGACAGGTGGAAATGAGGTTTTTTCTGCCACAACTGCGGCTGTCCTCACTACAGTGGTGAGTGGGGTGGCCGAGCACTGTCTCGGAATAACTCACCCCATCCCAAAAATCGCCATCAGTGGTGCCTCCTACACTGCCGCCGCCAAGATCATGGGTGAACGTGTTACACTAATGGAGGACGTGGTTCTAGGGCTAGCAACGAGTGCAATGGCTGAGATCACCGTCGCCTACGTTTAAAACCTCTGAATAGTGAGAGATGGATCACGAGACCACTGCAGCACATGAGGCATGGCGTGCCGGAGGGCGGTGTGTAGCCCATAGTCGAGCACACGGACTGAGGATTGCCAATGCCCGGGAATGGTGGACTGCCCACAAGGCGTGCCCCTGCAGAGGGCCAGTAGCCTGAGCACTGCTACCTATTCCCTTGGTCGACTGCGTGGTCCTCCTATGCCCAACTCTTTCACTGGGGGTATGACTAGTAGGTTTAAACCGTCTGTATATAGCACTATGACTCTGTCACTCACAGACCTAGAAAGCAAAGAGCTAGGCGATCTTGCTCACTTGGGCGAGGCACGCCTAGGTTCAGAGGACACTGTTGCCCCTAACTCCTTCCTAGACTTCGATGAGAAGGGAGACCCGTAGGAGATCCGAGGTACCATCCCATCCCAAGATCTCATCTGGAACACTGATACGGTAGGACAATCGGCCATTAACAAGGCCAAGACTGTATACAAGGGGATGGGCATCAAGGAGAGTGCGACGATGCGAGGTATGCTCGGAGTCGATGAGGCTAAGTGATGGGTAAGGATCTCCTGAAATCGCGGAGCTCATTCCAACAGGATGGAGAGAATCTCAAGGTAGGCACCATCAGCCTGAGCAATATCACTGTCGATGGCGAAAAAGGTGCTACCGCCAGCCTCCAGCTACCAGAGGTGAAGAAGTCAGGGTTCTTTGATTTGCTGTTTAAGACCACATGATAGTCATGGCCTCCCGTGTATGTATCATACAGATACTGGATGTACTAGACACTGTGTGTGCTGACACAGGCCCTCTATGCTATCTTCTCAGCTGCTGCTGGGATTTCATGCTTGACGCTTCCATCGCATCCTTCGTATCCGCCGGAGGTGCAGGATTCCCCGCTCTGCAGGCGAAAGAGCTGGTGCCGGAAGTACTGCCGTTTAGTCTCCCAGATATAGACGAGGCTACTGCCGACCAAGTGTTAACCATCCTCCGCTCGCATGTCTGTACCGGCCGATGCTGGCCAGGTGGTGCTGATCATTGCCCCGTCAGGACACGGGAAAAACATCTTGCTGCGGGCTCTCCTGGCCGAACATCTACACTCTCAATAGATCCTTCTAGTGTCTGATGGGTCATTCCATATAAGAAGGACCAAAATTTTTGAAATCCGTCAAGTCATAGTTTCAGATTTCCTTCAAACTTTGTCAGAGTAAGCATATGTATGTATTAACAGGAAATCCCAAGTATTATAGTGAAAGTCAAATACTTTTTGAAAACTGGCCTATCCAATACCCCCTGCCTAAAATTGACAAAAATTTGTAACAAAATTTCTATGTTTGAGGCTTCATATCTCACCGACTACAGTGCTCACAATACTAGGTCTTTTTATTTTAACAGTCTGGTCACCATAGTTCGAGAAAATCACAAGCATTTTGTGCTGACCTGTTTTAGGCATGTATTAGGGGTCATCAAAAATGCCAAAAAATTTGATTTTTCATATTTTAATCCAAATTTGGTGATGCCGTAAAATGTATATGTATTTGGTTTACACAAATGATTTCTATCCTGTTAACTAGAGCTACTGCTACTTTAGTGATATTTATTACCTAATGGCAAGATATGCTCCGCAAAAATTTTGTGGGAGCCATACCCCCACCCCTGTTCGCCAAAATGGGGTGACTTCATAACATGTTTTTTCAAAATAACCCCTTTCAATTTTTTTAATATTTTGGTGAATGTTATATATATGGTCAATGGTTACAGGGCCAAAAGGTTCACTCTTACATTTGTTTCCTTTTAGAGCTATGGCAAATACAAAATCTGATATTTTTTCAAAAACTTGTATGATATTCGATTTTGGGGGGGGGTTAATAATTTTAAAAGTATACACTCTAGAAGTATGAAACAAGAGATGTAGCGCGTTTCCCTGCCTTATTAAAAGAAACAACCAGCATTTCCCTTTTACAAAATAGATAAACATGGATTTTAGAGATGTCAAAACCTTACTTTGTTAAAATTTGACATTTTTGTGGGTAAACTACAAGTCATTATTCAACAACATTTTCAATGGGAATAACATATTGCCTGGAGAATATTTAAAAAAACAATTTGACTATAAGTTGTTGCTGACTTAGCCATCAATAATTTTCAGTCAAATCATTTTCAAAATATACACCAGGTACAGAGTTTGTCCTGTAAGCTGGTCGAGCTGCAACAGCTCATCACTCAGTCTTGAGTTATCCAGTGTTAATAAAGACTGAGAGATTTCATATCTAGAGAAAATAACTCAACCTTCAGAGCTTTGTATATAATTAGGTCAATTGCTGTAATAGACATAGGTAGTGAGGTGATATTGATTAGTCACATGGTCTCAGTTTTTCTCAGAGATCTGCATGCAAGTATTGCTATCAACAAGAGTTCAGTCAAGCATTTTAAGTGATCAAGATTAGGCAGCATGACCAGTGAGTGTTTAATAATTACTGGTTTGAAACATTGACATTGTTGCTGATACACAAATGTTGAGATATTTACTTTAGAAATTTAATAATTCACTATACATTTTAATGATAAATTAGGCCTTTTAATTTGAAAAGTGTAAACTTTGACTAGGACACGTTGCACAATGGCTGAATTACCAGAGACATTTTGTTCAGTTGGACGTCTCACTAATGATAAATGTCATAAGTTTACGAATAAATGCTCTGTAAATGATGTTGTACAATTGACGGCTACAGATAAAACACTTGTTGCAATGAGAAGCGGCCAGAGTGAGGATAGTTTAGAAACAGTGTGCTGTTGCCACAAGAAACACTATCTGCATATATTCCCGATGATGAAGCAGAACACTTCATGTTGTGATCCCCTAAAAGTTCACAAAAAGCTTATTAAAAAGGGACTAGTTAATATAGATCAAGAAATTGTGGCATTAAAACAGTCAAAAACTAGAGAGAGAAAACAACCTGGCCAAAAGATTTGCCATCATTGTTTGCAGAAAATTAATAACCTGACAGATTGTAGTGACAGTGAACCGGAATCAATGGCCATAGCAGATACTTTGTACAGTAATGCTGAATGCCTCAACTCTAGTTTCTCAGCAGTTGGAGTTTCTCCCCTAAAGAGTGTCCATTCAGAAAGGAAAGTATCATATGGTAAACGAAAAATCAAACAAATGGCAGAAGCAACAACAAGTCACATGGCATCCCACCTAGGTTTTCCACCTAATAAATTAGTTGCTGACACTTCACAAACTGAATGTACATGTGATTCTAAGTTAGATGTGGACTACTTGGTATCGAACATGAATGAAAATCTGTCTGTGTCATCACGAAATCAAAAGATACAAGTATTGACTATTACACCTAAATCATGGTCGATAGATAAAACTGTTCAGGATTTTCAGGCATATGGTGTTACGCGTTATATGGTGAAACAAGCCAGACAACTTGCGCAGAATGATGGAATACTCGCTGATCGTGAAACCTTTAAAAGAAATAAGCTTGATCAGCATACACTAGATAGTGTTATTAACTACTACCAAGACGATACTGTATGTAGACTATTACCCGGGAAAAATGATTTTGTTACTATAAGAATTTGTGGTTCCAAAGAACATAAGCAAAAACGGCTAATCCTGACAAATTTGAAGGAAGTACATGCTAATTTCAAAACTGAAACTGGACTTAAAATTGGTTTCTCTAAATTTGTTGAGTTAAGACCCAAATGGTGTGTAACTGTTTCTTCTAGCGGCAGCCACAATGTTTGTGTATGCGAAAAACACCAAAATGTAAAGTTTATGGTGGATGTTATCTCTAAAGACTATCATAACCTAATTGACAAATCTGTATGTGACAGTAGTTCTAGAAATTGCATGCTGCAACGATGTGAAAAGTGTCCAGGAACTGCATTTCTCAAAACTTACTTAGAGCAAGACCTTTACGAGCACATGGATGAGGATGACATCATTAAATTCACTGAATGGGTATCCACAGACCGAATTGAAATCATGCGCCGAGAAGTATCAGTTGAGGATTTTATTTCTATATTATGTCAACGGATCCAAGAATTAACACCACATTCCTTCATAGCGAAATCTCAAAGTGAATTCTTGAAAGCGTGCAAACATGATTTAGATGACACTACTGCCATTGTTGTTCTCGACTTTGCTGAAAATTACAGCATTATTGTGCAAGATTGTGTACAGGGATTTTATTGGAACAATTCTCAAGTCACGATACATCCTTTGGCATTTTATGTTAAGGCTTATGGAAAGTTGAATGAAGAAAATGTATGCTTCATCTCTGAGTGTCTGAAACACGAAACAAATACTGTGTACTGTTTTCAGGAGATTTTTACAAGATATTTGAAGGAAAAGTATCCCAATATTCATATAATTAAATACTTTAGTGATGGGTGTGCAGGACAATACAAGAACTTCAAAAACTTTATTAATGTCTGCCATCATTATTCAGATTTTGATATTAAGGCAGAATGGCATTTCTTTGCTACCAGCCATGGTAAAGGTGTTTGCGACGGTATCGGTGGCACAGTGAAGTGCTTAGCCGCAAGGGCTAGTCTGCAAACAGCGCTTATACGAAATGCTAGTGAATTGTATGAATTCAGCCAACAGAACATAAGCAAGATCAAGTTCTTCTTAGTTAGTAAAGATGAGATCCAGAGCCATCATACAATGTTGGAAGAGCGGTATCTCCTTGCCAAAACAGTGCAAGGAACCAGGTCATTCCATTCGTTTGTTCCAAATGACACTAACTCTATCACAGTAAAGCGAATTTCAACTGATGATGTTTCATACACTCGGTCATTTTCTAACACACAACCTGGTATGTCATCAGAGATTCAGAATTTAAATATCCCTATGGAACTGTCTTTGAGTGACTATGTTGGTGCATTGTATGACAAAAATTGGTGGTTTGGCATAGTGTTAGAAATTAGTCTAGAAAATGAGGACTGTCTCATTTTGTTTATGAAGCCGCATGGACCAGCTCGATCCTTTAGTTGGCCAAGGCGCACAGACCAGTGCTGGGTTCCTTTTTGTGACATTCTAAGTAAGGTGTCAACACCATTGACAGCAACTGGCCGGCAGTACACTTTTCCACAAACTGATATCGACTTTATAAATGGACTATTTAAATAATTTGGAGGAGCGGTATATGCTGGATCATGTACCGTATCATCAATTATTGCTGAGGTATGTAGTATTATGTACTATCTCTTAACACTTTTATATTATATCATGTGTATTAACCAATGCCTGTCTCAGTTTATTAAATAATTCCATGAAATGGGTGACATTTAGGCATACTTTAGTATGAGAGATTACACATATTGGCCTGGTCGCAGTGTGTCAAAATTGTCTATAAATGGCCATAGAAGTCCATGTAGCTGTACTAATATGACCATAATATACCATTCAATGTCCACCTATGATGAAAAAGTATCTAAAATGCTAAAGTGGAGATATTTTAAACTTTTTAAAACAAATTAGATTGTCGCGAAAAATGTCAAATTTTAACAGTCAGGTCTTTGGGTCTAGAAAATCGATGTTTATGTATTATATAACCAGGGAATGCTGATTGGTTCTTCTAATATAGCAGGAGAACTGGTTGTATCGCTTGTTTCATGCCTCTAGGCCCTATAATTTTAAAATTATTAACCCCCAAAAATGGAATATCGTACAAGTTTTACAAAAATATCACATTTCTAATATGCCATAGCTCCAAAAAGGAACAAATGTAAGAGTGCAACTTTTAACCATGTAACTATTGACCATATATCTACCATTCAACAAAATAAAATAAAAATTGAAAGGAGTTATTTTGACTTAATAGGCGATGAAGTTGGCCCTCTTTTGTGAACAGGGGTGGTGCATTGGGCCCCCAAAATTTTTTGATGAGCAAACCTTGTTGTTAGTCAGTAAATATTACTAAGCTAATATTAGCTCTAGTGAACTGGGTAGAAATCATTTAGTTACAGCAACTATAATATACATTTTACTGTATCACCAAATTTTGTTGAAACAGGAAAATCAGCTGTTTTTAACGTTTTTGGTGACCCCTAAAACACACCCAAAACAAGTCAACACATATTGCTTGTTATTTTCCTCAAGTATGCTGACCAGAGCATTAGAATGAAAAGATCTAGTATTGTAAACAGTATATTGGATGAGATATGATGTCTCAAACATTGGATTTGTACTTTTGTCAATTTTAGCATAGGGGTCTTTGAGAGGGCATTTTTCAAAAAGTATTTCACATATCAGTTAAAAAATTGCTATGCTCAACTAAAACATCCATATGCTTACACTGAGAAAGTTTGAAGGAAATCTGTGACTATGAGTTGACGGGCATTGGTCCATCTTATACGGAATGACCCTGATTCTAGTGGTTGACAGTAATGATCAATGGTACAATGGCTCAATCACCAAGACGCCAAACCTGCAAGCACTGATGGAGAAGGTGCTGGCATCCCGACTGACAGAACCACTTGTTCTAGTTATCGATGACCCTGCATTGGACCAGAAGACAGTCACCTACCTCAGGAACATCACCAGGCGCATCCGGCACACAAAGATAACTGTCTTCATCCTCTTTCAGAAGTTCACCCGCGAGATCTCACCGGACACCCACCACAATGCCCGGTTGCTATACTTCAGCTCCAGGTGTGGCCGTGCCCTACTCGAGACCATATACGACAGCCTAACCCTCAAGGAGACCAAAGGGGACTTTATTGCAGGTGTACAGAGGGCAGCTGATCTGTACCGCTTCATCTTCAGCAACAAGGAGACAGGTGAGCTGTCACACTTCAAGCCATCTCTGGAAAAGGCGCAGACCATCACCTACAAGCTGAATCCAGCCAGGAAACTAGCCTGCTCTACGTGTCATCGCTGACACTGTCGCAGCTGCTGCAACTTTTTTCATCCATCAGAAGGCTGAGGAACTTCGTCCGCGGTCTCCGCTACTTCGTCAGATGCTTGAGGACCTTCGTCATAAGCTTGAGGAACTTCGTCAGAAGGTTGAGGAACTTTGTCAGTTTCGTCAGAAGCCTGTTTTTCGTCAGAAGCCTGAAACTCTATCCACCGAGGGTCGGATTCTAGGACTCTCTGCTTCTGGAACTTCTCACGGAAGATCCACTTTGTCCATGCGCGACGAGCATCTGACTTGCGAGCGGATATGATGAGGTAGTTATCTGGAAATTTCAGAAATGCTGGCAGGTTAAGGGCCAATCTTTCCTTGAAGATGTGCTCAACAGCCTCCTTGAGGCCAACAGTGAGCCCCTCCTGAGTACCGTCTGCATGACCAGTAGCGTGGCTCTCCGCTACAGCGTCACTGACCTCCTCCCTGAAGTAGTTATTTGCTCCAGACTGGAGGCTATCCAGCATATCTCGCTCTTTCTGGCTATGGAGGCTAAATACGGCAGCCCACTTCCCTCGCCCTTTGGAGAGCTAGAATAACAGGACTGTTGGTTTGGGCCACAGGTAGGTTGAGTGCTATGCCCTGGGTGCTGTCAAACCTCCGGTAGAGTATCCGAGTCAGGAGTTCTTTTGTACTACAAGCTAACGCTCCTTCCTCTATGGCGGCCAGTATCCCCGCATCAGACGGAGGTGTGACCTTGGCTCGCTCGTGGATAATGTTGTCACGAAACAGTTTTCGGACCCTGTCACAGTGGGACAGTGCATGCCATGGCCATGACTGTCATGCCGACTGGCTGCTGTCCTGCTGCCTATAGACAATCTGCTGGAGAACTTTACCGAACATGGCAGCCATTTAAAACCTCTATATACCCAGACCTTAAACATCCTGGAGTATGTGCAACATCCAGATGGGGCCATTGAACCCGTGACATTGCACCGCACTGATCCTCGGAAGGACCGCCTGACGGTCATTTGATCCAGTATACACGATGAGAACCCGTTGTCCGCTGCTGGGAAGTACATCGACTTTTGCAATCAAGGCACAGATCCACAAGATCAAGAGCATGACACTCGAGTTCAAGCTTCAGAGCACAACAGAACAGACGGTAGAGCTCCCGCAGGTTCTGAACAGGTGGGAGATCGTGCAGAGCAACAGCACCGTGGACACCACCTATGTGAACGATAGAGCTTGGCGGTCTGACGGTAGTACCGTGAGGACCGCGGTATACCGTGAACCGATACCGTGTGCGTTGACATTTCCAAATACCGTGAATACCGTCCATAATGTTTGAGCAATATTTGAGAAATAGATCCATAAAATCTGACTTGACCATGGGTAAATGGGCGCTAATAGTGCCAAGTTGAGGTGAAAGGGTCGTTGTAAAAACAAACATCAAGACGTCAATTACAAAATAATGACAGGCAGAATTGTATGTGAAACGTACGTCTTGAAAGTCTCACGGTAAAATTGCTTTATTTAAAACATCTGAACTCATTCTCTGGCCATCCGCCGGTAGTAATTACACTATAATATTTTCCCTATTCCCGTTTCTATTATTTGTAATTAATTAATCCAAGCATTTTGTCACAGAACAAACACGCTATAATAACAAAATAACATACAAACTGCGTGCTATTCAAACACAAGAGCGCTCTCGCACCAGACGTATCTGATTGGTTGTTCATGAACTAGACCGTGGGAAAATACATTACTATGCTGAATTTCTCAATGAAAATTTACTAAAACATAGTATTTGCTCGTGCCGTTTTGATCACGTGCTAATTTATTAACAACGAGCAGCGTTGAAGTCGTTATTTTTTATTTTTCTGGCTTGTTTTAAGAAATTTCTTTAAGGATTAAATCCAGTTTAAGTAACGACACCTAAAAATTATAGTGTTTTAGTTTTTGTAATTCATTTTTCAACTGGCTACACGTCGGAAGTTCGCTGAAATAGCTTTTTACACGCATTGTTCACGTGAAGCATGGCGAGTAACGAGTCTGCACATCGGGTACTCGGTAATTATCAGAAGCTTTGGAATCGGCTATATTCAATGTCGCGTTATATGCTTGTGTACAGACCCGTTTTTGTAAGTAACCGAATATACGACTCCAACAGAAATAAAAGAGTACAACACTGGCCTCGTTTAAATACTTACAGATTTTGTCTGAACTCTGTTTATCAACGCGTTCGACTGCCAAAATAAAACTTACCGTTTGCTGGTCGCACGCATTAATAGCAAGTACAATCCAGATTGAAAGTAGCGCGCTCCAATGTCTCAAACAGCGGGTTATAGTTAGCGAGTCGACCACACACTTTGACCGATATTCCCGTGAATGATATTATATCAATAAAAATAGTGACCTGATAAAGTCGTGAAAATAAACAGTCGCAATAGCCATAATGTTTTTCTTCTCAAAATCAGAAAGCTGATTTATTTATTTTATCTATATTTACCGTTGATTGGAGATGGAAATGAAATCTTGAAAAGGAATTGAAAAAAATTGTTCTAATTTCGTGGCATGCCTCAACTTCAGATGATGGTATACCGTGGTACTGCGGTATTTTTTCATGGTACCGATACCATCATGTAAATGTCAATACCGCCCAGCTCTAGTGAACGATGAGTACCAAGTCCTAGGTCTGCTGGCTCGTAGACCAACCTTCTATGCGAAGGAAAAGGGGTACTACACTGTGGGGTGGAATGAGGGGTTCACGGTATTCGAACTACAGGCAGGTGTCGACAAGCCCATGGCAGTTCCACTCTTAACCCTCTGCGAGAACACACACGTAAATCCGGCTGCCATGCAGGATAGGCTGTTCCTCCGGGTGTACACTGAGCAGCTCGCAGATGTGACGATGAATGCTTCCAGACTTCATGTCTGGCATGAAGAGAATGACCAGGAGCTGAAGCAAACGGGTTCCAAACAGCGGATCGTGCATGTGCAGCGAGAACACCAGCCAGTCCAAGCCACAGCTAACCAATGGGTAGAGCTGACATTGCATCGTGGTGTATCGGACTGTGTCGCTGTTGCGGTCCTGGTTCAGAATGAAGGAGTCTTCCAGCAGGTGAATAAGCTAGACGACTTCAAGCTTGTGGTTGCTGGGACCAATGTTCTTGGTGAGGTACGCGAGCTGGCTGATTGCCAACTCTACAGACAGAGAACTAAGTCATATGCACTTCTGCGACTAACCAGTGGAAGTGATGACCTCGAGTCGGCACTCGAGGGCCGTCACCACCTCGTGGGGCAGGGACATCCCACCTAATCATGGCAACCGACTCAGCTTCAGCATCGGAAACCTCATAGCTGGGACTCGCTCATTAGGTGTGACGGTACTTTACTTTGGCTATGCTAAGGTATGCATGTCGAACCCATCAGCTATTCAACTTGAGCGTGCGCAGAGCACGACTCCTGTCATCACAGCTGCAGCTGCCACCACTACTATAAGCCCTGCTGTCTTCTGACCTGTCGATGCTTCATAGTCGAGCGTTGGCTCAGATATTTTTTCAGCCTCATAGTACTCATCGAGACTCTCATCTGCCTCTTTGAGGCTCTGGTTGGCCTGAGCTCGAAGTTGTCGTCGGCGTGCCTCCCGCTGGCGCATATGCTCGAGTGCTTTGCTGTACTCAAACTTCTCCTTAGACAGCTTCTCCATCACCGGTTATGATGCTTATGCTCGACCTCTGCCACCTTCTTGTCGGCGAAGCTGAGTCCCCAGTTCGCTAAGGCACACACGCCCGCATTCAGGATTATGGATGCCTTGCTATAGTCTATAGACTACAGTCTAAAGCTACTATATAGCCGTCCCGCAGCGACGGATCACCAGAGCGATGTATGAACCAGGGGCGTATGAAGATCCAGTCGAGGACTATGATGAGGAGGACTATGATGCAGACTACGATGTCGGTGGTGAGTATGATGATGTAGAGCCTGAATCCCGCAAGCTAGTACACAGAGCGAAAGGAATCTATCGCACTTACATAAAAGGTTCTATCGGTCTGCTGGCAGCAGTTGGGGCTCTGATCGCTCTGGTCACAACGAAGGCTGGTGAGACGGTCCGCAAGATCACCAACAATGCTCTCCATGGTGTGAAGATTTCTGAAGCCATAGCAGCCATCGCCTCAGGAGCAGATATGTTCTTCGGAGTCGCAGGCCCTTGGCTACCATACGTTGCCATAGCACTCGCGGCCATCTGGGCCGCCGAACATTTAAGCTGTGCTATATAAGGATGGCGTCTCTGTACAACTTGGTCAAGACACTTAACTTCCGAGGGTTGATTGATAAACTACCATTCAGTGAGGATCCAGCAGAGATTAGACGCCAGTGTACGGAGGTGTTTGAGGAAGTCTTAAGTGATGGTCGAATGAATGACGGCTGTTTGTTCGTCTGTTTAGAGTTCACCCAGGCCGTGCGTGACAGGACGGGAGTGGACGTCAGTGATGAAATCCGGGACTTTATCAACCGTCTTTCTTGAGGAACTCTACTATCAGCCTGATGGATATTACTGTGAGCCCCTCAACTACTCGAGGCTGCACGTCGCAAGGGCCACAACTTCACACTAGAGACAGTTAGCCAGTGGCTCAGCCACCAGGCGATGAGGCAGGTATACAGACCTCGTCCACGGCACATCAGGCATGCCCATTTCGATGAAATGGGCATGCCTGATTCACCAGGCAGTTCACCAGGCACATGTTCTATTCCTTCCACACGACTCGGTTGGTCGTAAGACCTACAAGTATGTCCTCACCATCGTCGATGTCACCAGCAGGTACAAGGCTGCAGTACCACTCACAGACAAGTCAGCTGGCCAGGTGGCCCAGGCATTCCAGGGTGTCTACAAGGCTTCGCATAATCCCCTCCAGTGGCCGGAATTGTTGCAGGTGGATGAGGGTAAGGAGTTCAGAGGTGAGACTGCAGCCCTCATGCGGAAACACGGTGTGGCAGTTAGGCGAGGCGAGGTAGGGTATCACCGTGCCCAGGCTATCATTGAGCGGTGGAATCGGACACTGGCAGAGAGACTGTTCCCACACCAATACGCCCAGGAAATGGCAGCGCCAAGTGAACGCTCTAGTGTATGGGTGAGAGGGCTGCCCGCTATGGTGGAGAGATCCAATGCCGAGGTTACTAGGCTAATCGGGAAGAAGCCGGTAGAGGCTATCAGACACTTTGCTATTGCCAGTCACAGCACTAGAGGAGCGAACAAGGGAGAGGAGTGCCACCCACCTGATGCTCTGGTTCGGTACCTGTATGAGCCTGGTGATTCTAACTGGTCGATAGATGTTCACAGGCTTGACAGGTATGTGGAGGCGGAGGGGCAGCCTACACTGTACTACCTGGCACACCAGCACAGAGTGCCTAGGCTACCATTTGTTGTAGAAGAGCTTCATCTAGTCCCTGCAGACACACAGCTACCACCACCTAGGGTGCTAACAGATGATACTCGATGGGCTCGGTATGGACACCATCTGGCAGCACATGGCGCTTATCATAGTAAGCGGAGAGTCCGAGTTTTTCCTGCTCATACATCACCATAGCCTAGTTGTGCATGCGTAGGCTTCGGTTTTTAGCTCTGTCCACCCCACCATGTAGGGCGCTGTAGAACCTCTGCCGAGACATCATTCTGCCACTTTGACATTCCCTTAGCCGAGCACTTACTTGCAGCTGTGCTCTCCACGTAGTAGCATTTGGAGCAGAGCGATACCCCGAGAGCCTTCGAACTCGAGCTTGAACAGTCCCGGGGTCTGTCCAGACCATTTGTACCAAGCTAGCCAGTCCCGCTTATGAGCCTGGTACTCTGCTCGCATCTCACGGCGAATGACGTCGTCGAGGTTGGAGCCTGCCATAGCGATATACGCGGAGTCAGTGTCCATCTGCAGGTACTCAAAGCTGTCACGAGCTACGTAGCGATCGAGGAAGTCATAGTAGAACTCCAGCATTCGCAGCTTCGCGAGCTCATAAACGGCTATCTCCACCTGGAAGGGCCTTCGAATAGTTATTCTCGGCTTGCGACTCTGGAGCTCGCATGACTCACCGATCTCCTCGAGATCTTCGAACCATGCACTATGCAGGGCCTTGTCTACCACGCGTTCATCCTTCGTGAAGCTGGTGTTGATATGACGTTCTATGGCCTCGATGAGCTTCCCGTAGGCACTGTTGCCGAGGAGTTTGAAGAGATCTGCTAAGAGCGCTTTGCTCTTATCTACAGCTCCCGAGCAGTGGGCCTCCGTAACCTTCTCCACGAACCACTCGAATGGGCGCTTGGCCTCATAGTCTATGGTGCGGTATACAGCAATGATCTCCAGGCCATGGGTTATATACCACTTGAGTGTCGGTGCGTACAGCAGCCACTTCTTGCCAGAGAGGGCACCGACCAGCTTCTGGGTGGTGGGGCGCTTCCTCCCTGTTCGCCCTAAATATGCCAGGATCTCAGAAGAGATTGCCTCTACCGGGATCTCGCGGTTATAGAAGAGAGGAGTCATTTCCTCGAAATTTGTCCACAGAGCCTTGGGGACCTCTATATCCACCCCAGCAAACCCAAACCAGCTGTCTGCTTGGAGATCCTCCTTAAAGCTAGCTACACCACTAGCACCGGACCAATGGCGCACTGTCTCCTTACCACATGGCATCTCTTTGGCCATCGTTGACAGGTACGGAGCATTTGCATCGTAGCCGAGTATGTTGGCAGGCACGCTCACTCTGGCAGATTCGAGTCACACCGGCTTCGTGGTATCTGGTGAACACGATGCTGGGACCTCCAACAACAGCACCCTTCAGCATCTCGTAGGCTTCCTTGTCCGGTGAATAGAGGCTAACATCCGGCATGTGCTGAGCGGTTCCATGTAGAAGGTACTGCAGTGACACACCTGGGAGAGACACCGCATCTTTGAGGATGTCTATTTCTCATTCTGTGTAGAACTCCTGCATCCGCTCTAGGGCTTCGATGAATGGACTGACGTCCAGGTTGTTGTAGTAGCGCAGCCAATCGGTGAATGTCCGCATTCCATGCTCGCTGAATCTCTGGTTACACTGTTCCCACTCTGATCGCACCAAGAGGTAGCCACCCTTGAGCTTAGATGTCCATGCTGAGTAGTCAGGAATCCCTGGATAGTTGAGCTTCTCATGTGTGTCAAACCATTCACATGGGAACCCGCTCTTCTGCTGTGTACACCCGTAAGCTTTGACCCATACCTCGTACGAGACTCCTGGGCCGAGGTAGTTCAGCACATCGAGAAATCGTAGCTCAGATGTTATGAGGAACCTGGTCTGACTAGCCTCCTCGGCGACTTTCACTGTACCTGTACCGTTAGTCAGCTCATCGACAAAGTACTTCTTGATGAGGTTCAGGTCATACCGCGCAGAGTTGAACCCCAGTACAGGCACTTGGTCACACCACTCGTTGATCAGTCGCTGCCGTCGCTTTGGGAGCTTGTCCAGGTCTGTCGGTATGTACTGTGCTCTAACCCTTGTCCGGATTAGATATGCTCGCAGTTGGATCACCAGCATGAAAGCTCTGATCAGTTCTTTGGGGTCAGGATTGCAGAGGTGAGTGGGCTCACTCGTGGTGCCATCTAAGGAGCAGCCAACTGACACAGAGTGCGAGAGACTATGTGTTTGTGTGAGTAGCATGTGAGTACTCTCGATCGTGAGCGTCTTCGTAGGATGAGTCTTGATACCATCTAGGAGTGCTTCGAAGTCGTAAACTATGAAATGTGGGTATGGGACAGTCCGAACTCGTTTAGGGATGCTTGGACAGCGTTTTATACAGCACTCCCACTGTACCACAAGCGTGTATCCAGATGCTCTCAGCTTCTCCTCTCTCAGGACTGTCTTGCAGTCTCTTTGTTCGACACCCGTGCCAGTAACAGCCATGGAACTGGTAAACGGTGTTGGTGGTCGGATCATAACCATCTACGGGAGCGCCCATGATCCAACGCTCGCCACCGTACCCACACTCTACATAGTGTATGTGCACTGTTTCTCGACTCATACTCGATCCAACGAGTAGCCGCTGAACTGGATGGTTGGGGCGGATAGAAGGCTTTCTCATACGCAGACTGTGGCGCCTCAACCTTCACGCCAGGACACGCGATTGTTGTTTTGCCGCCTGTACAGTGATCAGCGTGGCGTTGAAGATTGCATGCCTTTGTAAACCTCTGCTGACAGTGACTGCAGACTAGTGTATGTGCCAGCTAAAAGATGTTCTTGATGTGGAAGGCGTGGTGGTCCCACACTCCGATGGTCATGGTGTCACGGTAGTGAGCCGCTTGCCTGATCAAGTGCCATGTGCCCTCTTCGGTTGGTTCATACACTTGAATCCCGAACTTGGCAAAGAACTCTACCTTGTCCATCTGATCCAGCGAGGTCTTGCGGACATCAGGTACTGTCACTGTCTTGCCATAGAACTGTGTGGCAAGCTCTCATGCAGCAGCTGTACTTCTATCAGCTCTTGCTCCTCAGTGGACTGCTAGACATCTCCAGACACATGTTGTCCCTGTAGGTGTCGAGGGCAGTCATACTCTTCTTCTGTCGTAGCGGAGGTAGAAGGCGTTCTGGACAGTCTGCTGGATCTTTTGCATGATCTGGCCTGTGAGGTCTCCTTTTAGACCTCTGAAGAATGTCCAGCATACTGACCGGCGTCCTCTATCGTCCGTCTCCCTTTCGCCGAGACGCTGGTCGAGAATGTGTTCGACTTCTCACCTTATGCTCCGGGCTATGGGTTCAGACCTCGGCCCCCTCATCACTCACTCCTGCGTAGGGGAGGTAAACAATCCAGTGGATGGTCCGCCATCCACCTCGCTAGTCTTGGCTCGCAAGCTAACAGTCACCTCCTCGTCCAACTGACGAAGCTCACTGAGCCGCTGCGCTTTCTTATGAGGGCTCTCTGGATCATCTTTGGTAAGCGCTGGAAACCTTCCCGTCTTCATTGCTCGGGAGAGTCGCTTCTGAAACTCCTCGGCACGGGCCTGTCCGATCATCTGGAGCAGGTCGGCTTTCTTGACTGTAGAGTAGCCTCTAAGGCTGAATTGCTTTGCCATCACTCGAAGCTGTGCAACACTAATCATGGTGTATATCACTGTGGATGCTTGTCTCTAAATGGGCATTCAGACCCTATTATGTGTGGTTGATCAGTACCTGGAAAAACCTGTGGGTGGTCCGTCGTGTCGATGTGATACAGACAGAGACTATGTGTTTGTGTGAGATGTGGTCGATGTTCAGCAGAGCTGATGTGATACGTGGGAGTAGTGTGCGCATTGAGAGGTCAAAGCACCACAGACACACACACACACACACCAGCCGGCTGGAATAGCACCAGGGTAGGGTAGGAGATAGGCGTGGTAGGAGATAGGTAGGATAGGTACAAAACTGTCCCACAGATAGAAAAACCTCAGGATACAGGTCAGAATAGAGGCCAGCCACTGCCCGGTATCCTGAGGAGGTTCTCCCGGACATGTGGGGTCTGCACGGGAGTTTTATATTCGCCACAGCCTTCCATGTCCAGGAGAACAGCAGCTCCCATCTCCATCTAGAGGCATACATCAACCACGAAAATCACATGTCTCAAATTCATATACCCCCCAGGGATTGAGAGGGCGGTGGGGGCCACGGATCGCCGAACGGCTGCCAGTTGAGTGAGGTGGTATCATTTTGACTCTGGCACTACTACTCAACAATGATGGCATAGATACTTTCTTAGCTGAATATCAGAAAAGATTTTATGAAATCCCTGCCAATATTTTAGTCCCAAAATTGCTGTCTGTCTACAATATCCATCCATTCGTTCATTGAATTCTCACTCAGCATCTATCCAGCCATACATAACATTTGATCATGCTGATTGATCCATTCATCTGTCTTAAGAAATCTGAATTCTGTCTGTCTGTCCACACTATGCTAGTGCCAAGCACCTGACTTTTGTCTTCGTGGCTTTCCACATTATATCTTATGCTAGTAGTAGCTTCATATTAAGCAATTTGCATCACTTTCATATCATAGAAATACAGAACTCTGTCCATCCATAATATATGGTGATTTTACTTGGTGGTAATCATGTTGTGCTCCTGAAACATTGTGGGCTCCTAAAAATCTGTGCTAAGGGGACCAGGTGGCTAGTGGTCTAAAATGCTGACTGTTCATGACTCATCTAATGTAAACATGACATTGCTGACTCGTTATCATGACTCACCTGATGCAACATTGAGAGGATATTGCTGGCTTGTTCTTCAGCGACGATCCTGTCTGCCTCCCTGTCACATATAGCATTAACATCAAACCAGCTCTCAAAACTGAAAAATAAGGAAAATGAGAAAACTCATGCTTACTACACAGATTCTTAAATTGGGATCTTTTCTTGAGTTTCAAATCAAAAGCTTTTTCTGAGAAGATGCATAAAGTTGATTCTAACAATAGGCCTGCATTGTTCAAATGGAACATTGGCACTTGAAGTAGAAGACCATATTCTACATGTTGAGTCCTATACAGGCCATGTTCACATGTAGAGGCCTATATGTTACCCCAGTGTTGGTTCACCAGACCACCTCTCATTTAGCCACGATCTTTGATGTTTGCTCGGCAGAAGCTATTTATCTGTCACACAATCCGTCGCTTTATGTGTCGTGTCTTCCCATTGGTCTATTGCTTCTTCCGGGAAAATATAACACCCGGATGCGGCAGTTCATAAGTAATTCGCGGTGAAGAAAAACGTGGTCATGCAAGTTCGCACAAATGATCTATATGTACGTGATTGTTCGTGTGAAATAACGTTAAAACAAAGTCTAAAAAGTTATTATAATACTTCAACATTGGGAACTTTATTTTAACTTTATTTCACACGAACACTATACAGGCAATGTTCACATGTAGAGTCCTATACAGGCCATGTTCACATGTAGAGTCCTATACAGGCCATGTTCACAAGTAGAGTCCTATACAGGCCATGTTCACATGTAGAGTCCTATACAACAATACAGGTCATGTTCACATGTAGAGTCCTACACAAGGCATGCTCTACATGTTGAGTCCTATACAGGCAATGTTCACATGTAGTCCTATACAGGCCATGTTCTACATGTTGAGTCCTATACAAGCCATGCTCTACATGTTGAGTCCTATACAGGCCATGTTCACATGTAGAGTCCTATACAGGCCATGTTGACATGTAGAGTCTTATACAGACCATCCTCTACATGTAGAGTCCTATACAAGCCATGCGCTACATGTTGAGTCCTATACAAGCCATGCGCTACATGTTGAGTCCTATACAAGCCATCCTCTACATGTTGAGTCCTATACAGGCCATGTTCACATGTAGAGTCCTATACAAGCCATGCACTACATGTTGAGTCCTATACAGGCCATGTTCACATGTAGAGTCCTATACACAGGCCATAATCTACATGTTGAGTCCTATACAGGCCATGTTCACATGTAGAGTTCTATACAAACCATGTTCACATGTAGAGTCCTATACAGGATTGTTCTTGTGCTACATGTGGAGTTCTATATAAGCATGGATACATTTTTTTGCCAGAAATTCAACAATTCTTGCCAGAATCAGAAATTTTAGTATTAAAGCACACATTTTGGGTATTTTTGGAAATCCACGATGGTCGCTAGACAAATCGACGAAATCACGTTCTCTTTAACAAACGTCTTTCATCCCTTGGGTTAGATGGAAGTTGCTTGAGTTTCAAATCAGTCAGCAAAGATGTTAAAATGTATTTAAAAATACAGCGCAAAATCCAAGATGATCATCGCCACAGAGCTCGATCAATCGGCTTCCTTTGAAAAATCTTAAAATCTCTATGCTTCCTGCCAAATCTATATGAAATTGGCCCATTGCTTCTTGAGAAGTCATTCGAAGCCTCTCATTCTGTTCCTATAGGAATTTTGGCAGAAAAATAATCGAAGATAACCACCAAACTATTTATCTGACAAAAGCGAGTGTAAAATTTTACATGGTCATACCAGGTAACATATATAAATCAGATTTTCACCATAAAAATACATCAAATTAAAAAAATCAAATTTGACAAAAGCTACATTTTTATTGATTCCTGTCGGCCATGTTTTTGAGCAAAACCAACCAAACAGGTTCTTTTGAGAAAACTTTCTTCATCAGTTGACGTAGATGAAGCTTCTTGTGTTACAAATCTGCCATGTGGTTTGTGAAATGCGTACATGTGTTTCTAAAAGCATTTTTCTAAAAGCATTTCCCAAAGTCAAAGTCATTTCCCGGCATCATTGTGTAATACCCATTCATTATAAGGAAGTGTGTCCAAGTTGGATCCACTATGACTAAGCAAAGAGCTGATATGAGCTGCGAAGTTGAGCTGCATGTAGAATGTTAATATTAAACAAGAGGTACAAAGGGTCTGTATCACTCACCTGGATTTATTGGCCACTGGCACAAATGAACAAAATGAAATGACCACTAGAAAAATTTACCAATCTAATTTCTGTTAAGGTTTAGCCAAATTTTATTAAAATTATCCAAGTGGTTAACAAGAGGCCCAAGGGGCCTGTGTCGCTCACCTGGAGCACCATCAATTTTTGTCAAAATTGTTGGTGGGTGGTTTAGCAGTCTTAAATGAGTTTGTGGTAATTTTTGCAAGTGCAATATGGCCGCCAAACACATTACATTTTGTTTGCCCCACGGCGCCCATGTTTTTTTGATGGATCAACTTCCTTTGAACAAATTTTAATGCCCCAAATTTCGGCCCGATCCCTTCAGCGTTTCTGGAGGAGTCATTTTCGTGAAAACCAGGTCATCCAAGATGGTCGCTGAACCATTTGGTCAATCAAGTCCTCTTGAACAAACTTGGCTTACCTCTTGGCCTAGATGAAGATTCCCCAAGTGGTTTCAGAGATTTTTAAAGACATTTCTTGAAATCGGCCAAAATCCAAAATGGCTGCTGGGCAAATTGGCCGATCGGGTTCATTTGAACAAACTTGGATCCTTATGCCCTAAGGATGCTTCCTGCCAAATATAATTGAAATTGGCCTGATAGTTCTCAAGAAGATATTTTAAATTTCCCATTGCTTTAGCATGGGAGCTTTTGGCGGGAAAATGATCAAAGATGGCGTCCAAACGATTTATCCGACAGTTTCGAAGATTGCAAATTTGAGCTCAGAATACCCAAAAACCTATATAAATCGAATTTTGGCCTCAAAATCCATCAAATAAAAAAATCCAATATGGCTGCCAAACACACTATATTTTGATTGGTGCACCGCGGCCATGTTTTTGGACGGAGCAAACTTCCCTTGAACAAACTTTAATGGCCCTTAGTCCCTAATCATATCTCCCAAATTTTGTCCTGATCCATTCAGCGGTTCTGGAGATGTCATTTTCGGGAAAACTAGGTCATCCAAGATGGCTGCCGAACCATTTGGTCAATCAAGTCGTCTTAAACAAGCTTGGCTTACCTCTTTGCCTAGATAAGGTTTCATAAGTTTTGAATTGATTCCCCAAGCTGTTTCGGAGAACGAGATTCTTAGACATTTCTAAAAATTGGCCGAAATCCAAGATGGCCACCGGCCAAATTGGCCGATTGGCTTCGTTTGAACAAAATGAAATCTCTATGCCATAAGGATGCTTCCTGCCAAATATAATTCAAATCGGCCCATAAAGAACCAAGACTGCCGTCAAACCGTTTAAATGACAATTTTGAGTGGCAAATTTGAAATCCGGATTCCTAAAAACGTATATAAACTCAATTTTGGCTTCAAAATCCATCAAATAAAAAAATCCAAAATGGCCACCAAACATGCTACATCGTGATTGGCCAATGGCGGCCATTTTTTTACTTATCAACTTCCTTTGAATAAACTTCAATGGCCCTTAGTCTATAATTATACCTGGCAAATTTCTGCCCGATCCATTCAGTGGTTCTGGAAGCCTTTTTCGCAAAAACAAGGTCATCCAGATGGCGCCGAACTACTTGGTCAATCAAGTTCCCTTGGAGAAACTCGGTTCAGCTCTTGTCCTAGACCATATTTCATGAGATCTGAATCGATCTCTCTCTCTCTCTCTCTCTCGAGCAGTTTCGGAGAAGAATTTTAAAGTTTCTAAAATTGGCCAAAATTATAAATCGCCACCAGCAAAGTGTCCGATCGGCTTTGTTTGAACAAACTTGGATCCCTGTGGCTTAAGGATGATTCCTGCCGAATATAACTCAAATCGGCCCAGTGGTTCTTGAGAAGTCGTTTAAAGGAAAAGTTGACGGACGACGGACGGGCGCCATGGCATAAGCTCACTTGGCCATTCTAGATGTGTATGCAAACAGCTCAGTTCCTAATAAAGCTTCGCAAGATTGCATGCGTTCGCATTAAGGAGGGTTTGAAAGTATCAAATCCGCAGTCCACAAATTGAAACTTGTATATGGTGTCATCAAGTTAGAAGTAATAGCCCTGCAGCATGGAAGATACAGCATGGAAGATAGGTGTTAAGGGGCTATTTTCCACCTATTGATTCTAAACTTTGCTTCAAAAGATATACTGATGATATGAAACTTTACAAACAATAATTATTTATCTCTAATTTTCTCTAACAATCTGTCATTAAATCTTTATATGTATCTCTAAATCTATCTGTCTGTCACTCTAGTCACTCCACATATATCTTTCTAATTCTATCTGTCTAATATACAAAATCATTCACATTTTATACCTAGTTGTATCTACAATAAACAGATATGTAGTTAAGAAACATGTTACACATAAATTCAGAACATGTCTAAAAACATTTCTAGTTTGTCAGAAAATATCAAATTGTTAATAATAATAATAATAATAATAATACTTTTATGAATACAGGATTATGCAATTCAATGAAACCAATCGATTTAACCGCTTCCATTCCATATACATGTTAAGAGTATTTTGATCTACTAAGTTAAGTAATTCCTGATGACTATTTTGAAAACAATCAAAGTGAAAGTTGTTTCTGCCATAGGCAGCAATAAGTTTCAGTCAAATTATTTCCAAAATACTCAGTAGGTTTCTTATAGAAATGTGTTGAAACTATATTTATGGGTATTCAGAAGGAAAGGGTTTATCAGATTATAAACACACAATTTAGTAAACACAGAATGGAAGCTTTATAAATAAATGTTCAGGTATAAGCATGGTTGAAATATGTTGTCCTCAAGACCTGTGTGGGTGGCTTAAGTGTTGTTAATACCCGTGTGAAATAAATTTCAAGTTAACTTGGATTAGCTTGGATTTTTTTGAATATCCAAGCTATTGGAAAATTATCCAACCCATACCCGCTTGGATTTCCTTGAATTAGCTTGGACTTTATATAGTTGCTTGAACTTCTTGAAAATCCCCCCTCTCAGAATTCAAGCTAGCTGGGATTTTCTAGGACTTTTTGAATATCATCATGAAAAAGTGCAAGCTTCTTGGATTTGCTTGGAGCTTTCTGATTTGTAAGAATTCAAGCTAGCTTGGATTTTCTAGGACTTTGTTTTGTCAGACATAAAAGAATTCAAGCTACTTGGATATCCTTGAATTTGTAGACTCCACTTACACTACCTTGGATTATCTTGAAATAGCTTGCACTAAAGCAAGAACAGGTTCTGTATAGTCATGACTACAGGTGACCTTGACCTGGTAAATTGGTGGGAAATTTAGTCTTTGTAAAAAAGCAAACAGTACATTCATTGCATTGATCATTACCAGCTATGGATATATAGAATATGATGGTTTGGAAACACTGACGGTACTGTTAGATAGAATGCATCGCATCACCCATGTGAAATAAATTTCAAGTTAACTTGGATTAGCTTGGATTTTCTGGAATATCCAAGCTATTGGAAAATTATTCAACCTGTACCAGCTTGGATTACCTTGAATTAGCTTGGACTTTATATAGTTGCTTGAACTTCTTGAAAATCCCCGCTCTCAGAATTCAAGGTAGCTGGGATTTTCTAGGACTTTTTGAATATCATGAAAAAGTGCAAGCTTCTTGGATTTGCTTGGACTTTTCTGATTTGACAGAATTCAAGCCAGCTTGGATTTTCTAGGACTTTGTTTTGTCAGACATAAAAGAATTCAAGCTACTTGGATATCCATGAATTTGTACACTCACTTACACCACCTTGGATTATCTTGAAATAGCTTGCACTAAAGCAAGAACAGGTTCTGTATAGTCATGACTAGAGGTGACCGTGACCTGGTAAATTGGTGGGAAATTTAAAGTCTTTGTAAAAAAGCAAACAGTACATTCATTGCATTGATCATTACCAGCTATGGATATATAGAATATGATAGTTTGGAAACACTGATAGTACTGTTAGATAGAATGCTTAGCATCAGTAACCTTAAATGGAAACAGGACTGTATTTTGAGGTATGTATTCTATTGATTTTCAGAGATTTATTCAGAATTACCAGTTTTGGTATAGCTTTTTCAGTTCTTTGTAATTAATGCAGTGATGATTGATGCCTTTCTAAATAATATGGCACATTAACAATCTATGTCTATAAGAATAACAGCCAAATCAGTCAGAATGAAGGAAATGTCAATTTCCCTTTCTCCGAGATCTAACAATACTCACCATTCTGTTACTTCTGATATACAGCTGGCCTTGACAGCGGCTCTAGGATTATAGACTTAGAAAGCTTTACTGACTCCTGGGAACCGGGTACTCGGCTCCCAACTGCCGAGTACCCGTTTACCATAGAGCTCATATTGTTTGCATAGCCACCAAACAAGAGAAAACTATGGCTTGCCTCCGTGGGGCTGGGAGGCTGGGTCCGTAACAGAATGGTGAGTATTGTTAGATCTCGGAGAAAGGGAAATTGACATTTCCTTCATTCTCCTTCGATCAATACTCACCATTCTGTTACTTCTGATATACACCAGATTTGGTCAGTAACCTGGTGGGAAGGGGCAAGCCATAAATGCTAATTTTGCCCCTTGGAGAAAGATTTTAGACTTCAAACTTGACTAACGGAGACCTAAAAGGACCGTCAAGTTCACGGAACCGAATCACATTCGCGTCACGCCCCCCCCCCTTTTCCTCCTAAGAAAAGGGAGAGAACTAACGAACATGTATCTCGCCTGAAAACACAAATATGCCAAGAGGGTTAACTACTCCCTGCATATTCCATGTATTAGCCTGGGAATGAGCATGAATATATAAGATGAATGAACATGATACATATACATAATACAAAAACTCTCACTATTGAATTACCTTATGATAATTGGACTTCAGACGTACCGCCTCCAACCATTCACTGGTTCGGCCATCAGTGACACAATCTGGTTGTCATCCTCTCGCTTGACCATGCCTGCTTTAGGTTCTTTTCTTACCGAAGTGAAAAAAAGGGTGAAGAGCAGTGTGGTCACTAACTATCGTTTCAAACAGCTAAAGCGAGTGGATTGGCTGAGTATGACACATCCCTCATATAGTAATCCGTAAATGAGGACTCACAGTGCCATTGTGCAACGGCCATGATGTCCTCTAACGGAACACCATTGTAAAGGGCGGTCGAGGCGGCTATTCCTCTGATATCGTGTGCCTTTACGCCTTGCACCTGGTGCCCAGTCACCATCTCGTGAGTAGTCTGAATGCATTCGACCACCCAACGAGAGATAGTATCCATGGATGCAGCGCCATAAGGCTTTTTATGGCAGATCCACAGATGTCTATCGTTCGACCGTAACGAGTCAGTTCGTTTCTTGTACTTAGTCAAAGCACGGACCGGGCACCAGACACTGGCATCACGGTCAAACCTAGTTAACTTCGGTATAATGATCGGTTTGCCGGGATATCTCAAAGATTGGTTCTTTGACATAAACTGTGCTCTTGGCAGAAGACGCAGACCTTCTCCAGAAACAATAAATCGGTTCCTCTTTGCCGAAAGCGCATGGATCTCACTGCGCCTTCTAGCTGAGGAAGCTGCCAATAGAAAGACCGCCTTTAGAGTCAAAAGCTTTAGACTAGCCGAACGCAACGGTTCGAAAGGGTGCTTGGCCAGTACATTAAGCACTAAAGATAGACTCCAGGCTGGAATGACTACCGGTTGTCTCGGTCGGAGATTGCTCATTCCCTTCAACATCACATTTAACTGGGCCACCTCTGGACTATCCCTGTTGGCTAGACAAGGGATAACTGATGCCAAAGATGACTTGTATCCAGCAACTGTGACGGGAGCTAGTCCTGAAAAGAACAGCTCACAGAGAAAGTCTGCTATTTGCTGAATAGTGGATTGAAAGGTATCAATACTCTTTTCTTCACACCAGTCTGCAAATCTGTTAACCTTGTTGTTATATGACTTGAAGGTTGACCTCCTCGCAGCCGCGATGAAATCAGCAGCCTGTCGAGAAAAGCCTTCCGACGTGGAATGTTGTTTGATAACATCCACGCAGTCAATTTGAACATTTTGGGACGCTCGTGTAGGAAGCGTCCCTTGGCCTGGGAGATTATGTTCGGAATCTCGGGCAACTGCACAGGATTTTCTACCAGCAGATCTAGAAGATCCGTGAACCACGCCCTGCTCGGCCAATACGGCGCTATTAGCAGGACTAGACACGGTTCCTCCCTGACCGTCACCAATACCTTCGGTAGAAGAATGGTGGGTGGGTACGCGTAAGCGTGCATCCATCTCCAGCTTATCGCCAGAGCGTCTGTATCGACGGCATTTGGATCTGGAATCGGCGAGACATATGTCATGATTTGAGCATTTTCCTTTGTGGCGAACAAGTCCACATTGGGTTTGCCCCAACGCTCGAAGATCCGTCGCAGAACCGGAGGGTTGAGGGACCATTCTGTTGGCAGAATCCTCTGTCTGCGAGACAAAGCCTCCGCCAGAATGTTCAATCGGCCAGGAATATGAGCTGCTTTCAAAACAACCGAGTAATTCCTGCACCATTGAATCAAGTGCCACACTCTGATACACAGAGTGGGCGATCTGGTCCCGCCTTGGCGATTTATATATGATACTACAGTCGAATTGTCCGACCGTATCAATATCACCTTGCCCCTGATCATCGGAAGGAACTCTTCCAACGCCAGTTCCATTGCCATCATTTCCAACAGATTGATATGCAGCTGACTCTCCGGGAGAGTCCATGTGCCTGAGACCTGGTGTTCTCCCAGGCAGGCACCCCACCCTTCCAGCGAAGCATCCGTGTAGACGGACAGCTGGGGGTGGGGTAGGTGCAGCGAAAACCCCTAATAGGGGATTCTGACGCTGTTTCCACCATAGAAGATGCGGTATTATCGGCTCCAAAACTGGCACCAGTTTTGACAGGGATTCTGTTCTCTGTTTCCACAGAGACATCAGATACAACTGGATAGGCCTTCGCATTAGAGCAGCGTACGGGATAACCTGCTCCATGGAGACCATCATGCCCAGCATCTGAAGGAACCGCCTCGCCTGAATGTGGTTTCCCACTCGAAAACTCTTGAGGATGGCTAACAGAGACACCACTCTGGGCTCTGACGGGTAAACCCTGCCCTCCTCGAGGTCGAATCGCATCCCCAAATAAACGAAATGCTGAGTGGGCGTCAACTCGGATTTCTCCTCGTTGACTATCCAGCCTAGATCTGAAAGTAACTTCAGAGTCAGAGCAGTATCCACGTTCAACCTGGCTGCCGAGTCTGCCTTGAGCAGCCAGTCGTCTATGTAGGTGTGGAGCGCCACGTTCTCTTTTCTGAGAAACGCTGTCACCGCAAGGACCACTCTTGTGAAAACCCTCGGAGCTGTCGACAGGCCAAACAGGAGAACTGTAAACTCCCATACTTGATTCTGAAACGCAAATCTCAGAAACCTGTGCCAACTCCGATTCATAGGAATGTGGAAATATGCATCTTTCAGATCGATCGATACACACCACATTCCTTTCCTCAATCCCGCCATTACCGACCTCGGCGTTTCCATCTGGAACCGAGGCATATGGATAAACCAATTTAATGGCCTGAGATTGAGTATGGGTCTCCATCCCCCTGTGCTCTTGGGGACAAGGAACATGTTTGAATAGAAGCCTGGAGTGTTTCGGTTTGCTGGTTTTATTGCTCCCTTCAGAAGCAAACCCGACACTTCCTTTTGAACGGCTTCTAACTTGTCTGGCTCCCTTGGTACGGGTGTCCAGACAGGTGCCAAAGACAGATTTTGTGGTGGAAAGTCCCACCACTCCGGCATGTAACCCTGGGATAACCATCCCAGGACCAGACTGTCTGACGTCACACCTCGCCAATCCTCGACGAAACGCATGAGCCTTCCACCCACCATAGACGCCTCGACGTCTAACGGGGTTGTGCGGCTCGCAGTCTGCCCCCCCCCCCCACCCCCTCTTTCTTAACGAGAGAGAGAGAGAGAACCATTTCGTTCTAGGCACGACGGGTATAACTGGCACCGCTGTTCCTGTCGCACAGGCGCGGTCCAGGCGGATATGAAGGGAGCTTTCGTACCCTCAGGTACGCTTCGGCCCCTTCTGTCCGCCCTTTGAGGCCTTACCCTTACCCTTCCCCTTGCCCTTCCCGCCTCTAGGGCGGTCAGGAGCAACATTGTGGAGGGTAGGCGCCTCTACAACCTTCCTGGATTTCTTCGCCGCCGCCGGCTCCGAAAACCCAGCTGAAGCAGAAGTCGCAACAGGCTTAGCTTTCGCCTTGCCCTTATGCTTCTTCTGCTTCCTTGAAGGTTGTCCCGTTAGCGGTTTCCCCACAGCCCTCAGTGCGTGCGCTTGCCGCACTAGCTCTAGCTGCAGGTTTACCGCTAACCGATTCTGCGCGATACTGGCGGTATCCTCTAAGATGGCCCGCGCTTGGCCACCGAAGATGCTAGGCCCTGTCAGGGGCGTCCCAAGAAGACGCTCCCTGACTGCCGTAGCCGGACGCATATGGTCAATGACCATTTGCCTCCTGGATTTCGTCACTCGCGCTTGCACCCTTGCCAATGCGTCCATAGACAGCACCAGGCCGTCATTGACACACGAAAGCGCCACAGGTGGCACAGGGTGGCCTGCCCCCGCTTCAGCCCACACCGACTGAAGGAGACGATACGAGTGGTTGACAGCGCTCATAGCTGCCCTCACACCCTCATCGCATAGGGACAGGACTTCATCTTGGTGTACCTGAGACTTGTCCACAAGTGCCGGACCGGGGCCACCCGCCACGGCACTCTGGACGCCCAGTACCCATCGGTCATCCTCAGTGACCGACGGGACTACACCATATCTGTCGTATTCCCACCGTGGACTACGACATCTTGCCCGCACCTCCCTGGAGGCCGCAGGGAGCTGACCCTTAGTCATAAGTTGTTTGCTATAAATAGCATCCAACAAATCTATGAACCGTGGATCCAGTCCCACCGACTGGATCCGGGCCGCGGGCAAAATCCCCGTCCTGATCGACGCAACCGACGGACGGGGCGCATCTTCATCGGCAGTGGCCGAAACCACAGACGGGTCAACCCTGGCTAGCCACGCCAGAGCCTCTGACCAATCTACCTCCGATGAAGACACACCCGCAAACACGTCACCCATTGACGTGCTCACGGGCCTGCCAGCCACGGCCTCCCGGCAAGGAGCCACGGCTGACACGCCAGGCACTCCGGTACCACACGGTTCCGCCGCCACCGCATGAAACACTCCGGTCCATGGGGTAGGTCCGCACGGAAAACCGTATGGACCCGTAGCAGTCGCGGAACCATAGCCGGAAACGGGTGCCAACGGCACCCCACGTCCGACTGCCGGACCAGGCGAGATAGGTGAGTACCACGCCCGGCCCGGCACACCCGTTCCCGTGACGGCTGGTGCCAAACCAAGCCGCACGGAACCGGTGCACGGTACCAGATTGGCCTCAGCCACAGGCAGAGCCGCTGACCTGGCTTGCGCCAAACCAGACAAATAGAGGCCGGTTCCGTCCAGGACGGAATCAACCTCCATATTCTCCACCTGCGGCTTCACGGGCCGCAGCAACCTCTCCTCCTTGGCCTCCTCGTCTTCAGACTCCGAAGAGTCGTCACTAGACGAGTCAACCGTGGAACCGTCCTGGCGGACGGCTCCCACACCTGACGGACCGGCCACCGCTACTGGACCACCCGGAGGTGGCCGCAGAGAAACAGAACCCGTCTGGCCGGAGCCAGACGGGACTGCCAGGGGGCCGTACGAGACGGCCCCCTCGGTAACCAGTCCAGAATCCTGTCCGAGGACAGGATCCGTACCAGGCATGGGGAGAAACTGACCCCCAACCTTTGGTAGCAGGGACGACACTAGCGTGGGCAGAACGCCATGCAGAAAACCCTGCATAGCCGGACCAAACCACGCCGGCGGTGCCATCTCCGCCACCTCCAGCTGGGGACGTGGAGCACCCCCACCAGCCGAACCGGGCACTCCACGATTTACTCTCGGACGGCCTGACCCCGCATCAGACCCAGCCAAGTCCTTCTGAGCAAGGAACTTAACCATCATCTCAACGGACCACACTGCACAAACATTACACCTATGATCAATATTACAAAGGGAACACCTAAAACAGACATGGTCCTTGAACACGACACGGACAAACTTATGGCATTCGTCACATGATGGCGGGGCTGGCTTGGCCTATAAAATAAGCACAAACCTACAAAAACAAGCGGAACGAGACCCGGATGGAAGGCAGACAATTAATTTTCAAATAATTTGACTCATAAATTAACTGTAACCCTCCCGCACCCCACCCCGCCACGTTACAACAAAGATCGCATTGATTATGACGACAAGAATGAGGCGGGCATTAAACACACCCATAATAGATCCTCCAGGATCTGTAACGGCTCCAGGAATAATATCGCATAGCATTCGGGGTATATTTACTAATCAATATAAATTATACTCCTAACGAACGCAGCACGATATGTGAAGAAAACAACAAAATGTATAACAAACTGCTGTATCACATGGTAAAACCGCAGACCACGCATCTACTCAAGAATTTTGAAACCACCGATCATTGCAAACCGATCGTGATCGCACGTAAACTTGATCATTCTAAAGTTTCCGGTACCATTTTTAGTACGCAGCACCCAGAACAAGATGCGCGAATTAATGAAAAAATTTCTTCTTCACATAAACATCCGAGCGACCGGGTGTGACGTCACCCGCTCGGATCCTACGGAGAACGACGTCAGCCGATATTCGTGTTAGAAATACTGTAGCAAACACCTATTTTCATATCTGCCGATCGCCTGTTGGGGGTTAAAGAAGGCGATCGTCTGGCATATATCGTTGTTAGCACACGTCCCAGATTCTATGGGGTCAGAAATTGGAACATGCGACACAGCGAAATTTAGAGACCTAAGTCTTTTAACTATGGATAATAAAGAATGATACAACCTGGTTATCTTCGGTGGTATTCTCCATAGTATCCTTTAGTTAATCTTTTTCAAGAACACACAAACTATCACTACAGATTAAAGACTTAGATTTTCTTTCACAAAAAAACCACTAAAATCCTCAATGCAGAAAGCATGTATTGCACTTGTTGTATGTATGTAAATATTTCTAGAGCGCCAATTCCGAAATTAATCGCTCAAAGGCGCTTTACAAATTTTAAAGATGAAAAAGATACGTTTTTAGGCTAGATTTAAAAGGCTCAATTTTGTGACAGTTTCGGATATGGGCAGGTAGATTATTCCAAAGTCTTGGACCGGAATTCGAAAATGCACGCTGTCCAACAACTAAATTAGTAGACGGGACCACACATAATGTCTGATCACTTGATCTTAGGGACCGAGGTGCAATTCTCTTTGTAATTAAAGTAGATAGATACTGTGGGGCTAGTCCATGTAAACATTTGTAAACGAGAAGCACGATTTTATACTGTATGCGCTCTCTCACAGGAAGCCAATGGAGTTGTTTGAGTACTGGTGTTATGTGGTCTGTTCGCTTGGTTCGTGTTATTATCCGTGCCGCCGTGTTCTGCACCCTCTGGAGACGTTGTATCTGCTCTGATGTAATTCCTGCTAGCAATGCATTTCCATAGTCTAATTTGGATGTTATAGAGGCGTGAATGAGGGTCTTAGTGGCATCTGCTGTCAGTAATTTTCTAATTTTGTTAATGTTTCTGAATGTGAAAAATAGCGATTGACAGAGGGACGTAACATGTTTGTTCATGGACATCGAGTCATCGAATATGACACCAATGTTCCTTGCACTAGAGTTAAAAGAAATGTTTTCGTCACCAATTTGAAGATGCTCTATGTCAAGTTTTGGTCGGAGTTGCCGTGACGAGATAAGCAGTATTTCAGTTTTTTTATTGTTTAGCTGTAGAAAATTGTTAAGCATCCAGAGTTTTACATCGCGAATGCAAAGTTCTAATTTCTCACGAGCATCAAATTGACTATTTGGGCGGAAGGCTATATATAGCTGCGTGTCATCAGCGTAGAAATGATACTCGACTCCGTGCTTTTGCAGTAATCGACCAAGTGGTATATATTGTAAACAGCAGGGGCCCCAAAACGGATCCTTGAGGCACACCGGAAGTCAATGTACCATCGGATGATTTGGAGTTGTTTATGATGACAGTTTGACGGCGACATTTGAGATAGGACTCGAACCAAGAAAGGACAGTGCCGGCAAGGCCCAGTTCCTGTAGACGCGACAACATAATTGTATGATCGATGGTGTCGAATGCGGCCGATAAGTCTAGTAACACCAATATCACACACATACGTTCGTCCATTGAACACAAAATGTCATTTTGCACACGAACTAGTGCCGTCTCGGTGCTGTGAAGCTTTCGGTATGCGCTCTGATATGGTTCAAGCAGATTGTTTACTTCCAAATGGTTGTTAAGATGATTAGCTACGACTTTTTCTAGGAGTTTTGAGACATAGGGGAGGTTGGACACTGGGCGATAGTTAGACAGCATATTTGGATCCAACGACGGTTTCTTTAATAAAGGCATCACATTTGCGGTTTTAAAATCGTCCGGCACAGTACCCTTTTCCATTGACATGTTAATTATTTTAGTTATCGCAGGCAATACCTCCTGAATGCAGTCTTTGAGTAGATATGTTGGAAGTGGATCCAATGCGCATGATTTTGTTGGAGAACTGCGAATAATTGCCAAGACCTTGTCAGCAGAAGCAGGGGTGAAACACGTCATTGTACAATCAAGTGGCGATACGGTGCTGTCGCTCAGCCCTGTATAGTCAGCATGTTTTAGAATGTTACTACGAATCAATTCTATTTTGTCAAAGAAGTAGTTTGCAAATCTTGTTGCTATGCAAACAAGAATGAGCTCTATGGTAAACGGGTACTCGGCAGTTGGGAGCCGAGTACCCGGTTCCCAGGAGTCGGTAAAGCTTTCTAAGTCTATAATCCTAGAGCCACTGTCAAGGCCAGCTGTATATCAGAAGTAACAGAATGGTGAGTATTGATCGAAGGAGAAACTCATACATTGCTAATGTCTGGCTGAAATTGTATTTGTTATTGAATAACTCAACTCCCATGAAGGTGATTTTGGTTTTTAAGCATACATATTTATATATAATCTCTGTGTGGCAGCATTTATGTGTACATGCATACATTTTATGTTAATGGCTAACCTATTTCAAAAGCTAGGATTAGCTGGGATTTTCTTGAAGTTCTAGATAGCTGGGACTTTCTGGAATAAAATCCAAGCTAAGTGAGATTTTCTTGAACGTTCAAGCTAGCTTGGATTTTCTTGAATGTTCAAGATAGCTGGAATATTCTTGGATTTTAAGTGGCCAATACCGGCAAGCTAGCTTGGATTATCTTGAATGTTCAAGTTAACTCGGATTTTCTTGAATCTTCAAGCTTTCTGGAATTTTCTTGGATTTTACTTTAACTAGGCCTTTCTTGGATTTTCTTGAATTATCTTGAATTTTATGTGGCCAATACCAGCAAGCTAATCCAAGCTTTTCCAAGTTATTAAAAGCTTGGATTAGCTGGGATTAACTGGTTTATTCAAGCTCCACAGAACTTGGATATTCATGAATATCCAAGCTTTTTTTGGCCTGGGAAGGGCTATTGTTCTCTGGGCTATAGTCTACAGGAATCGTCATGCTTGATTTCACATGGTTCTGGTGGTCATACTTAACAGCATTATATGTAAAATCACTGATATAATGTAATCCACATAATTTTCTATATCTGGTCTAAAAGCACCATAACATAGGGCTAGCTATGAATTCAGCATAACGATTTCTCAGATTTTTCTCAAGGTGTATTACAATTTTCAGTACATCAGCGTGTACCTAAAATTAAATAAATAAAGCTTAGTTGTGTGAATGTGATGGAATCTAGACTGACTTATAATGCAGTACAGTGTTGGGATTGATCTATATACTCTGAACCAAGACATCCCAGAATATCCCATTTTCAAGGAAACTATACAGGTAAGCCGTTGAATTTTTCGAAACTAATTTGACTGGGTGTTGTATGGAGCAACAGCGCCCAATAAAATTATTTTCAAAGTAGGCAACAGAATGTTTATTAAATAGCAAATCACTCAAGGACATACAATTTATACATTTGGCGGATTTCTCCAGCTTCCTGTGTGCGGAGAATTATATGTCAATTATGTGACATCAACCTATACTGTTGTGATGCTGGCGGTATCCCGCAATCCCAGAGTCCGTGTTTCGCGGCTGCCGCGCTAGCTGATTCCCGCCGTTTCTACAGACGCCCGGCAGTCGTACCTTGGAACTTGAAATGCGAGCACCTGCCGCTGGTTCCACGGGCCGATTCAAGACCTCTGTTGGGTGAGTAACATTTTATATGTAGCTAAGTTACTACAAATGGTGTCAGGAGTACTTTGGGTCTTAAATTAAAAATTATTGTTAGTTATTTCTAAATTCTACTCACGATTTTGCTGTTAAAAAAGATAGAATTCTCGGAAATATAAGGGCTACTCTAGTCCCGCCCGAACGTCAATTTGATAGACTCTGGCCGCCACTTTGATTATTTTATAGTTGTTTTTTTTTTATTATTTAATAATCATGGATGATAGGTGAGTTATATTAAAATATATATTATTTATTTATACTATAGCATGCAAATGTCGGGTATATAGATTAATATACCTTACATACATAGGTCATAAATTCAAGATTCAATGTTATTTATTTGAACTGTAATGAATCGAGGTATATTTTCATGCTAAGTTTCTATCATCTATGTCAGTATTCCATGGAATGACAACCCTATAATTTCTGGATTGTTATTGCTAGTTGTCTTCAGTGTCATATGTAAGAAACCGCGATTCTGAGCTGTAATTTAACCTTCGGTTTTTGGATATTTCTTTGTACTTTAATTACAGTTCAATTTCGTTGTTTATTTCAGAATTATTTGAAATAAAGAAGTGATATAAATCACTGTTGTTGTTATTATTATCCTTATTATTAACTTTTTGAACATTAGAGGGTAATCTCCCTTCTAATCAACAAATATGTTTCAATGGTAATATCAGGTTTACTAATTACGCTGAACATTATTTGTTTTTTCTTGTTGTTATTAATTCAAAAAGTTCATTATCACATTGCTAGCTACTCCGTTAAAACACTACTCAGCTTATGCCTTCTTTTCAAGTTAAATCTGAGGAGTTTTTGGTTCGCACCCAGTTTTCTGTGGATCAATCCTTTACCCACAAAGCAATTTTGTTGGGTACAAGTAAAGGTTTCATTTTGAAAAGGGCTGATCAAACTGGGTTTGTTGAGTATTGGTGTAAAAGTGGTGGTACTACACAAGACCTGGTTAATATTTTGCAGTCGAGAATAGCCAACGCCGTTCAGAAATTTCACCGTATCGTTTTCTATATCTGGGCCGGAACCTGCGACCTTACCGAGAAACGAGGTGACAGTTTTGTCTATTTAAGGACGACCGATGATGAACTCGCGGTAGACCGCATTTGCCAACACTGTCAACGTGCGATAGACATAGTAAGGCGCTACGGCCAAACGGTGAAATTTATCGATATCCCGGCGTATTCTCTGGTCCTGTATAATGAGCAACTGCACCATTTGAATCCCTGTTCCTTCAAAGACCAAGAGCTGCAACTGCATGACCAACGCTCTCTTCTCAATGATAGAATTGAGAAAATTAATGCAGATATTGGTGTACACACCATCAAATGCAGTGTAGAGTTAATACTCCGTAAAAAATCTAGTGCATGTAAACGTGTCCGTTATCATTATACTTTCGAGTTTCTGAAGGATGGTTTGCACGCAGGTACGCTACTGAATCTGGTTTGGCTTCGGAAGATTCATTTAGAAGTTCTCCGGAGTTGCACCACCATCACTACTCAGTGAGTTATATTTTTCAGTAAGCTTATGCTCAACTTATTTCAGTAAGTGATATTACTTTTTAGCGAATATTAATTTCGCTTCCCTGGTATAAATTAACAGGTGACCCATAATGCCGAAACCTTTATGTATTAACACTGCAACCGTGGAGGAACTTAGTACACTCCATAATATTGGTAAAATTCGAGCTGCTGGCATAGTAAGTTTTCGTGAGTCCAGAGGAGGTTCCATATCTCTGGCCGATATTACGGCAGATCCTGATCTGCCTGCCACAGCTACATTCCTTGAACGATTGCTCCATGCTGGGGACGTCGTATTCGACATCAATGATGAAGGCGCTGTTGGTGGGGTCGACTCGCACCCAAGGGAAGAATCCCTGGAAGAGCAAGTAGCTAGACTGAACATGAAACTGCTAGCTCAAGGTATTAAATACAAGGCACTCCTTAACTCAACTAGTCGACAAAGGGGTGATCAGACCCTAGTTGATAACCTGGCTCCTAGGGGGGGGGGGGGGTATACACCCCCTAGAGAACCTAAGAGGGAGTCGCGATCAGTTTCTCACCATAACACTAGGACGTCATCACCAGTTCGTAGAGCTTACTTGGATGGCTCTTCGTACAATGACTCTAGAATGTCATCACCCGGTCGTAGAAGCTACTCAGACGGCCCTCCTCCACCTAAAATGTCAACTTTTGATGGAAAATGTGAGTGGAACCCATTTTTCATACAGTCTGAGCATACTGCTTCAAGGTACCATTGGTCTGATACATATAAATTAGACATGCTCATCTCAGCTATAAGGGACAAGGCCTTAAAGTTTTACTGCATCTGTTCTATGCAAGTCCAGAATGATTACTTCAGTTTATGCGACAAATTAAGGTTGCGATTCGGGAAGAAAGATCTGCCCCACATCATCAGGAAAAAAATGCAAGACATTCGACAAGAGGGTAACTCTTTTTGGGCGAGACAATTGCCATTGATGCATTGCTACGGGTGTTGAGCATAAACGAGCCGCTCTGATAGCTATGGATAAAGATCCGAGCACCCTGAAGGAGGCTGTACAAATGGTCAATGCAGCCATCCATAATCAAAGAATATATTATATATAGTTTTATTAGGTCAGCACAGATATTTTATAGGATAGCCCAGATATATTAATTCTACATCAGGTCAGTTCAGATATTTTATATTAGGTCAATATATATATATATATATATACCATATCTCTATATTTTCTCTATTAAATGTGTAACAATTACATGTTAATTTGATGCAATGATGCATTATTACTTTATAATGCATGACTCATGCATATTTATAATGTGCATTACTCTATAATGAAGAAGTCTTGCATATGACAGCATATTTATAATATGCATTTAGCAGAATGCATATATTGTGCAGATGCATTTCTTGCGCTTACCACTTTATAATGCGCAAAGTAATTGACGCGTTAGTCATAACGCAAAAGCATGTTTCTTTCTTCTGCTCTATTATCCATTCCGTTTTAGCTTCACTCAGACACATTTATTGTGATAGGGATAGTGGTTTTCTGGATTTCCTAAATTTGTGGATTCAGATCCATTCAATTATATAAGAGGTATATCATAAATGTTAAGGTAAAAAATGTTCACTAAAATTGAAAATATGCAATTTTCATAGGTTTTCCTCGAATCTCACATATGTTAATTTCAGATAACACTTCCACTAAATTCATGTGGGATTATTTTTATTACTTCTTTATCAATTCGGCAATTCCGGCAATTCTGTCAGTTTTCTGCTGTGGTGGAAAACCACTGTCCTTAATTTAAATTAAGGATGCTATGCTATTTTAAAATATTATAATCCTTCCTTTAGCAGTTGAGCGTCAATGCAGGTGTGTTTTTTATGGTGTGTAAATTTTTTAAGATTTGAGATTTTTAGATAAAATCTTGAATTATATAACTATGTTTTTATAAATGGGGGAGAGTGTGGTGCTGGCGGTATCCCGCAATCCCAGAGTTCGCGTTTCGCGGCTGCCGGCCTAGCTGATTCCCGCCGTTTCTACGGACGCCCGGCAGTCGTACCTTGGAACTTGAAACGCGAGCACCTGCCGCTGGTTCCACGGGCCGATTCAAGACCTCTGTTAGGTGAGTAACATTTTATATGTAGCTAAGTTACTACACTGTTCTTTAGCTTTTTTATAAGCCTCGAACTAGTGGGAATAAATTTCACTTATCCTCTGATTAAGGTTTTCTTACTGGCTATTATTTCTGAGCATAGCCTTTGTAGTGTCTCTTCAGAATAAACCTGTTAGCCTTTTCAGTGCTGTTTCTATACCTGTTGTCATCGAATACTCATGAAATGTCTGGTGTCTCTCAGTTAGTTCATCAGCAGGAGTGTCAGCGTTGTCTGTCCTTGTTCTACGAAGGGGTAAGGTGCCATCGTCATCCTGTAACTTAGGCCACACCAGTTTACATGTGGTTGGAAATAGGTCTTCCATGTAGAAGCATGCACTCCATTTCTCTTTCACGTGTGAATTTCGTGCCAGAACCGCTGTAGAACTCTTCATGGCACTAATCGCCTCAGGCACAAGAAGCTTCTGATTTTCCAACATTTGGGAAAAGGCAGAGAGATATGCTAATATATCTTGTCAAGCAGTTGCATAAGACAAGTAATTCCAGTTTAGAGACAGGCTTCAGATGACCTTGCACGGTGGATTTGGCATCTACCATTGTCTTATTATATGGTGAGACAATGTTTTGGTGCAAAAAAACAAGCAGTATTGGCAAATTTCTGAGAAAGGTGCTTGTCAAATCAACCTGATGCGAGACCCAGCATGATCCACCAGGACGCTTATACTTCAGCCACTTGATGACGAGAAGCTTTGCCTCACCCGGACGCATATACTTCAGACATTTGATGTCAAGAAGCTTTGCCTCACCCGGAAGCATATACTTCAGACACTTGATGTCGAGAAGCTTTGCCTCACCCGGACGCTTATAATTCAGACATTTGATGTCGAGAAGCATTGCCTGTTTCTTAAACAGTCGCCATTTCAGATTTTCCTGCTTGAATAAATAGTAGTAGACATTGCTCAGAATTGTCTCTGTTTCTGTATTCAAAGCTGAACATTTAAATGCATCATGGATTCCTAACTCTGCCTTGTGCTTGGCACATCAGCCCTTAATGAGGTGTGGGCCCAGCTCTTCTTTCTCCAGTCTGAACAGGACTTCATTTACGGATGGCCCATCACTACCATTGCCAACCTGTCTGTCTTTGCGTTCAAAGCGCGTTCAAAGCTGACGTTCTGTTACCTCACACTGCTGTCAAGTGCTGCTTTTAATCCAGAAGTATTTGTATTTTCTGGCTCTTCAAGTGACATGACTTAAAAAGTAGGCTTTCCATCCTGGCATGTTTTAATAATGTATACCTCTTTTTCATCTATTGTTCAGCAAGAAATGATGCCATTACTGGCACCACATGACGGGATAGGTATTCGGTCCCGAGATCACCTTTGTGAATGTCTTTTTCACACTTTGCAATGATTTCATAGTCGTGAGTGTAACATGATAAAATGGGCAAGTTGAAACTTTTTTATAAGCTGTGCATTTCAAGTTATCATACATTTGCTCACGCTTTCATTCAGAGTAGTTTGACGCCTGGTAAGAGCAACCTCCTTATGACTTCCTAGAATGGCCTGGCGATGTTCTGAAGATTTGGACACACGGTCTACTGCATTACACTTTTTAATCATATCGGTACCCGTAACCAGTTTGTCAGATACCTGTGAAATGAAACCACGATTTCCTGATGATGTGCACTTATCTGAGTAATAGTCTTGACATGTTGAGCAATATATCTGTAAAACCGTTTCTTCATCTTCAGCTAAGGTGTATTTTATGCACCCGATTCACCATCTATCAACTGTTTTTCCTTCACCATAATGATCTCAGAAAGAAATTTAATGACTACCGATTCAAAATTCAAATATTTCCACAAAGAGTTGTCTCTCTTTATTGTATGCTCAGCATTGAAGCGTCTACTAAGTCCTGACACTCCTAATGACTGAAACATGCATTCACCATGAGGATTAAATATTATTCAGCTGATAAATAATGTTATTTCATCATATACTGCGAAATGTGTTAAAATATTTACAAAAACAAATTGTTTCTTACTTGTTTTATTCACAAAGATGGCTTTTTGCAACAAACTGTCTTGATTTTTCATCAATTCGCCCCAAGCCGTATTCGTTCAATACGAATACAGCCGTGTTCTCCTCGTACCTTGGTTTATTTTAGTGGCAAATATCATTGCTACATGCATGAACCATGTTGCGAATGGCTGTTATTGATTTATGGATAACAATTCTAGTCTTGTAACATCAGAATTGGTGAGTAGAATACGACAAGTTTTGAAGCGAACCAGCGTTCTGATCATCTAAAAATGTGCTGGGGAGAATTGATTGTCAATCACGAAAAAGTTTGTTATAAAATTTATAGTAAAAGTCATCGCCGTAGCCGTCCTTGTGACTAAAATAAGTGTGAAATAAAATGTTTTTGTAAAAACGTTCACATTTTTCTCAGCCTACAGTGAAATATGGACAACGAAAGATGACCTTCAATACATCGCTGGATGTTAGCCATTACTATAAATGGTCATGCACGCACCGCTTTTGCAGGTGTTTTGACGTCTGTCTTTCATGAGATTCATAGACACAAAAATAACTGCTGTTGTCTGGTGTTCATTACAATAAATAGCCTCTGCATTTTTTTTTGCCGAAGCAAACCTGTATCACCATGACAGTTAGCTCGCCAATTGCCGATTGCCAAAGTGAATTAGCAGGGCTGCTACAGCAAAACCTATTTTCAGCCAGCTTGACCATTGACTAATTATAGAACAATATTATTTTAGTCCTTACCTGCTGAGATCGTCAAATATTTCTGGAAGTAGGAAGTTGAGAAGTGACCAAAGTTCTGCTAGATTGTTTTGTAGTGGTGTGCCAGTGAGTAGCAGGCGGTGAGTTGTTCTGTACATTTTCAACTCTCTGTAACAGTACAAGAAGACAAGTTCAGTCATTCACACAAAAATGGTCTACAAAATAATATACTTACCTTCTGGACAACTCCATGTTTCCTAACATGTCTACCATCTCAAATCCATTAATTTTACGCAGATCATGTCCCCCACATGTCTAGATGTAAATCTTACCACTCAGTCTATGTGACCCAGTCGCGAGTCTGGAAACATTATTCCTTAGTTATTTGTGGAATAACTAAATAAGCAGATGAGCCAACCACGAGGGGTGTCCGAGTTGGGCTGAAGAACAGGAGGCGTGTATTAGGTTATAGAAATGAATGTGAGAGCATTTTAGATTCTACTTCAATAAATTTACCTACTGGGTCAACTCAATGACACTTTGTGATAATCAGCAGAATTTGAGTCAACTAGAAAACGTTGTTGGACTACGAGGGTCCCCGCAATCACTGAAAATACCTTTCTCTATGTAGTAGGTAGAAATTTTATTCAAAGCCTTCATATTATTAAAACAAGAACGCTGAAGCGTACAATGTCTCGCCTGTAAAGGCATGGATAGTGTGGATTGCCAAAGATAACTTGGCATGGTTCATAATACACATTCAGTAAGACATCAACAAACAAGTGTAACCAATCAAACATAGAAAATTTTACCAAACTGCAGATAGTCTGATCTTGAAATTTTTTCCAAAATGAAACTAGTAATGAGGCAGATAGTACACCTGCATAGTATAAAACTCTGATGTAAAATTTTGTTGATATTTGTTAAAGCCATCGTTGAAAATGAGTGGCCCATAAACAAGAGGCCCAAGGGCCTGTGATGCTCACCTGGACCATTAGCATTTGAAGAATTTCCAATTAAATGGACATGATGGATAATTTTCAGAAAATCCAAGATGGCCACCAAAAGGAATTGACTAATTAAAATTCTCATTGGATATTGGATATCGTTTGACTCAAGGTTTGTTGAAATCTGAGCATTGATTAAGGAGAAGCAGAATTTTAAATTGTTCGACAAAATTTGTGAAAAATCCAAGATGCCTACCAAAGAAATTAACCAATCAAAATTTGGATTAAAGGTTTTAAAGCATACAAATGTTGGATCCTTCCAACCAAATTTGGCTAAAATGCATGCAGTTAAGATGTGTTTTTTTATACAATTTATGGTAAATTTGTTATAATATTTATATTTTTTTGAGATCGTCACTCAAAAAATTGATGAAGCATAATTCTGAATAGATCTCGCACCTATCCAATAGGGTCTTTCTAGCCAAATATGCTTGAAATAGGTCAGACTGTTAAGAAGACGCGATTTGAAAAATTCCAGTAAATCTTTAATAAAATTTCACATTTTCACCCAAAGATTTGACGAATCAAAATTCTGAAAGGAATTCTAGAGCCTATCATCATAGGGTCCTTTCAGCGGAATTCGTTTGAAATCGGTCCCAATGATAAGAAGAAGCAATTTGACAATTTTCGGTAAATTTTTCATAAAATCTATTTTCACCACAAAACTGTACAAAGCACAATTTTGAATAGAAGTTCTAGAGCCTATCATGATCGAATGCTTTCAGCCAAATTGTGTTGGAATCCGTCAAAACGGTAAGAGGACCCAATTTGACAATTTCCAGCACATTTAAAATAAAATGTAAGATTTTCACCCAAAAATTCTAAATAAAAATTCTAGAGGATTCTTCCAGCTAAATTTGGTTGAAATCGTTCAAGCTGTTAAGGAGAAGCGATTTGATAATTTCCAGTAAATTTTTCATAAAATCTAATAGTTTGACACAAAAAATTTGAGAAATCATAATTTTGAATGGATGATCTAGAGCTTATCACGATCAAATTCTTTCAGCTAAATTTGGTTGCAATTGGTCAAAATGGTAAAGAAAAGAAGCAATTTGACAATTTCCAGTACATTTAAAATAAAATCTAAGATTTCACCCCAAAAAAAGGACAAATCAAAATTATATATAGTAGTTCTAGAGCCTATCACGACAGGATGCTTTCAGCCAAATTTGGTTGAAATGGCTCAGAATGGTAAGAAGGAATTTCACAATTTCTGGTAGTTTTCATCAAATCTAAGATTTTCACCCAAAAATTGGATGGATCAAAATTCTGAATTGAAGTTCTGGAGTCCACAACCATAAGGCCCTTTCAGCCAAATTTGGTTGAAATCATTAAGAATGGTAAGGACAAGAAGCAATTTGACAATTTCCGATACATTTTTCATCAAATCTAAGATTTTCACCCAAAAAATTGATGAATCAAGATTCTGAAAGGAATTTCTGGACCCTGCGACTATAGGCTCCTTCCAGCCAAATTTGGTTGAAATCGGCCAAGTGGTTAATGAGTAGTGTTTTAAAACAAAAGTTTATGGACGAATGACGGACGACTTCGGGCCAAGTGAGCTAAAAACTATAACAAACAAAAAAAAAATGAAAAAGTTCAAAACCATGAAAAAAGTAGTAACAAGAATTCCGCAAAATTAAATGTCTTGCCTGTTTACTGTTTGCCACAGTTAACTTGGCCTTTAACTTTCTGCCCTCAATGTTATTATGCTGCTTACCAACATTATAGGTAACCAGGTATCCAAGTCTAGTTGCAATAGGCCTAACCAATCCTGAAATATATGCCGAGAAGTTTTGCTAAACGCAAAACCTTAATGTTGAAATAACAGAGTTCTGTATCAAGTTCACAGTGACCATGACCTTTGACCCCAGCATAATCACGCTGCTTCCTAACATTATAGGTAACCATGTATCCAAGTTCAGTTGCAATAGGCTTAACCAATCCTGAAATATAAGCCGAGAAGTTTTGCTAAACGCTAAAACTTTATGTTGAAATAACAGAGTTCTGTATCAAGGTCACAGCGACCTTGACCTTTGACACCAACATCATCATGCTGCTTCCTATCATTTTAAGTAACCATGTATCCAAGGTCAGTTGCAATAGGCATAACCAATCCTGAAATATAAGCTGAGAAGTTTTGCTAAACGCAGAACCTTAATGTTGATGCCGCCGTCGTCGTCGGAAAAGTGATACCCATGTCTCGCTTTTTCTGCTTTGCAGGCAAGACACAAATTTTCCAAAATCATATCAGCAATGATGCAGATCGTATCCCTGTATTGCATAGAACACTTCTGTAAAGTTTCATTGAAATCTGAATGACCATAGTTGAGTTACGTGACCCATAAACAACCGTAAACCGAAAACCATGAAAAACATTCAACGTTCAAAACTGTGAAAAACCAGGAGAAATTTCCCAAAATGAAATTGGTAATATTGCGGATAGTACCACTGCATAGTACATAACACTGCTGTAAAAATTTGGTGATATCCGGTGAGCCATTGTTGAACAAGAAGTATCAGAAGATACCAAATATCGACCAGACGACCCGGAGGGTCTGGTCTTATGTTTTAATAATTACATTATACCTACCGCCTTGCATTACTATTGCTCTTTCCTTCTCTGAAGGGAAGCGTAGTAGGATGAAGTTTTTACAGCCAATGTTTGCTGTGCTTTGTGGTTACCTGGTTCCTTATAATGAGTAAGGAAGATACTAAGAGATAGCAATTTCTAAGAATTGCTCTATCAAGCATATTGAAAGAGATGAAATTGAAGATAATAAAGAAGGTCATAAATGACCCCTGGAAGCAAGAAAGAGAAGATGAACATGCAAGAAAGAGATGAATAATAGGGGTGATGAGAGAGATGATATGAAAAAAGGGGTGAAATACACACATGAGAATTAAGTAATGAATTCCCACTAACCCCAACTAGAGACTAAAGAGAATGAAGATGAAGAAGTAAGAGAAGATGATGAATGAGGAATACGAGTCATGGTCCCTGAAGTTACCTTATGAATCTTTTTATAGAAAAAGGAAGAGGGACTAAAATCTATAATATAGAGGTTATTAAAGGTGTTCTCTGACTTCCAGTTAGCAACTAGCATGATGTAATCTAATGAAGATCCATTAAAAAGAGAGAGAGCAAGATGGAGCAAGGCCCTTAACACAATGGGCCTCGACTCCCACCAGAGGATTATCTCCTGGAGAAGCTAATTCATAGCGAATTTTAATAGTATCCACGATCCAACGGGAAATAGTGATTAAGGAAACAGGACGATTTAGACCGTCTGCAAATGTAACCCAAAGATGTCTAATGTCGGATCGTTTAGAATCAGTACAAAGTTTATACATATTAAGGGGCTTGACTGGGAACCATACAGAATCATCTGGCAACAAAGAAGAAAGTCTATGAATTATTAAAGGTTGACTCAAGAGTTAAACCGAGTCTTGAGCAAGAATTCTGCCCTGGGATAGAGAATAAGGCTATGACCCGTAACTTGAAATCTAACTAATTCAGCTGAAAGAGCATGGATTTCAGAGCCATGGATAGCCGATGCTACTTCGAGAAGCTGTTTCTAGTGTAAGATGTATCAAGCACACAGAAACCAGTTTCGAAAATGTATCCCCGCTAGAACCTGTGATATAAACTAAAGATTCCAGGAAGGAATGTGTCTCTTAAACGGAGGACGAGAAGTACCCAAACCTTTACTGAAATATCAAAATGTTTCTGAATTTGGACTGAAGGATCGATTAGACACTCGACGAAGGAATTCAGACCAAAAAGATAGGATCTAATAATATTAACTGAATTCTTCCTCTGATCAAGGAGGAAGAACAGAAACTCAGTGACCTGAGCCACAGAGGTAAATGGTCTTCACACCATTCCTTGAAAAATTCAAATCTAGCTTTATAGATGTCTCCAGTGGAAGATCTGAGAAATCTTTTCAATAGTTCTTGAGATCTGACTGAAAAGCTGGATGAAGGCGAGGGCAACTCAACAGTTTCCAGACTGACAGGCGAAATATTTCCGGGTTCTGATGGAGAATCCTGCCTATGTTCTGGTAAAATGGATCGTGGGAGACAGGGAGTAGCAGAGGAAGATCTACAAGAAGGTCTAGGAGATCCGGAAACCAGGATTTAGTCGGCAAAACTGGGCTAATAACAGGACTATGCAGGGATGTTGCCTGATCATTCTAAGATCCAGAGGAATGAGAATTGTAGGGGGAAAAAGCGTAGGAGAATATGATGTCCCAAGATTGAGTTAGAGAGACTACTGAGAGCCAGAGATTCCGGGAAAGGAGATATGAAAGTGCATATCTTTTCTGTTCTTGAGAGCAGACAGATCTATATGGGGGCGAGAGGACCTGAGGAAAAATGACTGGACTACAGCCTCTTACAATTCCCACTCTATTTCTGGCATCTTTGAAGGGCGAGATAATGGGTCAGCCAGAAAATCAGTTTGCCTGGGAATGAAATGCTTGAAAGAAATGTAGCGAGACCTGCACCAATAGAGAATGATCATGATCTCTCGACCCAGGGAAACCGGCCTGGAACGCACCCCCCCCACCCCCCTTTGATGATAGATGAACAAGACTACTGTGAAATTAACTGACCTGATGAGGATTGACATACCGAGAATCATGGGTTCCCAACAAGCTAGGGAATGAAACAGTCCACAGTTCTAAAAGATTGACGTGGTAAGAAGATTCTAGGAGGAACCAGATAACTGAATCTTTATGGAATTCCAAAAGACTCCCCATCCTTCCAGAGATGTATCTGTGAAAAAGATAGCTTGAAGAGTTGAAGGATGGAGAGGAACCTCTAACAAAAGGGATTGACTATCTAATCAAAACTGGCAATGAACCATGATAGAAACTTGATGAGGATCCGATGAATCAGAGAATCTAGAGAATGATTCCATTGGGCCATAAGATAAAACTGGAAAGGTGTTCTCATCAAAGGAACCCAAGGCATCACCTTCTCTACTGGAACCATGAGATCTACTATTCTGTAAGGACCTAGCCAACACTAATTTGCCTACCATGAGAGATTGAATAGTGAATATCAGTGTTTGAACATTTGGAATGGATGGACGCTAACTTCCCATGAGAGGACGAAAGAGACCCCCAGGTGGGTAAAACACGAATCAGAGGAACCTTTCCATAATAAGATATCATGTAAAACGACCCTTGCAACGAACGAGACAAAAATGGAAAGACTACCAATAAGGATGATTATAAATCAATCGTAAATAGCGGAATGAAGTATCGAGGGATCTACACCAGTGAAGAATTATCAAGGACTCTTGGAAACAGACACCAAACTGGTCCCAACCACCACCCCCCCACCCATGATTGAAGAACTAGACTACAGTGAAGTGTCCATGAGGATAAGAATTGATCAACCGCGTAATAAGGGATCTCAGAGGACTAGATAAAGAATAAAACAAGAATACCTAATAACCAAGAGAATAAGAAGCCTCCCCACGGAAGCCATACTTGTATGATACCTAATATCTGAATAAAGAAGGATATAGATGAGGAATAAAAGCTAAAAAGTCTCAAATTCCTATTAGGGCTAGGTTGATAAAAGATAGGATATAAGATAGTTAAGATATTTCTTGAGTTATCTCAGAATTAGATCAAAGTGTTCATGAGTCTGATAAATAAATTAGGATATTACAATGAGATCAGACAGAGACTTCCAAGCATTAATTTATATCAGGCACCAATCTAACCACCAACCAATCAGCCAAATGCTAGTAAGAACGTAGTCTGACTAAACAAGGGCAGAATTGGAAAAATCATTGGCTAAAGAATAAAAATAATTTAACTTTCTTGATTGGTTGAATCCTGAACAATTCCAGTGTAACAAAATGCAAAACAAAAATTCATGTTTACGTTGTTTAACATATTAAAACAATATGGCCAAAAAACTACTTTTAAACATATGAAGTTCAAATAATCAATACATATTTTATATAAAAAGACCGTATTGAATCTGGACTGTGAAATTAAAGCAGGCTATTAATTGATGAGGACTGACCGCAAACATGATCCTAAGTGAAATTAAAGAAAGATGTGGCTAAAATATATACTATTTGGCTAGAAAAGAAAAATATTTGATTAATCTACTGGCTAGAACATAGCAAATATCAGATCTGTCCCAGTATACTATTGGACAGTAATGTCTGCTGAGTCGAGAGAAAGCGATATTTCTTAGTTAAAAGCGCTATATCCGTATTCTAATTATCCATACTAATTAAAAGTTGAGTAAATATTGAAATAAAGAAAAACTATTTATAGTGATTTATCAGATTAAGTGGCAAATAGAAATCCCATAGAAACTTATGGGAGGGAAGCGAGTCCGCTATAGTCAGAAAGAATTAGCTAAAATAGAACTGATCTAAGTTAAGAACGAATAATATCCAAAAGAATTACTCCATGTAAACAAAAGGGGAACGAAATATATACGGGACAAATTGACAACGACCTATATGTACACCGTGATGACAATTCTGAGTTACCGGAAGTCGATAAAAAGGGATGGAAAAGGATAAATTTCGGGCCCAAAATCACCAATCCAGCGATGCTGGGAAAGAACATGACTCTAAATAACATGTTTTAGCTAAAGAACACAAAAAAACTTTGAAAAATGGGTACATGTATATAGAAGAGAAAAAAGCGATGTCACCGTGACGAATTGAGACTAGGACGAATAGACTGCTGAATAAATAGGTCTACGTGTTTCGCCGATAAGAACTGGGACAGTTAAGAATAGCGAAATACGGGAAAGAAACTAATAATAAAGAAATCACAAAACACCAAGAGCGCAAATCTAATCTAACTTTAGGTAATGAATGTTATACTATAAAAGGGGTGTGATAAATGGGGAAATTAGTCTTAAAAGAATGAAATATTCATGATAAAAATATAGCATGATCGGTAAATTCTCCTAACGTCATGAAAGTATGCCAACCTGCCAACTTAGAAGGGAGAAGGAGTAATATACGAAAAGATGAACGACCCGAATAGAACTGCGCCTCTAACGCGGGGCGAAAAAATGACCAAAACAAAGCTAATTAGAATTGCGTAGTAAACTGACAGATCAGAAAATGTGCAGGTCGGAAGGAATCAGAAATTAGAATCGTAAGAAAAAGCTAAGAAATAGACAGTAAACTACCGGGAGAAAGATGAGATCCATACAGACCTAGGGAACCCGGGAATGGATCTAATAATCCCAAATGCGACCCCGAACCCTCTCTGGGATTACTAATAAATATCATTAGGATAATTTAAAATACAAAAGTCACGTGATCATGCAAAACTGAACAACATGATGCATACAGTGAACGTGATGGCATCAGTGTTATTGATTGATTTTAATAATGCGTATGTTTGTATATTTCTATTTTGTTGACATTGTAAACCTGACTGTAAATGTATGCAAATCAGCCAATTGGCATAAAAAGCAAATAAACTTTACTATACTAATAGAATCCCAGAGAGAACCCGCCGACCGTTCAGAAATCATTTGACAGTTAAATAGATGACTAAGAAATTTAGAACTAACCCGGCTCCGGAACCCAACTAGGCCCCAAAACTGGGGAAACATTTGAAAGTCATATGAGGATTGACCAAAATTAGAAGCAATATTAATTCTAATTAGACACGCCGGAACTACCGGTACCGACTAGGCCGGAGCCGGGGCGGGAAAACCGGGAGAAATTTTCAAATTTTATTGACACGCCGGAATGACCGGTCCTGATTCTGGCCAGGGCCGGAGCCGGGGCGGGAGAACCAGGAGAAATTTTTTTTAATTTTAAATTTTAATTCTGACACGCCTGAAAGAGATAGACTAGAGAGCAAAATAGAACCCGAAGAATCCCTAGAAGCCGGAGCCGGATAAAAATCCGGGTCCGGACCCCAAGAAGAAATCGGTAACTTAAGTTGGCCGGCTTCCCGACCCAGGTCCGGGACAAAACCCGGGGCCGGAACCGATACCAACAGTACTCCCAAAGTTTCCCCAGAGGCCGAACCCGGATCGAATTCCGGGTCGGGCCTCAAGGAAGAAATCGGTAACCTAGACCAGTCCATCCCCAGACCCGGGGCCGGAAGACAAGCTGGAGAAACAGTAGAAACAATGTATGATGTGAGATCACTTGAACATCCCTGGTGGGGAATCCTTCTATCCGGCCAGTGAAAAAGTAGTAATGATAGGATATGAAGACCCGGACCGACTTACAACCCGCTCAGGCGCAGGCTGCGGAATGTTGATTGATGGAGAGCCAGACCGACTTACAACCCGCTCGGGCCTGAGAAAGGATGAACCTGACTCGGTCCTCATAGGCGCAGGATGCGGAATGTTGACTGTAGGTGCTTGAGTAGAAATGACTGACTTATGAAGCGATGAACGAGGTGAAACCCGAGGCTTTTTCATACTTTTGTTCTTTCCTGTCATTGATGATTTTGAACCCTTGAAACAGTGGAGATCAGTAAGACGTAAAACACTCTTGGACTTGAATAAGTGTTTCCTAGGAACAGTCAGTTCCGACGTTTCCCCTTCAACAATATCAGGAAATGAAATGTTGGAAGCTGACTGGTCCAGGATCATTTTATTAATTCTGCCATCAATCGACGCATCTATATTGCTCACTTGTTTCTGCAGGCATTCCATTGATAATACAATCCTTTCAAGGATGGATGAGTCAAGTGAGGGCTCGGGTTTGGCCTTTATTTTAATCGCAGACCCTAAAGGAGAAGAATTCCCTTTAGAGTGGTCAGGTGTGTTTGGTTTGAAAAAGCCAAGTCTAGTAGCCTGGGACCATGAGCTGCAAATAAGACAGGTTGAATTGATAGAGCACGAAGTGCATTTAAGGCACACATGGCCAGAATGATCTGTCTTGATGAATCTATAGCAGCTGGTGTTAGGACATTTAATAGAATGAAGAGCAATCCCCTTTTCTTTAGACTTGACTTTAATCTTCTTCGGAGACTTTTTCAAATCTGAATCCTAACAGAGAAAGATATGATAGGGTAAAGTCCCGAAAATAAAAAGGGATCAGACAGCACTGAAACCATTAAACAATAGAGACCAAACCAGTCTCTAAATTATTTAATATTGTTTTTTCTTTAAGAGAGTATGTTAATGAGATATCATGGATTTCATGCTCAAATGCTAACCAAGCATGTACATAGGTTACTTAAACAAGCTACTGTAAGGAAGAAGCAATTATAGACAATAACAATGCCTAAAACACTCTGGGCCTAAAAAAACCAAACTGGTAACACGAAAATAGAAATGATCAATAAAATCAATATTGATCATAAAGACCTACAACCACTTATCTTAGGTCTTTTCTTTTTGTCCGACATCTTGATGATCCTTTGAACGACTTGTAATATACCACAGCAGTATTGAACAATTTAAAACTTAAAACTGGCTATAAAAAATTTTCGCTTCCCTTTCCTTCAATAGTAGGAAAGGAATGAAGACTTGGTTGCTACAACAAAGTCATGTGACGACTGTCAGCCAATGAGATTGTCATTATGCCTTATGACTCACTCATTGGCTCTGGGTTATGTATTAACACTCTTCCTGCCTCATTTTGAGATATAGCATTCAAGCGAATTGCTATGGATCTCATCATTGGAGAGAGTATGGAGATTCCTGAAGAAGCCTTCAGTCACTCTGTAACCACAAAGCACAGCAAACATTGGCTGTAAAAATTTCATCCTACTACGCTTCCCTTCAGAGAAGGAAAGAGCAATAGTAATGCAAGGAGGTAGGTTGCAATGTAGTAATAACTCACTTTTTAAAGTTACTGCAGGAACTGGCTGCCGCAGGACCCGGTCTGCCCAGGACTAAACATTTGGCGAAAAAATAATGCCCAAGCCATGTAGAGATATAGAATTAGATTGCCGATTTGACCCCTGGCCACTGCCCTTAGATGGACTCAAGAAAACAAAATTTGTTATACTGTAGTCTAACTACAAGCTTCAAAATGATATGTGACATGACCACATTTGCTCAAATTTATTTTTTCCCCACCATTTCCCCCACCCCTTCCCCTGGGGGGGGGGGGGGGGTGACATCAAAATTCCAATGTGTCATGCACATCCCTGGCGATATGTGTAATCATACAGAAAGTTTCATGCTTTTATCTGAAATGGTTTAGGAGTTGCATTACAATCGATAATTACTGGCCAAAACAGCACTTGCAAAACACATTAAAAAAGTCCAAGTCCAAAATAGTGGGAAAAAAGAGTTAAAATGCCCCAAAATTAAATGTGTTGTTATGTAGATCACATCCCTGTATAGTATAGATAGATCACTTCTGTAAAGTTTCATTGAGATCGGATGAGCCAGTGTTAAAAAATAACTTGATTAAAAAACCTTAACCAAAACTGAACAAGAGGCCCAAGGGGCCTGTATCGCTCACCTGGACCATAGGGGGGGGGGGGGGGTGTGACATCAAAATTCCAATGTGTCATGCACATCCCTGGCGATATGTGTAATCATACAGAAAGTTTCAAGCTTTTATCTGAAATGGTTTAGGAGTTGCATTACAATCGATAATTACTGGCCAAAACAGCACTTGCAAAACACATTAAAAAAGTCCAAGTCCAAAATAGTGGGAAAAAAGAGTTAAAATGCCCCAAAATTAAATGTGTTGTTATGTAGATCACATCCCTGTATAGTATAGATAGATCACTTCTGTAAAGTTTCATTGAGATCGGATGAGCAAGTGTTGAAAAATATTGTGATTAAAAAACCTTAACCAAACTGAACAAGAGGCCCAATGGGCCTGTATCGCTCACCTGGACCATAGGTATCTCAACTAGAATGGTCATTAACAATAAGTAGAACTCTAGTGAGCTGAGCAGACTTGTAACAAAAAACAGAGGCCATGTTTCTTTATGTATCAACTTCTCTTGAACAAACTTTAATGGCCCATAGTCATCAATATCATCTCCTAAACTTCAGTCCGATCGCTTCAGCAGTTCTGGAGTTTTCTCGAAAACTAGGTCATCCAAGATGGTCACCGAATGATTCGGTCAATCAAGTTCACAAGTGAACAAATTTGGTTTAAGGCTTGCCCTAGATGATATTTCATGAGTTCTGAATCGATCCCTCAAACAGTTTCGGAGAAGATTTCTAAAGACGCTTCCTAAAATCGACCAAAATCCAAGATGGCCGCCGGCCCAATTGGCCGATCGGCTTCGTTTGAACAAACATGAATCTCTATGCCCTATAAATGCATCCTGCCCAATGTAATTGAAATTGTCCCAGTAGTTATCGAGAAGACATTTTAAATTTCCCATTGCTTTAGCAGTTTATCCGACAGTTTCAAAAATTGCAAATTTGAACTCAGAATACCCAAAAACATATAGAACCAATTTTGGCCTCAAAATCCATCAAATAAAAAAATCCAATATGTCCGCCAAACATGCTACATTTTGATTGGGCCACGGCCATGTTTTTTAACGGAGAAACTTCCCTTGAACAAACTTTAATGCCCCTTAGTCCCTAATCATATCTCCCAAATTTTGGCCTGATCCATTCAGCGGTCCTGGAGAAGTCGTTTTCGGAAAAACTAGGTCATCCAAGATGGCTGCCGAACCATTCGGTCAATCAAGTCGTCTTAAACAAACTTGGCTTACCTCTTTGCCTAGATGAGGTTTCATAAGTTTTGAATCGATTCCCCAAGCTGAGGATGGCCACCGGCCAAATTGGCCGATCTGCTTCCTTTGAGCAAAATGAAATCTCTATGCCATAAGGATGCTTCCTGCCAAATATAATTCAAATCAGCCCAGAAGTTCTCGAGAAGACATTTTAAATTTCCCATTGCTTTAGTATGGGAGCTTTTCGCGGGAAAATGATCCAAGATGGCTGTCAAACCGTTTATCGAACAGTTTCGAAAATTGCAAATTTGAGATCAGAATACCCAAAAACCTATATAAAACGAATTTCAGCCTCAAAATTCATCAAATAAAAAAATCCAATATGGCTGCCAAACACTATAGTTTGATTGGTCCACCGCGGCCATGTTTTTTGACGAATCTATTTCTCTCGAAGAAACATTAATCGCCCTTAGTTGCTAATTATATATCACAAATTTCTGCCTGATCGCTTCAGCGGTTCTGGGGAAGTCGTTTTTGTGAAAACTACGTAATCCAAGATGGCCCTGAACCATTTGGTCAATCAAGTTCCCTTGAACAAACTTGATTCAGCGCTTACCCTAGATCATATTTTGTGAGTTTTGAATCGATCCCTCAAATGGTTTGGGAGGAAAAGATTTTTAAAGACATTTCTAAAAATCGGCCAAAATCCAAGACGGTCTCCGGCCGAATTGGCCGATCGGGTTCGTTTGAACAAATTTGAATCTCTATGCCTTAAGGATGCTTCATACCAAATATAATTGAAGTTGGCCCAGTAGTTCTCGAGAAGATATTTTTAATTTCCCATTGCTTTATTATGGGAGCTTTTGGCAGGAAATTGATCCAAGATGGCCACCAAACCATTTATCCGACAGTTTCAAAAATTGCAAATTTGAGATCAGAATACCCAAAAACACATATAAAACCAATTTCATCCTCAAAATCCATCAAAAATCCAATAAGACCACCAAACATGCTATATTTTGTTTGGCCCACGGTGGCCATGTTTTTTGACGGATCAACTTCTCTTGAACAAACTTTACTAGCCCTTAGTCCCTAATCATATCTGCCAAATTTGGGCCTGATCCCTTCAGCGGTTCTGGAGAAGTTATTTTCGCTAAAACTAGGTCAACCAAGATGGCCACCAAACTATTTGACTAATTAAGTTCCCTTGAACAAATTTGGTTAAGCTCTTGCCCTAGATCATATTTCATGAGGTTTCCTTCAATCTCTCAAGCGGTTTCGGGGAAGATTTTTAAAGCCGTTTCTAAAAATCGGCCAAAATCCAAGATGGCCACCGGCCTAATTGGCTGATCGACTTCATTTGAACAAATTTGGATCCCTATGCCCAAAAGATGCCTCCTGCCAAATATAATTGAAATTGGCCCAGCGGTTCTTGAGAAGAAGTCGTTTAAAGGAAAAGTTGACGGATGGACGGACGACTGACACACGATGGACGGTCGCCACGACATAAGCTCATTTGGCCTTTCAAGCCAGGTGAGCTAACAAATGACAGCCGCCGCCGCCGCCGGAATTAGTGATCCCTATGTCTCGCTTTCTGTTTCATAGGCGAGACAAAAACCTTAACACAGCCAAGAAAGATAACTCTTGACACATAAAATATTCTATGTTCAAACATGATAAAAGTATGGAAAAAATTATAAAATCAATATAATTTTGATGCAGACTAGTCCTAAGCACCCCCATTTTTGTAATTTAATGCCACAATCGGATAACCACAAATGTTACTTTAAAAAGATTAACCTGTCCGGACGCCAACGCCGAAGCAAATGCCAGCATTCCCTCCCCCTCCCTCTCTCCCAAAATCTCTTTTTTTCCAACTTCGTGAAAATGTGAGATAAAAAAGCTTAACCATAGGAATAACATTAACCTGGACACAAAAATTATTCAAAGTTAAAACTTGAAAAAAATTTCAAATATCAATATATATTATATATATATATATATATATATATATATATATATATATATATATATATATATATAATAATATAAATTTTAATGTAAACTAGTCCTAAGCATCGTATAGAACACATCTGAAGTTTTTTTAAAAATCAGCTGAACCCGTAGGGGTGCAAATGTCATTTTTAAAAACCTTAACCAGAGCGGACGCCAACGCTGATGCCAACATTTTTCCACCCTCTCCTAAAAATCTCTTCTTTCAACTTCGTGAAAATGCGAGATAAAAAGAATGGTCCATAAAAACCCATAACCAGAAATACATGAAAAAAGTTCAGTCTAAAAAGTCCAAAACCATGAAAAAAAGAAGTTAAAATGCCCCAAAACAAAATCTGTTGTCAGGCAGATTGCATCCTTCTATAGTATAGAAAAGTTCTGTATAGTCTCATTGAAATCGAATGAGTCATTGCTAAACAAGAGGCCCAAGGGCCTGTGGTGCTCTCCCCTGGACCATTAGCATTTGAACCATTTGCATTTAAATAGATGTGATGGATAATGTTGGGCAAATCCAAGGTGGCCACCCAAAAGATTTACCAATCAAAATTCTGAAATTCTAGTCTACCTTGATAGGGTCACTCTAGCCAAATTTGTTTGAAATATGTCAAGCAACTAAGGAGAAGCAGCATGTTGACAATTTCTGGTAAATTTTTCATAAAATCTAAGATTTTTAGGGATGGGTACTGCCAAAATTTCTGTCTCGCGATATGGTGTGATATGGTTTGGGCATATTGTGACATTATCGCAATATATTGTATGTTTCAGATATTCTAAAGTTTTAACATAACTGCCAGTGCATGAAGAATGTCCAGAGGTCAAAATCTGATATCTAGGTTATGATATCATATCTTCAAGTGCCCAGCCGCGGATCTTAGGGCTGAACATCAGGGGTGGGGCACGTGCCCCTCCCACCCCCACACTGCATGAAGAATGTGTATTTAACTTGTAAGAAGGCCTAGAGCAGCAATTTATTTAACTTTCATGTTATTTAGACAGACATACATTGGTGTAAGCTGTAAAGAATGAATTAATACATAATTAAAAACTTTAGATAATTAAAACAAAATACCTCATTATGAGTTCAAGTTCTGTTTTATATAGCCCCTCACATTCACCATTTTAATTCCTGTTTAGTGTTTACAGAACCCAGAGCCAAACAATATGTGGTGCAAACATTGTACGTATCCACTGTCCAGGCTCAACACTGTCCAGGACCCGCAAATGAGAATTCTCTGAACAATTCTGAATAAAATAAAATTAACCCTTTCAAGGATACAAGCCTGATAAGTGATAAACAATATTTGTGTGATGTAACAAATATTCTGTTAAATACATATATTTTGAAATTAATTATCCTGGAAGCTGTTGCTACCTATAACACACAGGGTAATCATATCACATCCTCGGGGCATAGACGCGTACCTCGGCGCTCGGAAAACGAGTCCTCGTCCAAACGGATTATATCCGGTAGAAATTTTATCAAAACAAGAATGCTGAAGCGTACAATGTCTCACCCGTAAAGGCATGGATAGTGTTGATTGGCAAAGTAAACTTGGCATGGTTTGTAATACACATATTCAGTAATGTACCAACAAACAAGTGTAAGCAATCAAACTTGGACATTTTTTACCAAACTGCAGATAGTCTATCTTGAAATTTTTTCCAAAAATGAAACTAGTAATGATGCAGAGAGTACTTCTTGCATAGTATATAAATCTGCAGTAAAATTTTGTTGATATCTGGTGAGCCATTGTTGAAAAAATGGCCAAGTCCAAAACCGTGAAAAAAATAGTTAAAATGCCCCAAAATTAAATCCATTGTTTGTAGATCACATACCTGTACAGAATAGATCACTTCTGTAAAGTTTCATTGAAATCGGATGAGCTAGTGTTGAAAAATAAGTTTGACCCCTGGCCACTGCCCTCAGATTGACTCAAGAACAAAAAAATGTTGTACTGTAGTCTACTAACTACAAGCTTCAAAACGACATGTGACATGACCACATTTGCTAAAATTTATTTTCTGCCCACCATTTCCCCCCACCCCTGCCCCTGGGCGTGTTATCAAAATTCCAATGTGTCATGCACATCTCTGGCCATATGTGTAATCAAACAGGAAGTTTCACGTTTCTATCTGAAATGGTCTAGGAGTTGCGTTACAATAGATTGGTGACCACTTTTGACCCCCACCCTCAGTTTGACCCAAGATCAAAATAATTCCCTGTACTGTAGTCTACTCATCAGCCTTGAAAATGATATGCGACATGACAAGTTTTGGAAAAATGTTATTTTTTACCCCACATTTCCCACCCCAGGGCCGTACCCCTGGGGTCATGCCAAAATTTCAAAAGTATCATGCACATTCCTGGCCATATGTGCAATCATCCCCAAAGTTTCAAGTTTCTATCTGAAATGGTCTAGGAGGAGTTGCATTACAATAGATTGGTGCCCACTTTTGACTCTGTCCTCTACCCTCAGTTTGTGACCCAAGATCAATATAATTCCTTGTACTGTAGTCTACTCTTCATTTGCTTGAAAATGATATGCGACATGACAACCTTTGAAAAAATTTAATTTTTAACCCCACATTTCCAAATTTCCCCAAATTCCAAAAGTGTCATGCACATCCCGGTACATATGTGCAATCATCCCTAAACTTTCAAGTTTCTATCTGAAATGGTCTAGGAGGAGTTGCATTACAATCGATAATTACTAGCCAAAACTGCACTTTCAAAACACATTAAAAAAGTCCATGCCCCTCCCACCCATTTGCTGTCAAATTCTTTTTATATAGATAAGCTATTGAATAGTTATCATTATTTTGAAACTTGAGTGACGAGTGACAACACAAGCGAGGTGTGGGTGGAGCTTAGGCAGAGATGGGTGGGGCATAGCTAAAACTGGAAGTCAATTAAAGGCCTAAGCAATACGCATCCCACTTAATTTGAGCTAATTGTTGTGTCAACAAACAGTGATAAAGTGACTATTCATGGAATGCATCAGCTGGCCCAGCTTTAATTGAAGATAATCTCTGTAATTCACACCTTTAAGTGGTAAGCGTGCTGTAAAAACTGCAGGTTATTTAAGTCCCAAACGCATCTTTCAATTCTAAGGGCATAATATTCCAAAACGTGTATATATGTATGCGAGGAGGAGTTCATATCGTGTAGGATGGTGCTAGTTTGATAAAAATTTGACAAATATTAAATAAATTCTGCAATTCCAAAAAATAATAAAATCATATTCCTATTAGCTGACAAACAGTTAATAGAATCATGCAACATTAAATTTCTTTGTAGTGATGTCATGGTGAAAATCCGATAAAAATCGGCATAATATTAAATAAATTAAGCAATTAATAAAGTTAACACCTTTTGTGCGCACTTAACACGATAATGGCCAAGCTGGCCAAAATGGCATCTGCAGTGGTCTTAGGGAATGTCCATTTGCAGGACAAGAGAAGACTACTTTTGAACATTTACCACTGGAATGACTGGCTCGGTATTCAAGCCAGTAATTCCAGTGGTAAATTCTCAAAAAACCACTTCAAATGGACATTAGCTAGGCTAATATCACAGAACTTTCTTGACCATTAACCCTTTGACGATCATGTCAAAACATGGTATATGTAGTCGTCTTGATAAATGTCAATATACAGGACAACAGAAAGCTTTTCAGTAGTAAATTTACAAAGATCATAAATGGTATTCTTTGTCCTGCAAAAGTTGTCTTGAAATATCTTGATCATTGAATGATTAACTGCTATGACACGCTCGTGACACCAGAGGGGTTAATACAAATATAGCAGCTTAAAATTGTCCTGGACATTCTTATAAAACCTCCTCGTGCATGCGGTTGTTCGTACGTATGTGTGTGCGTTCGTACATGGGCCTATGCATGTACGTGCGTGTGCGCACGTGTATACCTATCCCACTGTGCAACCACCAGCCCCCCCAACCCCACCGCACCCACGCCCGTAAACTTCCTGGATCCACCTATTATTATTATAGACGACATTGTTCTACATCTATTGGGTGCGCCGGACCAGCCTCCCATTGAAGACATTGATCCCCTACCCTCTATAGGATTGTATAGACCAAGCCTACAACACTCTCAATATGTAAATATACCATAGTATATATATTGACATTAAACAAAAAGGACGATGTCATTATTCCTATCAGGAGTATGCTCCCATCCCATTTAAAATATCTCGAACAGCTGTAATTTTGTAATCTCCATTGGCTTAACCTCTATCTGACTAATGACTGCTTGTTTACATTGTGCAGACCGCTATACTGACTTATCTTTTGACTAACTGACTTTGTAGACTGACTGACGTTATATATTGAATGATTTTGTAGTTACCTTGGCCATATCAAAGCGAGGTTGGCATGTGAAAAGTGAACTCTAGCAAATATCGGTAACATAATGAGACCAATGCATATCCGTTTTCGGTAGCTCACCATTAGGATTACAGGTATTGATGCTTTAAAAGTGGCCAGGCTTATCTCTCCTTGTGCTTTTGGCACATCATATGCTACACATATGTGCTGATTTAATAATATTCTGGTGAAGAATCTTGTCATGTTTCCATTTGCTTTTATCGGAGGCCCACCACCCACATACTCTGCCTCTCCCCCATCCCCTTCTCTCTCTCTCTCTCCCCCTCCCTATCTCCCTCCTTCCCTCTCTCCCTGCCATCCCTCTCTCTCTCCCCCTCTCTCCCCTCCCTCCCTCCCCTGTCTCTCAATCCTTCCCTCCATCCCTCTCCTGTCTCTCAATCCCTCCATCCCTCCTCACCTGTCTCTCAATCCCTCCCTCCATCCCTCTCCCTCCTGTCTCTCAATCCCTCCTTCCCTCCCACCCACTCTCTCTCCCTCCCTCCCTCCCACTCTCTCTCTCCCCTCCCCCACCACTTAACCCTCAGGCCCCCTCCCCTCCCCTCTCTACCTCCCTCCCGCTCTCTCCCTCCCTCTCTTGTCTCTCCCTCCCTCCCCTGTCTCTGCCTCCATCCATCCCTCTGTCTCTCCCTCCTTTCCTTTCCCTTCCTCCCCCATCCCTCCCCTCTCTCCCTCCCCCTCCCTCACCTCTCTCTCCCTCCCCCTGTCTCTCAATCCCTCCCTCCCTCCCACCCTCTGTCTCTCCCCCCTCTCTCCCTCCCTCCCCTTCTCTCCTTCCTTCCCTCCATACATCCCTCTCAATCTAAACTGAGCCGTAGCTTCGTGTTATGCCGAGAATACACCTCTAAAATAGTGACCGGCCATTTTGTTGCATCATCGAAATGACGGAACTATTTATTTCCAAAATGGTCGCGCTCATATACGGCAAAAAGTGTTATGCCTGGCCACTCTAAAATGTATTTTAGGCGGTCCCTGGCCCTATGTGTTGAACATTGCACATACTCGCGAATGTAGAATCACTTGTTCAATAAGAAAACGAAGTGATTATTAATTTATTATATCCGGGTGCTCTGAAATAGCGTTTTATGTCACACGAATACTGGTGCCAATTATTACTCCTTACTTATGGGAATGGGCGCATTGAAAACACAGTATAAAATAGCTTTCATTCACATGGGAATATAATATTCGAATATTTAATTAAGCACATATTTTTTTTAAATTGTCTCCCATAATAGGCCTGAGAGTCTACATGTCGCTTGGTGTTGAGAGTAACTAATCCTTTTGCTGCTGCTTCCATATTTCGTGCCTACTGGCTAAGTGTATGGGCTACATTGAGCTTGGGCGGCATGCTTAGGATCAAATGGCAACTGTGACGTATTAATTTTCAATGTTAAGCGACCTGGGATAACAGAAAACTATTCTCAAAATACCTATGACCCCTACCCACCATCTCCTATACACATAGGGCGGTGGCTGTAATGAACACAGGGGTGGGTGGGGTGGGGGGGGGGGGTGGTACACAGTGGCTCTAATGCACATGACTCTATCAATATGCTTGATAAATACGGATTCTTCAATGTAGCAGAATGAATTAATTACATTTGATACAGTGTTCACAATCAATACATTCCACAATATTAGTGCAAGAGTTCAACTTAACACTATTCACACCTGGAATCCACATAATTATTTCCATTTCTTGCTTAATCTTTTGGTTGAATGGTAAAGTTGCAACATCTACCAATCAAATTCATTTCAAAATTAAAACATTTCGAAACATTGTAGTATTTGATCTGCATTTTGAAAGGGTTAATTAAAATCATATTCTACATTAGGGTTAACCCGCCTTACAAGACTATACAATGCTTACACAAAACAAGAGGCCCAAGGGGCATGTGGCACCTGGAGTCCTGGAGAACTCAAATGTTTTGTCAAAAATGAGTTTGTGGACATTTTGGCAAATCCAATATGGCCGCCAAACACGCTACATTTTGAATGGTCCACTGCAGCCATGTTTTTGACGTAGCTCCTTAAACAAACTTTAATGGCACTCAGAGCCTAATAATATCGCCCAGATTTCGGCTCAATCCGATCAGTTGTTCTTGAGCTGCTTTGGCAAAAAATAGGTTATCCAAGATGGCCGCCAAACCATTTGGCCAATCAAGTTCCCTTGAACAAACTTGGTTCAGATCTTGCTCTAGATCATACTTCATGAGGTTTGCATCAACTCCACAAACGGTTTCGGAGAAGATTTTTAAAGACGTTTCCTAAAATCGGCCAAAATCTGAGATGGCTGCCAGCCAAATTGGTTGATCGGCTTCATTTCAATAAACATGAATCTCTATGCCCAAAAGGATGCTTCCTGCCAAATATAATTGAAATTGGCCTAGCAGTTCTCGAGAAGATGACATTTTAAATTTCCCATTGCTTTAGTATGGGCGCCGTTGGCGGGAAAATAATCCAAGATTGCCACCATTTATCCGACAGTTTCGAAAATGGAAAATTTGAGCTCAGAATTCCCAAAAACATATACACCTGTGCAAAAGTTAAGCACCACCCTATTTTTACGCACATGCGAGGGTATATTCATGTGCTATGAAGAAAGCAATAGCATAAACATTTATGTACCCATCCATCTTAGTGCAAGAGGTAATAATGCAACTAGAGGAATGCTGCTTATGATGGTGGGGAAACACTGTATGTTTTTGTTTGAGTGCGTCTGTTAATTCCTGTAGGTTCTGCACAGGAGGATCCCTCCTTCTCACCATGTTTCCCAGAATGTTCCAGATATGCTCAATAGGGTTCATGTCAGGGCTCCTTGCTGGCCATGGTAGGGTTTCGATGGCATTCTGGCGGAGGTATTCATGCACAGCTCTAGCACGATGTGGTCGGGCGTTGTCATCCATGAATATAGGGTGGGTTCCAGGTGCATGATTTACAAAATGAGGGACCACAACTCTATCCAGTATGGAATCTTGATATCTTTGTCCATTTAGTGTTCCAGGTACAGTCAACAGATCCAGCTTACAATCAAATGAGATGCACCCCCATATCATAACGGAACCTCCACCAAATGGAACTTCTTCCATGATGTTACGTTGGTCGTACGCCGTGCGTCTGGACCTCCATACACGAGTTCGACCATCTGTGGCATGAAGCAGGAACCGACTTTCATCGGACCAGTGTACCCGTCTCCAGGATCTCATGTTCCAGTGTCTTCTTTCGTTGCACCACCTCAGACGCTCCTCTTTGTGGTGTGCAGTGAGGAGAGGACGTCTGACAGGTCTCCTAGCTTTCATGCCAGCAGCATACAGTCTCCTTTTGACGGTAGACATTGACACTCTATTGCGCGTTTCCCATTGCTGGCTGAGCACTCTGCTGTTGGTGAATGGAGATCTCCTAACAAGGCGTACTAGGGCTCGATCATCACGGGCAGTAGTCTTCTTCGGTCTTCCAGATCTAGGCCTGTCCTTCACCTCGTTAGTTTGCCCATGTTTTGCAATCAAACGACTGATTACAGTATGGTTAATGTTCAGCTGTCTGCCAATCTCTCTGCATGACATACCAGTGGTATGCATGCCTATGATTTGCCATTTCACACGATCACTTAACCTTCGTCTTGCCATAGCTGTTCACAATCAAGAGCTAATTCTCTCTGTACAAATAAACCACGGTCATGAACACAAAATTCCTAATCTTGTCGCCTAAATCTGTATGTAATGTTCTACACCTCAAACTGGACTTTTACATAACTGAACACGTGTGCTGTTTCCCGCCACGCACGGACATCAAGCGGCGTGAAGTCATGCATGCATGTGCATTTCGTACTTGGAATTATGTCAGCTAACGCGGGGACAAAAAGTATGGCAGCCTAGTTGTACCATCATGTTTCTACGTTCTATTGTTTTTGCTGGTGCTTAACTTTTGCACAGGTGTATATATAGAACCAATTTTGGCCTAAAAAATCATCAAATAAAAAAATACAATATGGCCACCAAACACGCTAAATTTTGATTGGCCCACGGCGGCCATGTTTTTTGACGGATCAACCTACCTTGAACAAACTTTAATGGCCCTTAGACCCTAATCATATCTAACAAATTTCGACCCGACCCCTTCAGCGGTTCTGGAGAACTTATTTACGCTAAAACTAGGTCAACCAAGATGGCCACCGAACCATTTGACCCATCAGAGTTCCCTTGAACAAACTTGGTTCAGCTTTTGCCCTAGATCATACTTCATGAGGGTTCCATCAATCCGACAAACGGTTTCGTAGCAGATTTTTAAAGACATTTCCTAAATCAGCCAAAATCCAAGATGGCTGGCGGCCAAATTGGCCAATCGGCTTTGTTTGAACAAACTTGGATTCCTATGTCCTCAGGATGCTTCCTGCCAAATATAATTTAAATCGGCCCAGTGGTTCTTGAGAAGTCGTTTAAAGGAAAAGTTGACGGACGGACGACGGATGGACGGACGAACACACGACGGACGGTCGCCATGGCATAAGCTCACTTGGCCTTTCAGGCCAGGTGAGTTAAAAATTATTTTTGCTTTAAGGAATATTTTGTTGAATATATTGAAACTAATTTGACTGGGAGTTACAACAGCTCCCAGTCAAATTATTTTCAAAATATTCAACAGCTTAGATCCAGTTGTCTTGCAATTGAGACATTGGAAATTTAGGACCAAAATGGTTAGCACAATCTTTATAAACATTTTCAGATGTGTTTTCACCTGAGAACGGTACAAACAGCCTCTGAATTGTGTACCTGTATGCTCAGGACGTTTTTACTGTTTTAGGGGACAAAGACGAAACTTTCAAAGACAGCAAGACAGAGTGAGTGTATGAACAAGAGGTCCAAGAAGGGCATGTGACACTCACCTCAGCTATTAGCATTTGAACAATCTGCGTGACATACGGTGGACAATTTTACTACAGTAGGATCCTTCCAGTCAAATCTATATAAAATCCATCAAGCGGTTAAGCAAGCGATGCATTTTAATAATTTTTGGTAAATTTCTCATAGAGTCTAGGATTTTAACCCGAACAATTTACCAAGCAGAATTCTGAATATAAGTCCTGGAGCCCAGCATGCTAGAAGCATATCAAAATTTGGCTAAAATCCATAAAGCTGTTAATGAAATGTGTTTTGACAATTTCCTTTACATTTTTTCATAGAATCTAAGATTTTCACCAAAAAAACATATGGCGACTCTAATCAAATTTGGTTGAAATCCATCAATCGGCTAAGGAGTTGTGTGTTGACAATTTCTGGTAAATTTCTCATAAAATCTAAGATTTTCACACCAAAAAATGATGAATCAAAATCCTAAATAGAAATGCTGAAGCCTATCACAATATAGTGATTCTAACCAAATTTGGTTGAAATCTGTGATATTAACCAGAAATTGTCAAAATGCATTTCCTCCCTATAGCCGTTAAATTTTTCATAAAATCAAAGTTTTCACCCAAACAATTGACCAATCAAAACGTTGAATAAAAGTTCTAGAGCCTACAACCATATTTTAAAATTTACCGGAAATTGTTAAAATGCATTTTTTTTAAATAGCAAAGTTCTTGTCTACAACTTACTGAGTATGGACAGACCTTGAGAAATGACACTGGAATGACAAGAACTTTGCTATCTTTCTGAAAAGCAATTCTAATTAAGAACTAGATCTGTTCCAGGAACGGATATACGGCTTCCATGAGTACCTGCACTCGAACAAAAAACTCTTTTCTTGTACTTCATATTCAGTCCAGTTCGCTGGTGAAATTCCATTTCAAGAACTGCTCAAGATAATATTACTTGTCGGTCGGATCAATCACCTAGGTATCTTTGGAGAAGATCTATATATACTCACAAAACTGGTCAAATAATTCAGCTAGATGATTGACCATTCAGTAGAAAGCAGGTAAATAAGGGATTGACCATTCAGCAGTAAACAGGTTTAGAAGTGCATGACAATTTTATCTTTCTATTATTCTTAGTCAACACTGGAAAATCAGTACCAAATCAATGAAGTAAAACGTAACATTTTGCAGTATAAGGGTTGATACAAATCTAATATTTCAACAGTATAATGATTAATAGGCAGGAACAACCTGCAGTCAAATTGTTTTGAAGAATATTCAGCAGATATCCTTAGCATCTACAACTAGATTGAATCGGTCGATGACACGTCATCACAAATCCCCACGTTCACCGCTTTGAACTTTTTACACACCCCACAACTGACCCCAGGGGATGGAGCCAAATGTAAACATCTGTTTGCACTCTGCAATCATATGGGTAACTCACATGCAAATTTTCGTTGAATTTCGTCCAATAGTGTCCGAGCAGTTGATTTACAATCAATTTCATGATCTTTTGACCCCATCCCACACCTCCTGGGCACCGGGCCAAATGCAAATGTGCTCATCCACTCCACATCGATATGGGTACCTGGCATACTAAATTTGGTTTAATTCTGTCCAACAGTGCCAGAGGAGTTGCATTACAATCAATTATATGACCTTTCGACCCCATCCCCAAGCCCTGGGGCCAGGGCCAAATGTGCATGTGCTCATCCACTCCACGTTGATATGGATAACTGACATACCAAATTTGGTTGAATTCCGTCCATCGGTTTCGGAGCAGATGCATTACAATCAATTTCCACAGGTTAAAATTTTACCCTTTGACCCCTTCCACACACCCTGGGGGCGACGAAGCCAAATCTGAATGGCATTATGCCCTCTGCAAACATATGGGTAACTCAGATCTCAAATTTGGTTGTGTTCTGTCTAACGATTTCAGAGGCGTTGCATTACAACTGATTTGACCTGTTGACCCCTGCCTCGCCCCCTGGGAAAGGAGCCAAATCTAAATATGGTTTTGCAAAGTGGAATCATATGGTAACCCATATACCAAATTTGATTTAATTCCACCGAATGGTTTGGTAGGAGATAGCGTGACGGATGGATGGACGGGCGGATAAACAAATGGACAGACGGACAAAGGCGATTACAATATCCCCAACATTTTATTAAAACATGGGGATAATAAGTGTAAGTTTTAGATTGGCATTCATAAGTTCATGAGTTACCCAGCCCCATAGTCAACTTGCATTAAACGACAATTAAATCCCTATCACATTAATCCCCTATACAATGTACACGAGACACCTTCAAAAGTGCCAAATCTGAGCTCGTGCAAGGAAACAACTTATAGGAAGAGATTTTCGCCATCGAAATCTTTCAAATCAAAAGTTCAAAATGGCCACCTAAATACTCTGATTTGATGGGCACAGGCGGCTATGCCATAATAGCTATTGAGCTACCTTTAGTTAGCTTGAGTTGCATTCGTGAGCCGCCATGATTGGAACCCTTAAATATATCATCCTCGCATGTTTCGAATCTAGGCCAATTAAAGATAACATTTTAATTACAATTTCTATCATTTATGTGATAGGTCACGGTCGTATTTTTTGCTAAAAAGTGAGGTAAATGTTAAATGTTCAGTAGAATTACTCTAGTCAGATTGATCTCCCTTGTTATCAAGATAGCTCTGATAGGTCTCCCATAACTTATCCAATAGTGTACTGTGCATATGAATCATGGAAGTTAGTTTGCTAATGTTATGATTTCCCTGTTTTGGGAAGATAATAATAGGTTAATTAATCACATTAAAATGTTTCCAAAGGTGGTCTGTTACGACGTGTCATGCCTGTGGTTTAAGATGCAACATGTTTCACAATAACCACAAATAGCAATGCTTTTTAGAAGAATCACTAATAAGACTCAAGTGGTCCACCTTAGATAGGTAGTCTAATGCAGTAGGCTAATTAAGTGCGTAGATGTATGGTCCTATACTGTAATAGCAATGGGTTTGAGAACCACCACTCAAGCGGTTCACTTACAGAGGTGGTCATAGAACGTAATTGAGTGCTAGTCTCTAAGAACCACCATCAGCATACATCATCATCTCTGTCTTAGCGAAAATTGTTTCTGTCTCTACGAGCAGTGTTTCTGAGAATCGCCATCAATAAAATTCAAGTGGTCCACTTCCATATTATTCAATATTTTCCTGTATCACATTTAATGCACTATGCAAGCGTATTAATAATTAATTAACTAATAGAAATAGCAACGCAAAACTCGAGCTCCTTAGCATTTCATAATCTATGAACACCACCCATGCAACAGAAAGCAGTTGCTAGTGGCCGTTGAAACATTATTAAAGCTGGAACATAGCGATCTTTTCCTTAATTTCCACTAATTTATACAAGTTTCATGTGCCAAGCACGCTATGTAATCCTATTAATAATTAATGAACTAGTAACAACTGTAACACATATCTCAGATGTCTTAGTATGTGTAAACCTCTGAATACGACCCTTGCAACAGAAACCTCTTGCTACTGGTCGTTGCAAAGTTATTAAGGCTGAAACGTAGTGATTTATCCAAATTTCCCAGAATTTATGCACGTTTCGCGTTCAAATGTCGCTATGCGTTATGTAACTGTATTAATTTTTCATCAACTAGCAGCAATAGCAACATGCAACCGATATTGTTTAGTATTTCATGGCTTCAGAACAGGACCGTTGCAACAAACACATGTTGCAATTAGCCATTGTAGACGTATTAGGGCTGGAACATAATGATATATACATCTGTGCAAAAGTTAAGCACCACCCTATTTTTACGCACATGCGAGGGTATATTCATGTGCTATGAAGAAAGCAATAGCATAAACATTTATGTACCCATCCATCTTAGTGCAAGAGGTAATAATGCAACTAGAGGAATGCTGATTATGATGGTGGGGAAACACTGTATGTTTTTGTTTGAACTTGAAAACGAGGCCTGAATATGGTTACGTTGACACAACTGACAACTATTGCCCTACAGTTGACACACGTGGCTAGATTGTCATTAATGGTGTCTGAAAACGAAGTTTAACATCTGTGCACGAGTTTGAGACTGTCATTATTAATACCGGGTATATCCACCTTGTGCTGGATGACGGCCTGGACACGACGTCTCATGCTGGTCACCAACCGACTGATACGCCATTGTGGTATTCGTTGCCATTCAAGATGGAGTGCGTCTGTTAATTCCTGTAGGTTCTGCACAGGAGGATCCCTCCTTCTCACCATGTTTCCCAGAATGTCCCAGATATGCTCAATAGGGTTCATGTCAGGGCTCCTTGCTGGCCATGGTAGGGTTTCGATGGCATTCTGGCGGAGGTATTCATGCACAGCTCTAGCACGATGTGGTCGGGCGTTGTCATCCATGAATATAGGGTGGGTTCCAGGTGCATGATTTACAAAATGAGGGACCACAACTCTATCCAGTATGGAATCTTGATATCTTTGTCCATTTAGTGTTCCAGGTACAGTCAACAGATCCAGCTTACAATCAAATGAGATGCACCCCCATATCATAACGGAACCTCCACCAAATGGAACTTCTTCCATGATGTTACGTTGGTCGTACGCCGTGCGTCTGGACCTCCATACACGAGTTCGACCATCTGTGGCATGAAGCAGGAACCGACTTTCATCGGACCAGTGTACCCGTCTCCAGGATCTCATGTTTCAGTGTCTTCTTTCGTTGCACCACCTCAGACGCCCCTCTTTGTGGTGTGCAGTGAGGAGAGGACGTCTGACAGGTCTCCTAGCTTTCATGCCAGCAGCATACAGTCTCCTTTTGACGGTAGACATTGACACTCTATTGCGCGTTTCCCATTGCTGGCTGAGCACTCTGCTGTTGGTGAATGGAGATCTCCTAACAAGGCGTACTAGGGCTCGATCATCACGGGCAATAGTCTTCTTCGGTCTTCCAGATCTAGGCCTGTCCTTCACCTCGTTAGTTTGCCCATGTTTTGCAATCAAACGACTGATTACAGTATGGTTAATGTTCAGCTGTCTGCCAATCTCTCTGCATGACATACCAGTGGTATGCATGCCTATGATTTGCCATTTCACACGATCACTTAACCTTCGTCTTGCCATAGCTGTTCACAATCAAGAGCTAATTCTCTCTGTACAAATAAACCACGGTCATGAACACAAAATTCCTAATCTTGTCGCCTAAATCTGTATGTAATGTTCTACACCTCAAACTGGACTTTTACATAACTGAACACGTGTGCTGTTTCCCGCCACGCACGGACATCAAGCGGCGTGAAGTCATGCATGCATGTGCATTTCGTACTTGGAATTATGTCAGCTAACGCGGGGACAAAAAGTATGGCAGCCTAGTTGTACCATCATGTTTCTACGTTCTATTGTTTTTGCTGGTGCTTAACTTTTGCACAGGTGTATATATAGAACCAATTTTGGCCTAAAAAATCATCAAATAAAAAAATACAATATGGCCACCAAACACGCTAAATTTTGATTGGCCCACGGCGGCCATGTTTTTTGACGGATCAACCTACCTTGAACAAACTTTAATGGCCCTTAGACCCTAATCATATCTAACAAATTTCGACCCGACCCCTTCAGCGGTTCTGGAGAACTTATTTACGCTAAAACTAGGTCAACCAAGATGGCCACCAAACCATTTGACCCATCAGAGTTCCCTTGAACAAACTTGGTTCAGCTTTTGCCCTAGATCATACTTCATGAGGGTTCCATCAATCCGACAAACGGTTTCGTAGCAGATTTTTAAAGACATTTCCTAAATCAGCCAAAATCCAAGATGGCTGGCGGCCAAATTGGCCAATCGGCTTTGTTTGAACAAACTTGGATTCCTATGTCCTCAGGATGCTTCCTGCCAAATATAATTTAAATCGGCCCAGTGGTTCTTGAGAAGTCGTTTAAAGGAAAAGTTGACGGACGGACGACGGATGGACGGACGAACACACGACGGACGGTCGCCATGGCATAAGCTCACTTGGCCTTTCAGGCCAGGTGAGTTAAAAATTATTTTTGCTTTAAGGAATATTTTGTTGAATATATTGAAACTAATTTGACTGGGAGTTACAACAGCTCCCAGTCAAATTATTTTCAAAATATTCAACAGCTTAGATCCAGTTGTCTTGCAATTGAGACATTGGAAATTTAGGACCAAAATGGTTAGCACAATCTTTATAAACATTTTCAGATGTGTTTTCACCTGAGAACGGTACAAACAGCCTCTGAATTGTGTACCTGTATGCTCAGGACGTTTTTACTGTTTTAGGGGACAAAGACGAAACTTTCAAAGACAGCAAGACAGAGTGAGTGTATGAACAAGAGGTCCAAGAAGGGCATGTGACACTCACCTCAGCTATTAGCATTTGAACAATCTGCGTGACATACGGTGGACAATTTTACTACAGTAGGATCCTTCCAGTCAAATCTATATAAAATCCATCAAGCGGTTAAGCAAGCGATGCATTTTAATAATTTTTGGTAAATTTCTCATAGAGTCTAGGATTTTAACCCGAACAATTTACCAAGCAGAATTCTGAATATAAGTCCTGGAGCCCAGCATGCTAGAAGCATATCAAAATTTGGCTAAAATCCATAAAGCTGTTAATGAAATGTGTTTTGACAATTTCCTTTACATTTTTTCATAGAATCTAAGATTTTCACCAAAAAAACATATGGCGACTCTAATCAAATTTGGTTGAAATCCATCAATCGGCTAAGGAGTTGTGTGTTGACAATTTCTGGTAAATTTCTCATAAAATCTAAGATTTTCACACCAAAAAATGATGAATCAAAATCCTAAATAGAAATGCTGAAGCATATCACAATATAGTGATTCTAACCAAATTTGGTTGAAATCTGTGATATTAACCAGAAATTGTCAAAATGCATTTCCTCCCTATAGCCGTTAAATTTTTCATAAAATCAAAGTTTTCACCCAAACAATTGACCAATCAAAACGTTGAATAAAAGTTCTAGAGCCTACAACCATATTTTAAAATTTACCGGAAATTGTTAAAATGCATTTTTTTTAAATAGCAAAGTTCTTGTCTACAACTTACTGAGTATGGACAGACCTTGAGAAATGACACTGGAATGACAAGAACTTTGCTATCTTTCTGAAAAGCAATTCTAATTAAGAACTAGATCTGTTCCAGGAACGGATATACGGCTTCCATGAGTACCTGCACTCGAACAAAAAACTCTTTTCTTGTACTTCATATTCAGTCCAGTTCGCTGGTGAAATTCCATTTCAAGAACTGCTCAAGATAATATTACTTGTCGGTCGGATCAATCACCTAGGTATCTTTGGAGAAGATCTATATATACTCACAAAACTGGTCAAATAATTCAGCTAGATGATTGACCATACAGTAGAAAGCAGGTAAATAAGGGATTGACCATTCAGCAGTAAACAGGTTTAGAAGTGCATGACAATTTTATCTTTCTATTATTCTTAGTCAACACTGGAAAATCAGTACCAAATCAATGAAGTAAAACGTAACATTTTGCAGTATAAGGGTTGATACAAATCTAATATTTCAACAGTATAATGATTAATAGGCAGGAACAACCTGCAGTCAAATTGTTTTGAAGAATATTCAGCAGATATCCTTAGCATCTACAACTAGATTGAATCGGTCGATGACACGTCATCACAAATCCCCACGTTCACCGCTTTGAACTTTTTACACACCCCACAACTGACCCCAGGGGATGGAGCCAAATGTAAACATCTGTTTGCACTCTGCAATCATATGGGTAACTCACATGCAAATTTTCGTTGAATTTCGTCCAATAGTGTCCGAGCAGTTGATTTACAATCAATTTCATGATCTTTTGACCCCATCCCACACCTCCTGGGCACCGGGCCAAATGCAAATGTGCTCATCCACTCCACATCGATATGGGTACCTGGCATACTAAATTTGGTTTAATTCTGTCCAACAGTGCCAGAGGAGTTGCATTACAATCAATTATATGACCTTTCGACCCCATCCCCAAGCCCTGGGGCCAGGGCCAAATGTGCATGTGCTCATCCACTCCACGTTGATATGGATAACTGACATACCAAATTTGGTTGAATTCCGTCCATCGGTTTCGGAGCAGATGCATTACAATCAATTTCCACAGGTTAAAATTTTACCCTTTGACCCCTTCCACACACCCTGGGGGCGACGAAGCCAAATCTGAATGGCATTATGCCCTCTGCAAACATATGGGTAACTCAGATCTCAAATTTGGTTGTGTTCTGTCTAACGATTTCAGAGGCGTTGCATTACAACTGATTTGACCTGTTGACCCCTGCCTCGCCCCCTGGGAAAGGAGCCAAATCTAAATATGGTTTTGCAAAGTGGAATCATATGGTAACCCATATACCAAATTTGATTTAATTCCACCGAATGGTTTGGTAGGAGATAGCGTGACGGATGGATGGACGGGCGGATAAACAAATGGACAGACGGACAAAGGCGATTACAATATCCCCAACATTTTATTAAAACATGGGGATAATAAGTGTAAGTTTTAGATTGGCATTCATAAGTTCATGAGTTACCCAGCCCCATAGTCAACTTGCATTAAACGACAATTAAATCCCTATCACATTAATCCCCTATACAATGTACACGAGACACCTTCAAAAGTGCCAAATCTGAGCTCGTGCAAGGAAACAACTTATAGGAAGAGATTTTCACCATCGAAATCTTTCAAATCAAAAGTTCAAAATGGCCACCTAAATACTCTGATTTGATGGGCACAGGCGGCTATGCCATAATAGCTATTGAGCTACCTTTAGTTAGCTTGAGTTGCATTCGTGAGCCGCCATGATTGGAACCCTTAAATATATCATCCTCGCATGTTTCGAATCTAGGCCAATTAAAGATAACATTTTAATTACAATTTCTATCATTTATGTGATAGGTCACGGTCGTATTTTTTGCTAAAAAGTGAGGTAAATGTTAAATGTTCAGTAGAATTACTCTAGTCAGATTGATCTCCCTTGTTATCAAGATAGCTCTGATAGGTCTCCCATAACTTATCCAATAGTGTACTGTGCATATGAATCATGGAAGTTAGTTTGCTAATGTTATGATTTCCCTGTTTTGGGAAGATAATAATAGGTTAATTAATCACATTAAAATGTTTCCAAAGGTGGTCTGTTACGACGTGTCATGCCTGTGGTTTAAGATGCAACATGTTTCACAATAACCACAAATAGCAATGCTTTTTAGAAGAATCACTAATAAGACTCAAGTGGTCCACCTTAGATAGGTAGTCTAATGCAGTAGGCTAATTAAGTGCGTAGATGTATGGTCCTATACTGTAATAGCAATGGGTTTGAGAACCACCACTCAAGCGGTTCACTTACAGAGGTGGTCATAGAACGTAATTGAGTGCTAGTCTCTAAGAACCACCATCAGCATACATCATCATCTCTGTCTTAGCGAAAATTGTTTCTGTCTCTACGAGCAGTGTTTCTGAGAATCGCCATCAATAAAATTCAAGTGGTCCACTTCCATATTATTCAATATTTTCCTGTATCACATTTAATGCACTATGCAAGCGTATTAATAATTAATTAACTAATAGAAATAGCAACGCAAAACTCGAGCTCCTTAGCATTTCATAATCTATGAACACCACCCATGCAACAGAAAGCAGTTGCTAGTGGCCGTTGAAACATTATTAAAGCTGGAACATAGCGATCTTTTCCTTAATTTCCACTAATTTATACAAGTTTCATGTGCCAAGCACGCTATGTAATCCTATTAATAATTAATGAACTAGTAACAACTGTAACACATATCTCAGATGTCTTAGTATGTGTAAACCTCTGAATACGACCCTTGCAACAGAAACCTCTTGCTACTGGTCGTTGCAAAGTTATTAAGGCTGAAACGTAGTGATTTATCCAAATTTCCCAGAATTTATGCACGTTTCGCGTTCAAATGTCGCTATGCGTTATGTAACTGTATTAATTTTTCATCAACTAGCAGCAATAGCAACATGCAACCGATATTGTTTAGTATTTCATGGCTTCAGAACAGGACCGTTGCAACAAACACATGTTGCAATTAGCCATTGTAGACGTATTAGGGCTGGAACATAATGATATATACATCTGTGCAAAAGTTAAGCACCACCCTATTTTTACGCACATGCGAGGGTATATTCATGTGCTATGAAGAAAGCAATAGCATAAACATTTATGTACCCATCCATCTTAGTGCAAGAGGTAATAATGCAACTAGAGGAATGCTGATTATGATGGTGGGGAAACACTGTATGTTTTTGTTTGAACTTGAAAACGAGGCCTGAATATGGTTACGTTGACACAACTGACAACTATTGCCCTACAGTTGACACACGTGGCTAGATTGTCATTAATGGTGTCTGAAAACGAAGTTTAACATCTGTGCACGAGTTTGAGACTGTCATTATTAATACCGGGTATATCCACCTTGTGCTGGATGACGGCCTGGACACGACGTCTCATGCTGGTCACCAACCGACTGATACGCCATTGTGGTATTCGTTGCCATTCAAGATGGAGTGCGTCTGTTAATTCCTGTAGGTTCTGCACAGGAGGATCCCTCCTTCTCACCATGTTTCCCAGAATGTCCCAGATATGCTCAATAGGGTTCATGTCAGGGCTCCTTGCTGGCCATGGTAGGGTTTCGATGGCATTCTGGCGGAGGTATTCATGCACAGCTCTAGCACGATGTGGTCGGGCGTTGTCATCCATGAATATAGGGTGGGTTCCAGGTGCATGATTTACAAAATGAGGGACCACAACTCTATCCAGTATGGAATCTTGATATCTTTGTCCATTTAGTGTTCCAGGTACAGTCAACAGATCCAGCTTACAATCAAATGAGATGCACCCCCATATCATAACGGAACCTCCACCAAATGGAACTTCTTCCATGATGTTACGTTGGTCGTACGCCGTGCGTCTGGACCTCCATACACGAGTTCGACCATCTGTGGCATGAAGCAGGAACCGACTTTCATCGGACCAGTGTACCCGTCTCCAGGATCTCATGTTTCAGTGTCTTCTTTCGTTGCACCACCTCAGACGCCCCTCTTTGTGGTGTGCAGTGAGGAGAGGACGTCTGACAGGTCTCCTAGCTTTCATGCCAGCAGCATACAGTCTCCTTTTGACGGTAGACATTGACACTCTATTGCGCGTTTCCCATTGCTGGCTGAGCACTCTGCTGTTGGTGAATGGAGATCTCCTAACAAGGCGTACTAGGGCTCGATCATCACGGGCAATAGTCTTCTTCGGTCTTCCAGATCTAGGCCTGTCCTTCACCTCGTTAGTTTGCCCATGTTTTGCAATCAAACGACTGATTACAGTATGGTTAATGTTCAGCTGTCTGCCAATCTCTCTGCATGACATACCAGTGGTATGCATGCCTATGATTTGCCATTTCACACGATCACTTAACCTTCGTCTTGCCATAGCGGTTCACAATCAAGAGCTAATTCTCTCTGTACAAATAAACCACGGTCATGAACACAAAATTCCTAATCTTGTCGCCTAAATCTGTATGTAATGTTCTACACCTCAAACTGGACTTTTACATAACTGAACACGTGTGCTGTTTCCCGCCACGCACGGACATCAAGCGGCGTCAAGTCATGCATGCATGTGCATTTCATACTTGGAATTATGTAAGCTAACGCGGGGACAAAAAGTATGGCAGCCTAGTTGTACCATCATGTTTCTACGTTCTATTGTTATTGCTGGTGCTTAACTTTTGCACAGGTGTATATTACATATCATTACATAGTTGATGCAACTCTATCTCCCTCGTCCCTTCAACTACCCCCACCCCCCTCCACCTCCCCCCTCTCTCCTCCCTCTCCTCTCTCTCCCTCTCACTCATTTCAACTGTATATATGCATGGTGGTTATCAATAAAACTCAAGTGGTCTACCTTAGATAGGTAGTCCTATGCATTAGGCTAAATAATCGCTTAGATGGGTGGTCCTATACAGGAATAGCAATGTGTTTTTAGAGTCACAACTCAAGTGGTCACCTTGGATAGGTGGTCATATGCAATAATTTTACCACTAATAGTTAAGAAACAATCACCAATAGCTATGTTTTTAAAACAACCCTTAATAAAGGTCACGTGATCCTATACAGCAATTGACCGCTAATACTTAAAAAACCACCATCAACATACATCAGCATCTATGTTTTAGTGAACGCTGTTGCTGCCTTCAATAACAATGTTTTCATTGACTAAACTTGGTCAATAAAGGAGTAAATGTCAGCATATATTATAGTACTTTTTCCACCACATTTGTAATAGTTATCCACATACAAAGCATGCGCACACTGCAAGTGTGTGTTCAGAGGGTGGAGGGGGTTGCGACATCTGTGTGGACACAATGCAAATAATTTGTCCGCCATGCAATGCATAATAAATAGCATTGTATTCACTCAAAGGTCAATTGCCTATTGTGTAATAACTCTATCTATCTAGCTAACTCTTTAACGCTTATGCTGCCCAAAACGGCTTCTGTGGTAGTCTTGGAAAATGTCCGTATGCATATCGAAAGAAGACTATTTTGAAACATTATCCTCTCTGTCTCTCTACCCTCTCTCCCCTCCGTCTCCTGCTCCTACCCTTCTCCCTCAGCTAATACATTGATATATGTGCATGATCTTGCAACGTCAAAATGAACAGTCTTGCGTATTTAAAATGTCATGACATTTGATTGCAGATTTCAAAAATACCCAATTTTTCCCACCCTTTAAACAGCGTGGCCAATGCTTCTGAATTCCCGGTTGCTAAGATGCTGCTGCTGTGCCAGAGAGCAACAACATTCCGCAACATCATCATCAAAAAGAAACATTGGAACACTATAATTTAAAGAACAGCCACAAAATGTGTAGGGGACAATCGAAATTGGTGGGTTAATTTTATGTGCACCTTACGTTAGCCAGAATTGCGGTACAGGCGCACACTTCTTTATTAACGGCAGTGTACAAGTAGTTTGCAATACAGACCCTTTCATGATCAAGAGCCAAAAACAACCCAAATTGACTAGCTTCATAATGAACAAACTACCAAATTGGACCTCTAAAAATAATGCCGGTGTTCTGTGCTAAGTTTTTGCAACATAATTCAGCAACGGAATGATCATAGGTACATAATTAAATACTATCATTGACTATATAAATTCCAATCTACGGCGCAATTTGGACAAAATCATACCATCGGCTTTGAGTTCTCTCACTAATACAGATTGTCCAAGCGTGGAGGAATATCAGCCTCAGCGCTTAGGCTACAACCCGGCCAAATTGGGCATGGCGCTGAATAGACATAGAACACGGGCAATTATTTAAAACTTAATTTAGGCTACACCTCTTGCACGGGGCGTGACCTAGCTCTCAAACAATGAAAAGTTGGAGATATCGCCATATCTATAAAACTAATAAAGCTAAACCTGGTTTAATCATCCTTATTGAATTCCGGCCAATGCGACTGAATTGATAGCAACAATTTAGCAACTTATTCCAGCAACATAATTGTCCAAACAAACTCCATAATGGCTATTTTACTTTGACGCAAAATAGAGTGGCTTCATTACATGTGACAAAATAGCATTACATACGGGGGTGGGTGGTGAGTGAATGGGCGGCGAAGCAACAACTCGTTATATACGCTGGGAGAAATGTAAACAAACTCGGACAATCATCATATTAAATATTTCAGTTCCCTACAGATAAATACTCATGACTGAAAGTTGCCGCTACCCTAAATAGCAAAAGGTTTCAACAAACAATACGATAATTGTCAAGCAGGCTACAAGATTTCTCACAAAAATCCAGTCTTGTTTCACTACATACAAGCAGTTGTGGCATAATTTCACCCGTTTCTTCAGCCCTGCTAGAAGGAAATGGGTTAATCTTGCATTTGGACGTTTATTGATATCACATCTCCGACTATCTATTTAACCCTGCTAAATGCTCAATTCATCACCAGTTCCTGGGAAAATGCCCTAGCTGGTTACTTAAAAACAATTTGACTGAACGTAATTGTTTCCTTAGGTAGCAACAACATTCAGTCAACGTTCTTTCAAAACATTAAGTTGGTTCTCCGCACAACTATCTTCAGAAATAAAAGCGCTTTTAAATCGATCATTGGATAAATAATTGTGTTGAGATCAGTGCGAAATTGAAATGCTAGCCTTTTCTATGCAGGGTAATTATCACCCCCACCCACTGATGGGACCAGTTAGCGAGCGTTGGTGTTGATTTATTACGGTCATAAAAACATAGAGGTATCCATTGCCGCTCCGATTTCTAGCTATGCTAGACAGGGTTATAATGTCCATCAATTGTACAAATTGTAAGCCCTATGTCCTTAACATTTAACCCTTTAATGACTAAATCTTGTCAAGAAAACTAAACATTTTCTTGTTGAATGTCTTATTGCAGGCCAAAAAAAATTGTATTTTGAAATTTTGCCACTGGAATGACTGGCTCGCTTACCGAGCCTGTCATTCCAGTGGTAAGTTTTTAACATTATGTTGAATATTTTGAAACTAATTCACTGGACGTTGTTGCAGCAACAACACACAGTCAAATTAGTTTCAAAATATTTTTGAAAGTTTAAAGGTCTCGGTGAAATGGTCTAGGACGGGTTGCATTACAATCGATTGGTGCCCACTTTTGTCCCCGCCCCCTACCCTAAGTTGGACCCAAGATAAAAATAATTCCTTGTATTGTAGTCTATTCATCATTGGCTTGACAACGATATGTGACATGACCACCTTTGCTTAAATTAAATTTTTTACCCACAGTCCCCACCCCCTTGGCGTCATGACAAAATTTCAAAAGTGCCATGCACCTCCATGGCCATATGTGTAATCATACCAGAAGTTCCAAGTTTCTGCGTGAAATGGGCTAGGAGGAGTTGCGATGATAGACTGTTAAGATTGCCTTTCTGTTGCAATTTTTAAATTTGTTCAAGAAAATTTAAATTTTCTCATGGAAAATATTTATTTCTAGACCAAGAGAAGACTATTTTGAAAATTTACCACTGGAGTGACTGGCTCGGTTATCGAGCTAATAATTCCAGTTGTAAATTTTCATAAATAGTCTTCTCTTAGTTTGCAAATGGACATTTCGCAAGACCATTTCAGATGCACTGAAGAAGGGGTAATGGGTGAAATCTAAAGTTGTCACCAACTGATGTAGCTAATTGAGACAGGAACTACTTTTACTGTCACGCTTCTAGTATTGAAACACACCATGCATTTGTCAACTCAAGAAAACTGAGTAGATAAGATTCTGAAACTGGTTGGAGGGCTTGGGTAGGGATATATGACGGCTGTGGCCACAGTTTCCAGTCAAATTTCTTTCAATACATTCATCAACTTACGCAATACTTCGAGTATTATCAGGAAAATAAGATTTTAGCACTTTAGGGTTCAGTGTTAAAAGCTAAATCACTAATCCGCTCTATTAAGAGAAGAGTATAATAGCGCATTTAAGCTGCAAGATCACTCAAGCCTGTTTATAATTGGCACTGTATGGTCCATCAAAAAGTGGTTGTTAAAGACAGATAGTCAGTTAATACAACTTATTCGCTATACTATGCAGCGTTCTTGGACCAAAAGATGGTGGTTGCTTACGGCTTCTCGTCATACCACCACCCCTTTTAAAGAATAACCATCTTTTGGCGCCAGAGCACGTGTTCGTCTTTGGGTAATAAATATCTTTCTGGCTACAAGCCTGAATTTCCATCTGATGGAGCTTTATCATGAAAGCTATATAAAATCATCATTACTAGATTGACCTTTTTCCGCTGATGCCCAAATATTTAAGATATTATTGTGTGCTTTGACATCTATGTTGTTGAATTTTTTGTAATGTGTTTGACTGAAAGTTGTTCCTCCCACAGCAATGACCTTCAGTCAAATTATTTTTAAAGAAACAACTCAGTCTACCAAACCATGTTGCTAAATAAACTTGGACATTCGGCTACAAGGAACAGGAGTGTGAAATCTAAAGTTGTCACCATAAGTCTGCTCGACAGCGGAAACTGTAACAGATCTAACCTGTCTATTAAGGAACACCTCTGAAATTAGACCTTTGCTATATATGATGTAGTAATTTCGGAAGTTCATATCTCGCCGTTTATGGACAGATTATCTTCTAGTTTTCAAGCACTCGTTCATCTATGCCCACGCTGATATGACAAAGGTCATAGCATTCCGGGATCCATGGCTCAAAAGAAGCCGATAGAAGAGGAATAGTAATAATAATAATAATAAAAGAGAATAATCAGAACAATTTCTAGAAGGATTCCAAGTAAAAGTTAGCATTCTGCAGTATAAAGGTTAATACCTATCTATTATTTTACTAGTAGAAGGGTTAATAGGCAGGACCAACTTTCAGTCAAATTGTTTTGAAAAATAGTAAGCATGTATCCTTAGCATCTACAATAAGTGCAAGTTTTATATTGGCATTACTAAGTTCATGGGCTAATCAGCCAGGTTGTCAATTGGTATTAAATGGCAATTAAATCCCTATTATATTAATATGTTTACCTAGAGCACTTACAGTAGCAAATGACATTTGTTACCCCCATGATAACCAGATATAAAATGACAATAAAATGTCACATTAATCATTTATATTAGAGCCTCTAGCAAACTGTCTTCTACGACATAATAAAGAGGAAAATTAAAATCTAAATATTTCTGCATTTTACAAATAGATCTCGTTCATTTTCAGACACACTCTGCAGACGGTCAACTAACATATGTCTAGCAATTTTCCCTATCAAATCCATCAAATAAAAAAGTTCAAAATGGCCCCCAAATGCTCGAACTTGATTGGTCCACAGTGCCGATACTGTTTGACCAATCAAGTTTTTGCGAACAAATTTCACTTGCCGCCATTGACTTATTATATTCCCCAAATTTTAGCCAGATCGCTTCAGAAGTTCCAGAGAAGATTATTTTGTCATTTATGACGTCATCAAGATGGCTGCCAAATCCCTGAGTGCATCATGTTCTCTTTGATTAATTTCGATCCTAGTTGGCATCTAGACCATAGATGTCGAGTCTTGTATTGATTGACCTGCTGGTTTCGGAGTTTTGGTTCAATCTACTTGCTGGAAATGGCGGTAGAATAATAAAAATAATAATAATAATAACTAGATCTGTTCCAGGAACAGATATACGGCTTCCATGAGTACCTGCACTCGAACAAAAAACTCTTCTTGTACTTCATATTCAATCCAGTTCGCTGGTGAAATTCCGTTTCTAGAACTGCTCAAGATAATATTACTTGTCGGTCGGATCAATCGCCTAGGTATCTTTGGAGAAGATCTATATATACTCACAAAACTGGTCAAATAATTCAGCTAGATGATTGACCATTCAGTAGAAAGCAGGTAAATAAGGGATTGACCATTCAGCTGTAAACAGTTTTAGAAGTGCATGACAATTTTATCTTTCTATTATTCTTAGTCAACACTGGAAAATCATTACCAAATCAATGAAGTAAAACTTAACATTTTGCATAAGGGTTGATACAAATCTAATATTTCAACAGTAGAATGATTAATAGGCAGGAACAACCTGCAGTCAAATTGTTTTGAAGAATATTCAGCAGATATCCTTAGCATCTACAACTAGATTGAATTGGTCGATGACACGTCATCACAAATCCCCACGTTCACCGCTTTGAACTTTTTACACACCCCACAACTGACCCCAGGGGATGGAGCCAAATGTAAACATCTGTTTGCACTCTGCAATCATATGGGTAACTCACATGCAAATTTTCGTTGAATTTCGTCCAATAGTGTCCGAGGAGTTGATTTACATTCAATTTCATGATCTTTTGACCCCATCCCACACCTCCTGGGCACCGGACCAAATGCAAATGTGCTCATCCACTCTACATCGATATGGGTACCTGGCATACTAAATTTGGTTTAATTCTGTCCAACAGTGCCAGAGGAGTTGCATTACAATCAATTATATGACCTTTGGACCCCATCCCCAACCCCTGGGGCCGGGGCCAAATGTGCATGTGCTCATCCACTCCACGTTGATATGGATAACTGACATACCAAATTTGGTTGAATTCCGTCCAGCGGTTTCGGAGCAGATGCATTACAATCAATTTCCACAGGTTAAAATTGTACCCTTTGACCCCATCCACACACCCTGTAGGGGTGGGGGGGGGGGGGAACGAAGCCAAATCTAAATGGCATTATTCCCTCTGCAATCATATGGGTAACTCAGATCTCAAATTTGGTTGTGTTCTGTCTAACGATTTCAGAGGAGTTGCGTTACAACTGATTTGACCTGTTGACCCCTGCCTCGCCCCTGGGAAAGGAGCCAAATCTAAATATGGTCTTGCAAATTGGAATCATATGCTAACCCATATACCAAATTTGATTTAATTCCACCGAATGGTTTGGTAGGAGATAGCGTGATGGACGGATGGACGGGCGGATAAACAAATGGACAGATGGACAAAGGCGATTACATTATCCCCAAACATTTTATTAAAACGTGGGGATAATAAGTGTAAGTTTTAGATTGGCATTCATACGTTCATGAGCTAACCAACCCCATAGTCAACTTGCATTAAATGACAATTAAATCCCTATCACATTAATCCACTATACAACGTACATGAGACACCTTCAAAAGTGCCAAATCTGAGCTCGTGCAAGGAAACAACTTATAGGAAGACATTTTCACCATCAAAATCTTTCAAATCAAAAGTTCAAAATGGCCAGCTAAATACTCTGATTTGATGAGCACAGGCGGATATGCCATAATAGCTATTGAGATACCTTTAGTTAGCTTGAGTTGCATTCGTGAGTGGCCATGATTGGAACCCTTAAATATATCATCCTCGCATGTTTCGAATCTAGGCCAATTAAAGATAACATTTTAATTACAATTTCTATCATTTATGTGATAGGTCACAGTCGTATTTTTTGCTAAAAAGTGAGGTAAATGTTAATTGTTCAGTAGAATTACTCTAGTCAGATTGATCTCCCTTGTTATCAAGATAGCTCTGATAGGTCTCGCATAACTTATCCAATAGTGTACTGTGCATATGAATCATGGAAGTTAGTTTGCTAATGTTATGATTTCCCTGTTTTGGGAAGATAATAATAGGTTAATTAATCACATTAAAATGTTTCCAAAGGTGGTCTGTTACGACGTGTCATGCCTGTGGTTTAAGATGCAACATGTTTCACAATAACCACAAATAGCAATGCTTTTTAGAACAATCACTAATAAGACTCAAGTGGTCCACCGTAGATAGGTAGTCTAATGCAGTAGGCTAATTATGTGCGTAGATGTCTGGTCCTATACTGTAATAGCAATGGGTTTGAGAACCACCACTCAAGCGGTTCACTTACAGAGGTGGTCATAGAACGTAATTGAGTGCTAGTCTCTAAGAACCACCATCAGCATACATCATCATCTCTGTCTTAGCGAAAATTGTTTCTGTCTCTAAGAGCAGTGTCTCTGAGAATCGCCATCAATAAAATTCACGTATTAGGGCTGGAACATGATATATTACATATCATCACATAGTTGATGCAACTCTATCTCCCTCGTCCCTTCAACTACCGCCCCCCCCCCCCCTCCACCTCCCCCCTCTCTCCTCCCTCTCCTCTCTCTCCCTCTCACTCGTTTCAACCGCATATATGCATGGTGGTTATCAATAAAACTCAAGTGGTCTACCTTAGATAGGTAGTCCTATGCATTAGGCTAAATAATCGCTTAGATGGGTGGTCCTATACAGGAATAGCAATGTGTTTTTAGAGTCACAACTCAAGTGGTTCCCTTAGATAGGTGGTCATATGCAATAATTTTACCCGCTAATAGTTAAGAAACAATCACCAATAGCTATGTTTTTAAAACAACCCTTAATAAAGGTCACGTGATCCTATACGGCAATTGACCGCTAATACTTAAAAAACCACCATCAACATACATCACCATCTATGTTTTAGTGAATGCTGTTGCTGCCTTCAATAACAATGTTTTCATTGACTAAACTTGGTCAATAAAGGAGTAAATGTCAGCATATATTATAGTACTTTTTCCCCCACATTTGTAATAGTTATCCACATACAAAGCACGCGCGCACAGCAAGTGTGTGTTCAGGGGGTGGTGGGGGTGTCGGAGGATGGGGTTGCTACATCTGTGTGGACACAATGCAAATAATTTGTCCGCCATGCAATGCATAATAAATAGCATTGTATTCACTCAAAGGTCAATTGCCTATTGTGTAATAACTCTATCTATCTAGCTAACTCTTTAACGCTTACGCTGACCAAAACGGCTTCTGTGGTAGTCTTGGAAAAATGTCCGTATGCATATCGAAAGAAGACTATTTTTGAAACATTATCCTCTCTGTCTCTCCACCCTCTCTCCCCTCCGTCTCCTGCTCCTACCCTTCTCCCTTCCCTCCCTCGCTCCTGCCATTCTCTCCCGCCTTCCCTCAATGCCGTCCTCTCTCTCTCTCTCTCTGTATTATATTATAATGTGATCCTATTGTATGATGACACAAGATGGAATGGTACCGAGTGCAAAATGCATGCACCAACATCAGTTAATACATTGATATATGTGTATGATCTTGCAACGTCAAAATAAACAGCCTTGCATATTTAACATGTCATGACATTTGATTGCAGATTTCAAAAATACCCAATTAGTCCCACCCTTTAAACAGCGTGGCCAATGCTTCTGAATTCCCGGTTGCTAAGATGCTGCTGCTGTGCCCAAGAGCAACATCATTCCGCAACGTCATCATCAAAAAGAAACATTGGAACACTATAATTTAAAGAACAGCCACAAAATGTGTAGGGGACAATCGAAATTGGTGGGTTAATTTTATGTGCACCTTACGTTAGCCAGAATTGCGGTACAGGCGCACACTTCTTTATTAACGGCAGTGTACAAGTAGTTTGCAATAGACCCTTTCATGATCAAGAGCCAAAAATAACCCAAATTGACTAGCTTCAATAATGAACAAACTACCAAATTGGACCTCTAAAAATAATGCCAGTGTTTTGTGCTACGTTTTTGCAACATAATTCAGCAACGGAATGATCATAGGTACATAATTCAGTATCAGAATGTCCTCTGATAGAGTTTCGACCAGCTTCCATCAGTGAGGTGTCAACACTAATCAGGAAATCACCACAAAAGTCCTGTATTCTAGACCCAATACCCACACACTTGGTTAAAGACTGTATCGCCGACCTTGCACCAGTCATTACAAATATGATAAATATGTCCATGGAGAGTGGCTCTGTGCCTACTATCTTTAAATCAGCAAACGTGATACCACTGCTCAAAAAACCATCTCTGGACTCTAACCTTCTTAACAACTACCGACCGGTATCGAATCTAACATATCTATCAAAACTGTCAGAAAAAGTGATTGCAGAACGACTTCAGAATCACCTAGAAGTAAATAACCTACGTGAGTTGTACCAAAGTGCCTACCGCAAGCTTCTTAGCACAGAGACGGCTTTACTACGCGTGCAGAACGATATATTATGTTCTATGGACAATCGTATGTGTGTGCTATTAACACTCCTAGACCTATCTGCAGCCTTCGATACGATAGATCATACAACTATGCTATCACGACTAGCAGAACTGGGCATATCTGGTACATCACTGAGTTGGTTCAAATCCTATTTAACATGTCGCTATCAAACAATCACATTAAATGAAGCTAGGTCATCTCAGTATGAGTTGCTCTCTGGTGTGCCGCAGGGGTCTGTGCTCGGGCCTATATTATTCACTATCTACACGGCACCACTGGGACGACTTCTAGACGTACGTGGAATGAGCTATCACTTCTACACCGATGATACTCAGCTGTATCTAGCTTTTCACACACCCAACCAATTGAATGCCCGGGAAATTCTGGAGGACTGTATTCGCGATGTGAAACTTTGGATGTTAAACAACCTTTTGCAACTCAACGAGAAAAAGACAGAAATAATTATGATCGCTTCCCGTCACTTGAGACCAAAAATAGAAATTGAATCGGTTCATATCGGTGGCGCCAACATTCCTTTTAGTGTTAATGCGAGAAATATTGGCGTAGTCTTTGACAATACTATGTCTATGGAAAGCCATGTGACGTCGATCTGTAAATCTATATTTCTGAACACTCGCAACATCGGTAAAATTAGGAAATTGCTAGACTATAATGCAGTCAATAGCCTCGTCCACGCAACCATTACATCAAGGCTGGACAATTGCAATTCTCTTCTCACAGGCATGTCATCATCGCAGTTACGTCTCCAACGAGCACAAAATACGGCAGCCCGGTTAATAACCAGAACAAAAGAGCATGAACACATTCGACCAGTCCTCAAAGAGCTACACTGGCTGCCAGTGGAACAACGAATCGAATTTAAGGTCGCACTTTTCGTGTTCAAATGCCTACATGACTTAGCCCCACCGTATTTATCATCACTCATAACTAGACGAATAGCACCGAGAGCACTAAGATCGAGTGAACAGCTACTCTGCGTAGTACCCAATTCCAATCTTGTCATTGGAGAGCATGCTTTCTCCATAGCTGGACCAAAACTTTGGAACGACCTTCCATCCAACATTCAAAACAGCAACAATGTTGAGGCTTTCAAAACTCTTCTAAAAACCCATTTTGTTCCAAAAAGCATATTTCACTATTTTAAATTAGCTTTAACTTTTGTAAAGCGCATTTGGGCAGTTAATTCTGGAATTGGCGCTATATAAATGCATACATACATACATAATTAAATACTATCATTGACTATATAAATTCCAATCTACGGCGCAATTTGGACAAAATCATACCATCGGCTTTGAGTTCTCTCACTAATACAGATTGTCCAAGCGTGGAGGAATATCAGCCTCAGCGCTTACGCTACAACCCGGCCAAATTGGGCATGGCGCTGAATAGACATAGAACATGGGCAATTATTTAAAACTTAATTTAGGCTACACCTCTTGCACGGGGCGTGACCTAGCTTTCAAACAATGAAAAGTTGGAGATATCGCCATATCTATAAAACTAAGATCGCAATTACTTTGTGATTTGTTACCCGGTTTAGGCTAAACCTGGTTTAAACATCCTTATTGAATTCCGGCCAATGTGACTGAATTGATAGCAACAATTTAGCAACTCATTCCAGCAACATAATTGTGCAAACAACCTCCATAACGGCTATTTTACTTGGACGCAAAATAGAGTGGCTTCATTACATGTGACAAAATAGCATTACATACAGGGGTGGGTGGTGAGTGAATGGGCGGCAAAGCAATAACTCGTTATATACGCTGAGAGAAATGTAAACAAACTCGGACAATCATCATATTAAATATTTCAGTTCCCTACAGATAAATACTCATGACTGAAAGTTGCTGCTACCCTAAATAGCAACAGGTTTCAACAAACATAATACGATAATTGTCAAGTTTCAATACATACAAGCAGTTGTGGCATAATTTCACTAGTTTCTTCAGCCCTGCTAGAAGGAAACGGGTTAATTTTGCATTTAGACGTTTATTGATATCACTTCTCCGACTATCTATTTAACCCTGCTCAATGCATCGATTATCTATTTAACCCTGCTCAATTCATCACCAGTTCCTGGAAAAATGCCCTAGCTGGTTACTTAAAAACAATTTGACTTAACATAATTGCTTCCTTAGGTAGCAACAACATTCAGTCAACGTTCTTTCAAAACATTAAGTTGGTTCTCCGCACAACTATCTTCAGAAATAAAAGCACTTTTAAATCGATCATTGGATAAATAATTGTGTTGAGATCAGTGCGAAATTGAAATGCTAGCCTTTTCTATGCAGGGTAATTATCACCCCCCCCCCCCACACCCACTGATGGGACCAGTTAGCGAGCGTTGTTGTTTATTTATTACAGCAATGCCCTCTGATTTCTAGCTATGCTAGACAGGGTTATAATGTCCATCAATTGTACAAATTGTAAGCCCTATGTCCTTATCATTTAACCCCTTAATGACTAAATCTTGTCAAAAAAACTAAACATTTTCTTGTTGAATGTCTTATTGCAGGCCAAAAAAAATTGTATTTTGAAATTTTGCCACTGGAATGACTGGCTCGCTTACCGAGCCAGTCATTCCAGTGGTAAATTTTCAGAAATAGTTTTCACTTGGCCTACTAATCGACATTCCTCAAGACCCCTGCAGAGGCCAGTTTGGCTGGCTTCATCATAAGAGGGTTAAGGCCCTATGTTTTTAACATTATGTTGAATATTTTGAAACTATTTCACCAGGCGTTGTTGCAGCAGCAACACACAGTCAAATTAGTTTCAAAATATTTTTGAAAGTTTAAAGGTCTCTGTGAAATGGTCTAGGACGAGTTGCGTTACAATCGATTGGTGCCCACTTTTGTCCCCGCCCCCTACCCTAAGTTGGACCCAAGATAAAAATAATTCCTTGTATTGTAGTCTATTTATCATTGGCTTGACAACGATATGTGACATGACCACCTTTGCATAAATTAAATTTTTTACCCACAGTCCCCACCCCCTTGGCGTCATGACAAAATTTCAAAAGTGCCATGCACATCCATGGCCACATGTGTAATCATACCAGAAGTTTCAAGTTTCTGCGTGAAATGGGCTAGGAGGAGTTGCGATGGTAGCTCTTTTAAATAGACTGTTAAGATTGCCTTTCTGTTGCAATTTTTAAATTTGTTCAAGAAAATTTAAATTTTCTCATGGAAAATATTTATTTCTAGACCATGAGAAGACTATTTTGAAAATTTACCACTGGAGTGATTGGCTCGGTTATCGAGCTAATAATTCCAGTTGTAAATTTTCATAAATAGTCTTCTCTTAGTTTGCAAATGGACATTTCGCAAGACCATTTCAGATGCACTGAAGAAGGGGTAAAGGGTGAAATCTAAAGTTGTCACCAACTGATTTAGCTAATTGAGACAGGAACTACTTTTACTGTCACGCTTCTAGTATTGAAACACACCACGCATTTGTCAACTCAAGAAAACTGAATGGATAAGATTCTGAAACTGGTTGGCGGGCTTGGGTAGGGATATATGACGGCTGTGGCCACAGTTTCCAGTCAAATTTCTTTCAATACATTCATCAACTTACGCAATACTTCGAGTATTATCAGGAAAATAAGATTTTAGCACTTTAGGGTTCAGTGTTAAAAGCTAAATCACTAATCCGCTCTATTAAGAGAAGAGTATAATAGCGCATTTAAGCTGCAAGATCACTCAAGCCTGTTTATAATGGGCACTGTATGGTCCATCAAAAAGTGGTTGTTAAAGACAGATAGTCAGTTAATACAACTTATTCGCTATACTATGCTGCGTTCTTGGACCAAAAGATGGTGGTTGCTTACGGCTTCTCGTCATACCACCACCCCTTTTAAAGAATAACCATCTTTTGGCGCCAGAGCATGTGTTCGTCTTTGGGTAATAAATATATTTCTGGCTACAAGCCTGAATTTCCATCTGATGGAGCTTTATCATGAAAGCTATATAAAATCATCATTACTAGATTGACCTTTTTCCGCTGATGCCCAAATATTTAAGATATTATTGTGTGCTTTGACATCTATGTTGTTGAATTTTTTGTAATGTGTTTGACTGAAAGTTGTTCCTCCCGCAGCAATGACCTTCAGTAAAATTATTTTTAAAGAAACAACTGTCTACCAAACCATGTTGCTAAATAAACTTGGACATTTGGCTACAAGGAACAGGAGTGTGAAATCTAAAGTTGTCACCATAAGTCTGCTCGACAGCGGAAACTGTAACAGATCTAACCTGTCTATTAAGGAACACCTCTGAAATTAGACCTTTGCTATATATGATGTAGTAATTTCGGAAGTTCATATCTCGACCGTTTATGGACAGATTATCTTCTAGTTTTCAAACACTCGTTCATCTATGCCCACGCTGATATGACAAAGGTCATAACATTCCGGGATCCATGGCTCAAAAGAAGCCGATAGAAGAGGAATAGTAATAATAATAATAATAATAATAATAATAATAATAATAAAAGAGAATAATCAGACCAATTTCTAGAAGGATTCCAAGTAAAAGTTAGCATTCTGCAGTATAAAGGTTAATACCAATCTATTATGTTACTAGTAGAAGGGTTAATAGGCAGGAACAACTTTCAGTCAAATTGTTTTGAAAAATAGTCAGCATGTATCCTTAGCATCTACAATAAGTGCAAGTTTTATATTGGCATTACTAAGTTCATGGGCTAATCAGCCAGGTTGTCAATTGGTATTAAATGGCAATTAAATCCCTATTATATTAATATGTTTACCTAGAGCACTTACAGTAGCAAATGCCATTTGTTACCCCCATGGTAACCAGATATAAAATGACAATAAAATGTCACATTAATCATTTTTATTAGAGCCTCTAGCAAACTGTCTTCTACCACATAATAAAGAGGAAAATCTAAATATTTCTTCACTTTACAAATAGATCTCGTTCATTTTCACACACACTCTGCAGACGGTCAACTAACATATGCATAGCAATTTTTCCCATCAAATAAAAAAGTTCAAAATGGCCCCGAACTTGATTGGTCCACGGTGCCGAGACTGTTTGACCAATCAAGTTTTTGCGAACAAATTTCACTTGCCGCCATTGACTTATTATATTCCCCAAATTTTAGCCGGATCGCTTCAGAAGTTCCAGAGGAGAAGATTATTTTGGCATTCATGACGTCATCAAGATGGCCGCTCTTGGAAGCCTAATAATAAACAGAACAATCACTCTAGTCTTCCAGAGCTTCGCTCTTGGAAGCCTAATAAACAGAACAATTACTCTAGTCTTCCAGAGCTTCGCTCTTGGAAGCCTAATAAACAGACCAATCACTCTAGTCTTCCAGAGCTTCGCTCTTGGAAGCCTAATAATAATAATGCTCTTGGAAGCCTAATAAACAGAACAATTACTCTAGTCTTCCAGAGCTTCGCTCTTGGAAGCCTAATAAACAGAACAATTACTCTAGTCTTCCAGAGCTTCGCTCTTGGAAGCCTAAATAAACAGAACAATTACTCTAGTCTTCCAGAGCTTCGCTCTTGGAAGCCTAATAAGACATCACTATTACTGTGTTCGGAAATCTGCTTAAATCAGAAAAAATAGTTTCTCTGAAGGTTGTTAGAAAGACTTTAATAGTAAAATTACAAATTAATCAGATTCAGTAGTTAGATCCAAGGCTAACAACGATGCCTTAAAGATTAGAGATCACTGCCCATATAGCTAAATAATGCTTTGACCCGTGCAAATTAGTATTTTGGACAGTGAAGGTTCTTGAATGAGACCCACAAACAGCTCAGAGACCTGTGTACAAACATTATATCATAATCTATAATTATCAATTCATAGCTTGAGAATGGATGGCCACCCATATAAGGGTACAATATTAAATCATGACCGAGTTGTTCAAAGAGTATCCAATATTAACTCTATTTTCTGCTTTACATAATTCCAGATATAGCATACCGGTTAATACATAATTAGAGCTTTTGGCTCAACCCATTTAGCAATCAATACTTATCCCTGTTCCTTCTGACTTACTTGGCTAAGAGCCAAGACTGTTAGTTAATACTTTACATTAACGCTCAAATTTGTTCAAGAAATCTCATAGAAAATGTCAATTTGCAGACCAAGAGATGATTTTTTGACAAGTTTACCACTGGAATGACTGGCTCAGTTATCGAGCTAGTCATTCCAATAGTAAAATTTTTTAAATAGCCTCCTTGACAGTCCTTGGTCTGCAATTGAACATTTCTCAAGATCCCTGCAAAAGCTGTTTTAGCTGGCTGGCTTGAGTGTTAAATGGCTTAATGGTCAACTTAACCCTTTAATGACCAAGATTGTTCATTTTTATTTTTAGAAATCACCACAAGATTAAATGACTGGCTTGCTTATCAACTCAGCCAGCTATTCCATTGGTAAATTTTCAAAAACAGTCTTCTCTTGGCCAGTAAATGGACATTCTTCCATACCAGAGGCTATGTTACAATGCTACATGGTTAACAGGAGTCATAGACCTGCAGAATGAAATTCCATACATAGTCCATAACTAATTCATCAAATTCCAGACCACTTTTATGAAGCCTCCAATCAATTTCCATTTGCAGACACAATTTTGCAGAAAACTCACAATTAGTAGCCAAGCTCGCTGCAAAATAATAAAGATAATGGGAATCACACATGGTAAAATTTAAATTTTCCATGCTTTCAATAAACTGTTCAGCAAAGAATGTAGAATTTCCAATACTTCTCAAGGTATTTATTTGACAAAGACCGACTAGTCAATAGTGATACTCACAGCAAAAAATGTCAAATTCACTACACATTAGATATTCAGCTTACGAGGATTTTAACAGATTTTCAACAGCCAATTCGTGTAATCTACTAGACGTTTAGGTTAAGTCATCCTGGCGAATGTACATTTACACTGGAACTCTCTGTCAAAAGACATCTGCTAATGATGTTACACATTTTGACTGTCATTATAGTCTTGTCATCAGTTTTAAATATATTTTACAATACTGCCATTGTTCAAGATTTGTTGCAGATCCAGTATGTCCAGCAGAGACCATCTGCAACCGTGGTGATTCCCGATAATTAATCTTGCGAATGTTTTTTCAGATCAGTTCGAAACTTCGCTGTTAATTTAACTCGTTCCCAAGATTATTGATTTCATTCTCCTTAAAATAGCACCATACCATGCAACGTTTACAAAGCTCTGGCTACAATGTAGGATCCAGAATACACACAGTACAGCATGCTCTATGCTGAAATGTACAATTATCTGGTATTGTCAACAGGATTGCATTTGCATAAATGTAAGTTCTTTGCTGAATACAGCAACTCATCAAATGCCTAGTGATGAAACCATGTATGGTTGACATGTTGCCTGAAATATAAACAAAATATTACATGTATGTTCCAAATAAAAAGAATCACATTAACAATCGCAAGAAAATTCAAATTGTTGCTTTATGAACATTCATTAATAGGCAGACCACGATACTGTTTTTTTGAAAATTTACCACTGGAATGACTCACTCTTTCATCAAGCTAGTCATTACAGTGGTACAATTTCTAAAATAGACTTCTTGGCCAACAAATGCACATTTCCCAAATTTCAAAGCATCTTTAAATGCTAGTTTTTGATCAGTATGACTATTAACCTTTAACAAATAGGACATCTACTGAATATGTTAATATTAATAAGATTGGAAGCTTAAGCAGCAACTGCTTCCAGTCATATTAATTTCAAAATAATTAACAAAATATGTTACACATCGCAAAGAAAGTGAAGCCGGCCAAAATCAGCCTCTGTAGTGCTCTTGAGGAATGTCCATATGCAGGCCAATAGAAGACTATTTTGAAAATGGTACCAGTGGAATGACTGGCTTGTCATTTCAGTGGTAAATTTTCAAAAAAGTATTCGCTTGGCCTGCAAATTATGGATATTCAATAAGGTAATGATTTTTTTACCAAATTTAGCAATTAAAGAGTAAACTAAAAATTATACTGAACTTCACTGATTGGAGCAATCGACTGACCTTAACAATTACGAGAAAATTCAAATTGTTGCTCTATAAATGTCCATTTTTAGTCGGACCAAGAGAACACTATTTTTTTTAAGTTTACCACTCAAATGTCTTGTGCCGTCATCAAGCCAGTCATTCCACTGGTAAGATTTAAAAAATAGCCTTCTTGGCCAACAAAAGCACATTTCCCTAACTCACTGTAAATGCTGGTTTTTAGTCAGTTTGACCGTTAACCCTTTCACTGATAAATCCCCAATCTCAGGGCAAACAAACAGGAAATCTTTTGAATATTTTAAAATTAATATGACTGGAATGTTATATTAATTTCAAAATATTTAACAAAATATGTTACACATCGCAAAGAATGTACTTGGACTTGTCGTTGAAAGGTTATGGTAGAAGCCGGCCAAAATCTGACTCTGTAGTGCTCTTGAGGAATGTCGATATGCAGGCAAAGAGAAGAGAAGACTATTTTTGAAAATCACACCACTAGAATGACTGGCTGGTCATTCCAGTGGTAAATTTTCAAAAAGGTCTCTTCAATTTGCAGTCCAAGAGAAGACTATTTTTGAAAATTGTACCACTGGCATGACTGGCTTGGTAAATGGTAACCAATCCAGTCGTTCCATTGGTAGAATATCAAAAATAGTCTTCTTGGCCAACAAATGCACATTTCCCAAACTCACTGTAAATGATGGTTTTTGGTCAGTTTGACCTAATGCAGCAACTGCTTTCAGTCACAATAATTTCAAAATATTGAACAAAATATGCTACACATTGCAAAGAATATACTAGGTCTTGTTGTTGAAAGGTTTAGTTCTGTTATGGTGAAGCCAGCCAAAACAGACTGTATTGGACTAGTAGAGGCCTTGAAGAATGGCATTTAAAAAAATTGTACCACTAGCACGATTGGCTTGGTAACCGAGCCAGTAATGCTAGTTGTTCAAAAATAATCTTCTCTTGGCCTGCATATCGAAGAAAGACCTTTTTGAACATTTATCTGCTTTGGCCCGCTTCACTTTGAAAGGGTTAACCTTTTCAATGACAAGTCCAAGTACATTCTTTGCAATATGTAGCATATTTTGTTCAACATTTTGAAATCCGACGGACCCGACCCGACTGACCGAGAAATATATAGGTGTATGCTACATACTTACTGCTTTATCTGATATCTTGGCCTTGAATAAGCTGATAGATGACTCTATTAGACTAGTGTTGTTTTCTTATCACTCACTGGGCTATACTGTGTGTCTGGCTTTAGATGTATCTCGTTGACAAAACAGCGATACAATACCTTTGGATGGATGTAGCAGTAGATGCCTCGGTCGATTTTTCTAGTAAATTTACAGCAACACAAGTATATTCATGTGGAAAGCTCTGAGTCGTGAAAATATCTGCTTATCTGCGCAGCCATTTTGGATATAACCAGACAATAAGGGGGACTATTTTCTCTATAATAACCATCTATATCGAAGGATACTCAGTTAATATTGGTGCCTTTTAGGTTAAATAATATACTTTATTACATACAGAGTTCATTTCTTCGCATTTTAACTGCCCCAGTATTTAAGAAAGTAAATCCCAAAATTCTCGGGAAAATTACTACGCTAATGGTCGTCAATATCCACGCGAGCTATCTCGCTCCCGTTTAGCGTAGGAGATCTTGCGAGAACATGAATGCCCTCCCTCTGTCTCTCCCTACTCCCTCCCGCCCCTCCCTCTCTCTTCCTCCTCCCTCCCTCCCCTGTCGCTCCCGCCCTCCCTCTCTCCTTTCAACCCTCCGGCACCCTCCCCTACCCCTCTCTCTCCCTCCCTCCCACCCTCACTCTCTCCCTCCATCCCCTCTCTCTCCATCCATTCTTCCCTCCCTCCCTCTGTCTCTCCCTCCCTCCCTCACTCCCACCATCTCTCCCTTGTCTCTCCAACGCTTGTCTCTCCCCCCCCCTCCCCCTCTCTCTGCATACATGGGCAATATAGTATAATTTGATCATGAGGTATGATGGGCATAAGATAACACAGTCACATCTAAATATGGTCTAAGTTAATGTTAAAGGCCTGTTATAGGTTCAGGATGTATATGCATTTTCATAATCCCATAGCTATGCATTTTGCCATATCTCTGATCCTTATGTATGCGTTACAGAGAATAACATGTTAACGTAAAGTTGATGCACATTTAAGAGATAACCGAGATCAAAAAATAATTTGATTGAAAGATATACATTTGGGCGTAGTTTTAAATGAGGATTTGTGTGACTTCGGCTCCACAAAAGTGACAATTTTAGCAATTTTCATTAATCTCTCACAGGGGCATGTCTACGGTAACTCAAATTGTTGTGTCATGGTAAATGGCATCTAAATGGAAATAGTATGAAATGAAATGTGGATAATTTGTTCACTCAATAGGCTATATGGCATGTAGACGTATATGAAAGAATGTATATTCTTGATTTTTGTCAACATGATACGTCATAGATGGACTGTTTGATCCCTGTGTTGCCAGTTCGCTGATCCTGAGGGTGCGCTCAAATCGCGGTGAATGTGTCTATGCACCGAGGACACGATATGATTACCCTGTCTATACAAGGCAGCAACACCTTCCAGCCAAATTAAATTCAAAATTTTCAAAACTCAACAGATTAACTATTTTGTTGCATTAAAATTATCAGTGACTTCAATTCCATACTCGGCCACTAACATGGCATTAATGCCAAATGCAGTAGAAAATTCAAACTGTGAAACCCAGCAAGGAGCGGTTGGAGGGGACACCACCAACTTGAAATCACTAAATATGAGTACAGCTCTGACTGTTCTGCCTTGCAAAGTAACCGAAGAGCAACCAGATTTAAAACAGGACATCTACCAACACCGCCGGTCCTGTATTCACCGAACGTTGAAAAACAAGTTAATAGACATCAAGAAATGAGTAGAAATGGTCATAAGGAATATCATCTGAACAAGGGCAAAGCTTTGAAGAAAAAGTTGGCCGCAACAACATCACCGGCCATGGAGATTATAATAAGAAATGGCTCACATGATGGACAAATGATTGTTAAATTTAGCACTGGAGCTTATGAGCTAGCTAAACAGTTCCTCATTAAATACTATTATGGTGATGAAAATCTTCCCGATGAATGTATGACACACAGAGCAGAGCTGATAACCCAACGAAGGAATCAAATTTGGTAACTGAGGATCACCTAAAAGTCTACAACAGAACTGCTAATGGTAACATGGGTAAGCAGCACCAATTCACTATTAGGTTATACAATACTCAATCCAAAATTATGGTGAATGGCTCTCAGAAAATGAACATTTTCAAGGCTCTTCATTTTCCAATTTTCCAAGAGCTACTGGATAAAAATCCAACTGAGCAGATTAACATTACGATTAAAGACTCGATTAACAGTTACACAGCAGGCGTTAAGAAGGTTAATCATGACAGTAACAGCAGAAAGAGGAGATGCTTCCCAGGTAACCCCCTAGCGGTGAATGAGGGGGTGAGGAGCGACAATATCAGCACCTGAAACTAGACTGCCAACCCCTGAAACAGATCACGTACGTAGCCAGTGCCAAGTACAGCGCAGAGGAAATTACTAGTCATGCAAGTGGCAAACATGAACCAGAAACTAGTGACAACAGCCAACAAGTATGTATCAGTGGACAAGAGGAGAGTGACTCCACATATCAAGTACGTGATATTCAGATGACTCACAATTACCAAGCCGTTGAATGTTCATACTGTCAATCATGAATGCATTACAGTTGTGCCAATATCAGTCAGGATGATCATATTATTAATGCTCCTGAATACATCTTCAGATGTAATGGCTGTGAAGTAGCCAATGAGCCACACACCGAACGCTTTATTTCTACAGGGCATATTACATCAGGAATTGATGCTAACCATAATCCTGCTTCTATAGTGACCACAGATGAGGCAACACGAGACAGTACTGTCAATGTTGGCAGAAATATAATACCAAGAACATTGATACATGTTACAGACTCTACAGCGCCAGAGATGACAGCTGACAATGTAACAAGTGACCACATTGCCGGTGATGTCGTATCCGCAAACATAACACCAAGAACGGCGATATATGTTATCGACACAACAGGTCCCGCAATGGCAAAAGCAACCCATGATGAGTCGAGTACAGCTGATATGAAACATAGGGAGAAATTGTTAAATAGTAAGGAGAAGAAACTAAAAGAACAAGAGAGAAAACTGGCTGCTAGATAAATTGAAATAAAAGATAAGCTCGAGCAAAATTCCTACACTCAATCTTATGTAGTTGGTCTAGAAAGTAAGATCAGTGAATTACAGGCAGCTAATCGTCTCCTGCGCCTAAAAGGTCCTGTCTCTTCCTGAAAATGTTGATAGTCTTGATACAGGTGAAAAGCAGACACGGCCGGAACAGGGTTCAACAAGAGGCTGCTCACCACATACACATTGAGCCTCTGATATTCAATCTCTGCAAAACCGGGTCCTGACCTTAGAGCTCAAAGCAATGGAGAACAGAATAGCAGGAATCGAAAAACGACAATCTGTACACACTGAATTTTGTAGAACAGCACATCAAGTGGGTGCATCATCATTATCAGTGAGGCCAGACACTCATAACCTAGCTCATACAGGATTAAATCATGCTGCCCACACCACACAGAATGAAATGCAGCGTCAATATGAAAAAAGGCAACATGAAGCCAACCACCATTAATTTTTAGAGCAGGGCCACAATTCTTGGCCAGATCGCCAGAAGCGAAGTCATTTTCAATAAAATCAAAATTTCTCTCCCCAGCTCTCAATGCAACCACCACAACAGGAGGCCAGTCAAGGCCACCAACCCATACAAGAATACAGAGACAATCCCAATGGAAGTACACCAGGCAGAAAAAAGGGCACATTCATGGGCACACCAGTTCATCTACAACCACCCCAACAGCAGGCCAGCCAAAGCCATCAACCCACACAAGGATACAGACAATTCCCAATGTATGTATACCAGACAGGAAAAGGACAGATACATGGGCACGCCAGTTCATCTACAACAGAGCCAGCAGAGAGACAATGGACCACAAGAACACCCTGTAAATCAGATGAACCACATAGAGAAGAGGAAGGCGATCAAGCATTCACTCCCAGAGCCAGAGAAATGGTCTTTCAAAGCGGGATCAGCAGAAGAATCGTCGAGCAAATCAAACGCCTGGTTTTCAAAAGAACACAATAAGAAGTCATGTATACAGAATTCTACAAAGCCAAATACAAGAAATGTATGGACATCCAGTACTTACACCAGACCAGAACCCGCACAAACAGATAGAACTTGCGTGCCCAGACAACGGCCCACGACCGAGTCAAACTACAATAAACCTGACCATGACACGACCAGTGCGGTCTCCAACCGTCTAACCACAACAGATGGACAACCTGCAAGTGATGACATTGAACCGACAAAAAGTACATACCACAGCTATTCTGTTAGCCCAAGTAATCAGAGTCCAAAGTACCCCGACAGTGCAGTAAATGTCAGAAATTCTAAGGTGGCAGGGCCTTACACGTCAGCACCACAGCAGGTAATGTGTCTACTAATAATACCGCCAGCTCCCACATAGCACCTTCATGCAGACACAGCACGATGGTACAGCATTAACTGAACATGCCCCCATAACCAGACCTTCGACAATGGCGCTACCATATGCTTCTGCAGGTAATATATTACCTGATATAGTCTCCAACGCAAGGGGCAATTAAACTGGGAAGCAGAGAGCTGACTCATTACAGAACCATCAGCCACCAACTAACGGTCCAACAGGTTCAGATATAACATTAACATCTATTAATACCAAGAATGCTGAAACAAACATGCCATTTCTACAATTATTAGCCAAAAACAATAATGTAATACTGCTTCAAGAGCACTGGCTCTTTCAGTATAAAGCTCACATTAGCAAATGTCTATGACAACCCAGAATTAAATGTATTGATGCTGAGCAACCTATATCTCCACTGCAGGCACCTAGAGGTTATGGTGGGACTGCTATTATATGGCCAGCGAGACTGAATAAATATATTAACAAACTCCCAGATGGAAGTATTCGAGTCGCTACTATAGAAATTCTAGCATCAGAAAGACCTATCTGCCTAATAAACCTATACATACCATCAAGATCCTCTGCCCTTGAAACAGTTCATTGCAGCTCTAGATGAAGTACACAAGCTGTTTGAGAAGCTCAAGAATACACATGAAATCCTAATGGACGGGACTTCAATGCATCACTGCCCAGGGATAAAAATGTCCAAAGAGACGCCATCCTGATGGAGTTTATGAGGGAACACAAGTCCCAACTTACTATCCACATAAGTCAACCTTCTGTTCCGAGAGTGGGAAACTCAGTTCGCAGATAGATTATTGGATAATGAAAGACCAATCAAAGAGCATGGTGAAGGGCATTGAAATAAGAGACAAACATTTTTTGAACTTATCAGACAATACAGATATCGCTATCACCATTACCACTAAGATTGAATGATAGAGTGAGACAACCTGAACAAGATTGCTAAGCGTCTACCATCAAACCAAGTATTAGATGGGAAAATTGCGATACCATACAGTATGCTGATATTATCACCTCGGTACTTGAAAATACATCATTAATTAACAGTAATCTGGATGCTGATCTCCTGCTGAAGCGACTCTCAGAAATCCTGTACTCCGCACCTGTTACTGCTAGTCGAAGGCCAAAAATACATAAGAGAAAATCCTCTAAAGGCATCAATGTATGGAGTTCTGACATTGCTAGCACTATTGGTAAGAGCAAGGCTTCGTATGAAATATGGATTAAAGATGGCAGACCAACAGATCCAAACAGTGAAACCAATATCTGTCGCAAACAAGCTCGCTCACAGATGAGGATGTCAATACGGCTATCTATAATCCATAACAGAGCAAGACATTTGAAGGACATTAAGGATTCTGATGAATTCGACAAGCGCACATTTTCCAGGCTTATTTCAAAACAAAGGACCACTCCTACAAGGGGGATTGAGCAGATCATTAAAAATGACGTGATCCTGACAGAACCAGCTGATATCCTAGACAGCCTGAGCCAGCACCGCAGTTCCTTAGCCACCCTAATGCAGAATGAAGACTTTGACAATGACTACAAAAGCATTGTCAACTTTGACATCATAGCTATCGAGGATATTTGTAAAACACAAACAGCTACCCCAGACTGTAGCTCACCAAATGAGGAGATTCGTAATATAATCTCTGGGCTGAAACCCAACAAAGCTGCCGATTTTGCAGGATTATCAGCAGAACATCCTAAGTATGCTCCACATGAGGTTATCAAACTTATGTCGCTACTCATGAGCTATATCATTAAATCAGGATATGTACCAGCAGCCATCAAGCAAGGTATCCTGACACCTCTTCCGAAGAAAGGAAAAGATAACAGGTTGGCAACTAACCACAGAGGAATTAGTCTTATCAATTATGGGAAAGATCTTTGAGAAAGTAATACTCAATAGAACAAAAGCCATACATAATAGTCAAAGGGGCTTCACTGAAAATTCATCTTCAGTGAACACTGCACTGATAATTTCAGAAACTCAAAATGAGCCAAAGGACACCAGCGAACAGCTATTGCTTGTGACACTTGATGCATGCAGAGCTTTAGTTGTGGTGTGGCATGCTTCACTCCTAAGGAAAATCTACAATCTGGGAGTAACTGGGTCGTTATGGACTACAATTAAGGATATATATTCATGCACGCAGACAGCTGTCAAAGTACAGAGCAATTTAGCCAGTCCCTACGATGTGCACCAAGGAGCATGGCAAGGAGGGATCTTATCAACCATTCATCTTCTTCTTTCTTCTTTTCGTTCGCTGATCATACCGCCAGTCCTGTAAGTGACTATCGACATGATCATAAGCGTTAAGTGCGTGGATCCATGGTTTATTGGAGTGCGCCGTGCGGCCTGGAACCTCTGTCTTCAACACTCGAGGTTTCTGTCAGGGTTACCTCACCCTTACCTCCTTTAGTCGCCTCTTATGACACGCAGAGGATATGGAAGGTGTATTCTAAGCCCCACCTACAGGGCAAAACCATTCATTATAAGCAGTATAACAACAAGCTCATATGCATGTTGGAAGATGTAAAGATTGCCGCCAAGATAGATCATATCAACTGTAATGTGCCAACCTGCACACATGATATTGTGATCCTAGCTCATGATACACATCACCTTCAGCAGTTACTTAACATCGTAGACAGTTACACCAAAGAAACTCACAAAGGAATAGAGCGATCAAGCCTTAGTAGAGGGAACACTGAAAAGTGGATAAACTCAACAAGCAGGGCACTCTACTCTATGATGGGTGCTAGCCTATATGGGAATGGTGCATTATTTCCACTTGTATCTAGTCACATATGGAAGATTTACTGTCTCCCTCGACTTCTATGTGGCCTTGAAGTTGTTAAACTGATACAAGGAGCACTAAACTCACCAGAACAGTTTCAGAGAACTACTTTGAAGTGGCTACAATCACTCCCAACTGGCACAGCAGTCCTGAGCCTACTGGGGATAAGACAATACAGGCAGAACTAGATAGTAGAAAGCTAGTTCTTCGCAGCAGCATATTTGCAGACAAGAAAACCATAGAATATCAGATTGGTGCCAGGCAACTAGCTGTAAAGGACATTAACAGTAACAGTTGGTTCATTGAATGCTGCAGTATTCTGCACAAATACAACCTCCCAAGCATATATGAACTGCTCCGAAACACTCCCCCTGAAAGAGGAATGGAAGACTACGGTGCATAATCAAATCAACACTGCAGTCTGGATGCAATGGAGAGAAGAGCACTCAAATAAAACCATACTAAACGTTCTAAATATTGACTCTTGTGCTGCTGGTTCTGTACACCATTGCTGGAGCTCGGTTGACAATAATGTCAAAGATGCCAGACGTGCCGCCGTGAAAGCTAAACTGCTTACAGGGACGTACATACTTCAGTCTAATAAAGCACGCTTCAACCAATACAGAGTCCCTGATACATGTCCGCTTTGTCTTGCGGCGCCTGAAGACAGGGTTCATTTTCTCGTGAACTGCAAGGCAAGCAATGTCTGTAGGAAGCCATATATATATCTAATATCCTGAGATTACTGAAGGAAGAAAACAACCGGGACCAAGTTGACAACTTCATGATTCTGAAATGGTAGCCTAACTAATCCTTGATCACGAAAAACTTCCACAACTGCCAGATATACAGTTATCACCTCAAAACCCTATACAAATTGCTAGACTCACCCATTTCCTCTGTTACGCTATACACCTTGCAAGATGCAACATATTAGGAATACCCGCAAGTGCCGTCTGCTAGCTTACACTTGTACAATTATCTCAATTAACTCACTGTACATATCGCACACACTCGTAAACGTACTCGCAAATAACAGGGGTTGTACAGAACTAACACCAGGCGCCGAGAACCGAGATATATATCGTGTGTCTCCGCATATTCGACTACAAATATTATGACTAGATTCCGGACAACTATCCTGCATTCCTGGGAGTGACCCCATCGAGGCTGCATTTCCTACAAGAAGAAGATAACTGATTCATATCTGTGAGAAATCATATCAACCCATTAACCCTTACAGAACAAAAACAACAAATTCTTTATGATGTGAGGAATATTCTGTGTTGAATATTTTGAAACTAATTTGACTGGGAGCCGGTGATACCTATGGCAGCAGCCAGCAACAGGTTCCAGTCAAATTAGTTTCAAACTATTCAATGTATTTCCTGTATAACTGTCTTGAAATTGAGACAGGAATTTCGAGGGTTACAGGGTTAATAATAGATGTATGCAGTAAATGCATAAAACATCAATACTAGATAAAACATTATTACTAGATAAAACATCAATACTAGATAAAACATTATTACTAGATAAAACATCAATACTAGATAAAACATTATTACTAGATAAAACATTATTACTAGATAAAACATCAATACTAGATAAAACATTATTACTAGATAAAACATTAATTACTAAATAAAACATCAATATTAGATAAAACATTAATTACTAGATAAAACATCAATACTAGATAAAACATCAATACTAGATAAAACATTAATTACTAGATAAAACATCAATACTAGATAAAACATTAATTACTAGATAAAACATCAATACTAGATAAAACATTAATTACTAGATAAAATGTCAATACTAGATAAAACATTAATTACTAGATAAACCATCAATACTATATAAAACATTAATTACTAGATAAAACATCAATACTAGATAAAACATTAATTACTAGATAAAACATTAATTACTAGATAAACCATCAATACTAGATAAAACATTAATTACTAGATAAAACATCAATACTAGATAAAACATTAATTACTAGATAAAACATCAATACTAGATAAAACATTAATTACTAGATAAAATGTCAATACTAGATAAAACATTAATTACTAGATAAACCATCAATACTATATAAAACATTAATTACTAGATAAAACATCAATACTAGATAAAACATTATTACTAGATAAAACATTAATTACTAAATAAAACATCAATATTAGATAAAACATTAATTACTAGATAAAACATCAATACTAGATAAAACATCAATACTAGATAAAACATTAATTACTAGATAAAACATCAATACTAGATAAAACATTAATTACTAGATAAAACATCAATACTAGATAAAACATTAATTACTAGATAAAATGTCAATACTAGATAAAACATTAATTACTAGATAAACCATCAATACTATATAAAACATTAATTACTAGATAAAACATCAATACTAGATAAAACATTAATTACTAGATAAAACATTAATTACTAGATAAACCATCAATACTAGATAAAACATTAATTACTAGATAAAACATCAATACTAGATAAAACGTCAATACTAGATAAAACATTAATTATTAGATAAAACATCTATACTGGATAAAACATTAATTACTAGATAAAACATCAATACTAGAATTTTTGATTTCATGCCCTCATATGCCTATTCCACTTCATCACACCCTCAACCAGGCTACTGATAGGGAACACCCCCAGCATATGCCTTAATAGAGACTGGCACCAGTCTATACTCACTCCTCTGAGACACCTGGCACTGCACATGACCGCGCTAGCGCAATGGAGTCCAAATAGGAAACAGATATATGAGTGCAAAATAACAAACAGATTTTCAAATCATTCCCACGCGGGGTGGTCGAGGCCAGGCCGTAGTGATTGAATGGTAAGTATGTTTTAGTGGTTAATAAAACTAAAGGGTGGGGGGGGTATGTTGGGGGTTTGTATTACACACAAAAATATCTATACCTTTCAATTACTACTTGCTAAACCCGTAGAATTGGTCATGCCCCACTTAATAACCCATGGTGGGTGGAGATTTGAGAATCATAAAACAAGGATAAAAATTAAACAAATCATATCCAAATGTTAATAAAATAACATAATAGAGCATCCATAACATTCACACAGTGATTATCAAAAAAAATGAAAAACAAGAGAAAGTTCTCACCATTTCTCACAGACACTGGTGAAATTGGCGGGATGTGCTTGGTAAATGGTCTTTGGCGTGTTTTGTTATTTTTAAATCATTATATTTCTAAAAAAGCTGGGCTCTCAGATTTCCAACCTGTGCCTTGCATGATGTCATCCAATGATAAGCCGGCAAAAAGAGCGAAGGATTAGATCTTTTAAAATTGGTTCGATGTTTATAGACTTTTAAGGCCCTGACAGGACACCAGAACTTAACAGGCACCGAAAACAAACCGATAAAGATTTAAGAATAATCGACTTGGCTGGGTAACATTTAGACTGGGTCTTCGATAAAAAATCCCTTCTGGGATATAAAACTAAGCCGTCACCAGATTCGATAAATCTGTCTTTTTCTGCAGAAAGAGCATGAATTTTGGATCTTCTCCTGGATGAAGCGGAAGCAACAAGGAAAAACAGCTTTAAGAGTCAAAAATTTAAGACTGATCGATCCAATTGGTTCAAAATGGTGACCTACCAATACTTGAAGAATTAAGACCAAATTCCAGGAAGGCATAGGCTTAGCCACTGGAGGATGAACTTTGCCCAATCCTCTAATAAAACCATTGAGAATTTTTGTATCCTTGATATCGGCATTCAAGAGACAAGGAAGAGAAGCCAAGGAAAATCTATAACCCCTAATGGTGTTAGCAGATAACTGTAATGAATCGAAAAGAAATGATAAAAAATCTAACACCTGGGAAATAGAAACACAATCGGACGAGAAACCATGGTCTGAACACTATTCTCCAAAGATTTCATGTCGACCCTTGTAAACTCGACGGGTCCGACTCCCTCCTGGAAGAATCAAGGATTTCCTGAGATCTTGAAGAAAACTTGATCTCAGGGACCGGACAATCGATATTCTCGAGACACACACACTGAAGATTTCTGGATTTGGATGAAGACATGTGCCCCTAACTTGACAGATCTGGGGACACTGGAAGAAGACAATGAAAGTCTACCAGAAAATCGAGAAGGTCTACGAACCAGATCCTCTTCGGCCAAAATGGAGTTACCAGAAGAATTACGCAGAACTTGTCCCTGACCTTCTTCAGAACCAACGGAATCTGAATGGTTGCTTGGAACACACGTAGGCAAACATTCCTGATCAGGACTGAGACACGGGCATCGACTGCCAGAGCCTGCCTTTTCGGAAAAGGAGACATGAAAGAGGAGATCTGTGCATTCAGACATGTCGCAGAGATCTACGTGGGGATGACCCTGATGCTGAAAAAAAATCGCTTTGGTAACCGACTTCTTTAACTGCCAAGAGTGGGCAAACTTTCTGGATCTTGCCAACAGGACCACAAGAAAGTTCAGTCTGCCTGGGACATGACTGGTCACTAGAAAATCTTTTGGTTCTTGCGGCACCACAACAGAAGATTACAAATTTCCATACAAAGAAGTGAAGACCTCGTTCCTCCTTGTCTGTCGATGTAGGTAACTACCGTGGAATTGGCTGATCGAATCGAGATCTTGAGGCCTCTCACTCGATCCGACCACGAGAGGAGAGCCTTCTTGACAGCCCACAACTCCAAGATATTGATGTAAGCTGTCGACTCCTCCAAGGATCAAAGACCTGAAATCAACACGGAGTTCCAAACTGCTCGCCACCCCTCCTGGGAAGCGTCTGTGAAAATAATAGCCTGGGGAGAGGTCTTGACTAATAGACCACCTATCAGAAGCAGAGAACAATCCTTACAAAAGTCTACATGAGGGATCAAGTGTTCTCTGATGGGAATCTGTTGGAAAATAGAATGAACTGACTGCTTCCAGAGGGACATCAGGAACATTTGAAAGGTCTTCTCATCAGCGCCACCCAGCGAATGACTTTCTCGACGCTGACCATCAAGCCTAGAACACTGAGAAAAAATCTTGCCCTGACTGAGAAATAGGTTGTCAGAATATCCATAGCCAACAACATTGCCTCCACCCTTGCCTCTGAAGGAAAGACTAACCCCTGAGACGGGTCGAAAGAGATGCCTAGATGGGTGAAACTTGAGAAGGAACTAGGCTCGACTTTTTGAGAATTATAATCCAACCTAGCCTGCATGCCAAACTGCATCCTCTGGAATAATTCTTGAGAGCTGAATATAGAAACTATACTCGAGGAAAAATAGATGACCAAGGATAAATTGCCTGAATTGATAGATGATGAACAATTCCTGCTGCAGCTGAAAACTAAGCAGAGGGATTAAATCCTGGGTCTAGTTTTCCTTGTAAAAAATGTGTCTACAGACAGCTACATGACTCTAGATATGAACTCTTCCTTTAGCAAGAAAGAAAATGGAAATGAATTTCTGAAATCTTTCAACATAATAAATGAGACTTGAAATAGATGCCTGAACAAGGTCAATAAAAATATAAAAGCGGTAGAGCAAGAACCACAGGTCTTTGAAATCTCATCCATCAATCGCACTAGCACACATGCCACCACTATACATACATAATACATACAAGGCACGAAACCCTCATCCGCGAGCACCACCGCCCGATAGCCGATCGGTTGGCTTGCTGTAAAAATCCGGTGAGATCACAGTTCCGACCACAAACCAACCAATCAGCCTCCCGACAACGGCGGCCACAGACGAAGGCCCCACACCCCGTGCACACCATATACAGCAGGGAGCACATGTGGTAGAGGGACGGATGGATGAAAATCCAAAGGCCTGCGCAAGAATACCCACTCTATCAACAGAAGAAAGAATTAAATGAAAATCTACATAACATGAAATGTTTCATGCTAATCAGGGCTTCATTTCTAGAAAATTGTGGTGAGCTGAAAAAAATTGCTCTCCACGATCAGTGTTAGGCGAGTGATCGCTCCTCTAGCAGAATGAAAATTTGCAAATACATTTGTATGATATTAAATCTGCACTCACATGTCAGTAGTAAAATATCTAAAGCTTGATCAAAGTTTTGAGATTTAAGGTGAGCTATTAATTGCTCTCCTGGAATGAAAAGTTATGCAAGCTGTGTGAGCAAGTGATAGCTTGGCTAAAAAATGATACCCTGCTAAACAGACTAAAAAACGATACCCTGCTAAACAGACTAAAAAATGATACCCTGCTAAACAGACTAAAAAATGATACCCTGCTAAACAGACTAAAAAATGATACCCTGCTAAACAGACTAAAAAATGATACCCTGCTAAACACACTAAAAAATGATACCCTGCTAAACAGACTAAAAAATGATACCCCGCTAAACAGACTAAAAAATGATACCCTGCTAAACAGACTAAAAAATGATACCCTGCTAAACAGACTAAAAAATGGGGAATGCCACTCTAATAATAATTATAATAAAGAGCAGACTAAATTTGAATAGCGCCGAAAATCACGAAAAAGTAACTCGTGTTTATTTCTGTTATTTAATTTTACCGCTTTCTTTGCATGGAGAAAAAAGCATCATAGAAGTATAGCCTTACTTATTAAAATACTGTAGACATTGAAAGCATGATAAATAATTTTATTTAGTGTTTTAACCAGATTTTGTGGCAAACCGAAAGCCCATAGTAAACCTATGGGAGGGGTTATAATCAAGATATAGCCAAATCCGGTACCTGAGAATCTGCAATAATCCTGTCTGGAATCAGAAAACATCAAATCGTGACTGAATTTGCAGGATAGTAAAGAAAATGTAATTAAGGTTTCACGGCCCATTGCTCGTAATGTTAAAATAGTCCCTCAAGAAATGGCGTCGCTCCAGGGTATTATGGGAAATTAAATTTGCGATGACATCATCGTGATTATATGAATTGAATGCATGACATGGCCTGCTAAGCATGACGTCACTGCACGCGCCTCGTAACCCGGAAGTGCGCACCCCACCCCATCACGTCACAAGAACGCGCCCATGACATCACCATGCTGCTAAACAAAACCATTGCCCCATGCACTCAACAATCGAGCCGAACCCGGATATACGCCATCACTTAACAAGCCCATGGGTCAAAGTGACAACGAACCGCCGGGATCAGCCCGACTGCCAAACACAAAAAACAACGATCCTCGATTCAACAACAAATGAAGACATCACAAACACGCACCCATGATGCAAAAAAGCGAAAAACACACCTCCGGGCTGATATCATACCCAACAGGTCCATAGAATGCAAATCAACTGCCAAATTGAGCTAAGACGAGATTTTAGAAAAGAAATTTACGCTAGATCAGGGCAATGAATTAACTCCCTTTGGTTAAATAAATGTCAACCTGCCAACATAAGAGGAGAAAAGACCGAGAGAAAAAGCTGAACAGCCCGAAGACAACTGGCTATCTAGAGTCAGATGAAAGGCAAAATTACGTATCTAGAGTAATGCGTAGAATACAACAGATATATTAGCTGCGTGAGACCATTCGAAAATATTATAATGATATGCGCATATGAAATAAGCCGAACAAAAATCCCATACGGCAACGAGTCGGAAGAGTCTTTAATTAAGTAGAATTACTGTTACTGATAAAAGTATAAATGCTGCATATCTATATAATTTCAAGTGAGACTTCAAGACTGGCAATGTCTCTGTATGAAAATTTTCAGCCATTAAATATTCTGATTCTTTAGAGCAATTACGGAAATAAGACAAACTCTTAGGACAAATGATGACTAGGTGTTAAGAAAACGAACACGGAAAATGATGTCCCTAAAACCGTAAGTGACCCTATCTCTGGATGAACGAAAGCTGAAAAAATCTTGGAACCGGAAATATGCAAACCGAAAGTAGAATAGGAAACATAAATGAGCAAACTGGAAGTATAAAGGCGGAAACTGAACAGGATCATAAAGATTCGAATGTACAGAAAAAAATGGAAGTAGAAGAGGAAACAGAAATACGAGAATCGGAAGTAGAATAGGAAACGGAAATGAGAAAACCGGAAGTAGAAAACCGGAAACTGGGCAAATCTGAACCAGAAGAGCACAAATCGTAAGTGCTAGCTAGACCAGAAGTTACTGATTTTTCAAAAAATATGAATCCTAGCCAGGCATGCATTAAACATGGGACACTGGATCCACCGAGAATTTCACCTGGGCATAGGATGATTGACCGGAACCGGAAGAGGGGACCGGAAACGGAAACCAGAAGCAGAACAGGGTCTCTCAGTAAACCGGAAGTAGACTGAAAACCGGAAAAGGAAGGAGCCGAAGCTACCGAGCACCGACCGGAAGTGCTTGCCAGACCGAAAGCTACCGAACTTCTGACGGAACTAAGTTATGGACTGGCGACCACTGAACGTTCCTAGCTATCGGAATAACAGAAATATTTGCCTTGGCATATGGAGATGAATCAGGGACTTCCGTTGCCGACACCACAGCTTGAGGGTAATGCCCTTCCTCAAGATTTAGGTGGGGTTGCCCAGTGACTTACACGAAGACACTTTTGTGGGCTTCTTCTTAGTCTTTCGGCTCAGGTTTAGGCGATGGAACTTCTTGCCTGGACGTGAGGGACACAGGCTTTCTAATTAAGAAATGAAGCATTACAGCCTCAGAGAATTGGAAGACATTCTCTAAAATAGGAATCCCGAATTAACGAAAAAAGCACATGACTTGAAGACGGGAAAATACGAATTCAAATATCTCAATGAATAATATGACACCCTAAAAACTTTCTATGGATATAGAAAAACAAAGGAAGAATCCTTGTTCTTAGTAGGAGAAAACCTACTTAAACAAGCATTCTGTAAGTATTGCTTTGCAATACATGTCCCCTACCTGGTGATATAAATCTGTAGAGATTGAGTCAAAAATTTCATTAAAAAATGTCAAAAGCAGCTGAAGCTCGAACTTGATCTGTAACTTCTCATAACATGGCAATAAACCAAGTCTCAGTTATATAAGGTGAAGAAGGAGGAAAAAAGTCTTGAAAGCTGATATGTTTGTATTTCATAAGTCAAAAGGGGACCTAACTCCATCAAAAAACCCGATCTTGGTCTGTAGTTTCTCATAATAAAGTAATGTAGCAATTCTCAGTATAATATCTTGAGACTGCGAAAAAAAGTGTGGAAAACTAATATTTTTCGTATTGCATAAGTCGAAAGGGGGCATAGCTCCATAAAAAACTGACGAAAATGTCTGAAACTCGAACTTGCTCTGTAACTCCTTACACTAAAGCGATGCACCGATTTTCGCTTAAATATCTTGAGGGAGTAACAATTCTCAGTATAATATCTTGAAAGACTGCGAAAAAAAGTGCAGAAAACTAATATTTTTCGTATTGCATAAGTCGAAAGGGGGCATACCTCCATGAAAAATTGATGAAAATGTCTGAAACTTGATCTTGCTCTGTAACTCCTTACACTAAAGCGATGCACCGATTTTCGCTTAAATATCTTGAAGGAGTGCGAAAAAAAGTGCAGAAAGTTGATATCTTTCGTATTTCTTAAGTCGAAAGGGGGCATAACTCCATCAAAGATTTACGCATATGCCTGAAACTCCAATTTGGTCTATAACTTCTCATAACAAAGCAATGTAGCAGTTCTCAGTATAATATCTTGAAAGACTGCGGAAAAGTGTGGAAAATTAATATTTTTCATGTTTCATAAGTCGAAAGGGGGCATAACTCCATGAAAAATTTACGAAAATGTTTGAACCTCGAACTTGCTCTGTAACTCCTTATACTAAAGCGATGCACCGATTTTCGCTTAAATATCTTGAAGGAGTGCGAAAAAAAGTGCGGAAAGCTGATATTTTTCGTATTTCGTAAGACGAAAGGGGGCATAACTCCATCAAAGATTTACGCATACGCCTGAAAATCCAACTTGGGCTGTAACTTCTCATAACAAAGCAATGCAGCAGTTCTCACTATAATATCTTGAGACTGCGAAAAAAAGTGTGGAAAACTAATATTTTTCGTAATGCATAAGACGAAAGGTGGCATAACTCCATGAAAAATTGACGAAAATGTCTGAAACTTGAACTTGCTCTGTAACTCCTTATACTAAAGCGATGCACCGATTTTCGCTTAAATATCTTGAAGGCGTGCGAAAAAGTGCGGATATTTTTCGTATTTCTTAACTCAAAAGGGGGTATACTCTGTCAAAAATTGACGTATACGCCTGAAACTCGAACTTGGTCTGTAACTTCTCATCACAAAGCAATAAACCAATTCTCAGTTAAATACTTGAAGGACTGCGAAAAAAAGTATGGAAAACCAACTGTGACAGACGGATGGATGGACAGACGGAGTGCAAACCTAAAGTTCCCCCCGGTTTTACCGGTAGGGGACTAATAATAAGTGAGGGTAAATGGTGATGATGATGAAATGAAGGCATGGTTGACTACCACGAAAAAGGTTAACGAAGTTACGTAAGTACAATAAATCATCAGGAATCCATAAAACATTCAACAAACGTAACTTTGCCAACAGAGACTTCATATTAGGCATGATCTTTCGATTATTAATCCTTCAAATCAATTACTGACACAGTAAAGAAGTACAAAAACCTAGACTTGGATTTTAATCTATTTGCTTGCAGAATATTTGAAGTGATTCTGTTTCCTATTTGGGCTCCATTGTGCATGCGCGGTCATGTGTAGTGACAGGTGTCTCAGAGGAGTGAGCATAGACTGGTGTCAGTCTCTATTAAGGCATATGCTGGGGTGTTCCCTACCAGTAGCCTGGTTGAGGGTGTGATGAAGTGGAATAGACATATGGGGGCATGTAAGCAAGTATAAAAATCTTATTCTGGTGGCTAAATGCAGAGTTGTTGATTTAGCAAGTAGTGATTGAATGGTATAGATGTTTTGTGGTGTAATAACAACTTTGCTTGTTTCTCTTTCCACCATATCAATGGGTCATCTGTTAGACTAATTCAGGGTTCATCTTTGTACTGCTGCCCTTCTATTTCTACCATAATGGGAAGGGATTTCACACGCTCAACAGGTGTAACTTATAACTCCCCCAACACAGCCTGTAACACAGAGGTAGCCTGTTGAGAGGACATAGTAGATTCACTTTGTTGAACAGCATCCCTAGTCATACTATCATTTGTATTACCAACATCACTAACAACAGCTAAGTCCGGAATTGCTGGGAGAGGTTCATTTAAGCAATCATTGCCTGTACTCTGTGTCACTGTTACATGAGATTCAGATACATTAGTTTTCAGAGAAGGCTTGGAAGATGGTACAGGAGAGGCCCTACCCACCTCAATACCCTGAATAACTTGCTCTACTATGTTATTGAACACAATGGACTGCTCAGAATCAGATAGATAAGGCAATTTCATAAATCTGGCATCTACTAATGTCAGAACATTTAAACGGTTTTAATTCTGTATGTAGTGACCCTGGAGATCAGTTGCCATATGTTTCATCTGTGCAATGGTGGTATCTTCATTCGGTGAGAGAAGACTAGATAAGTATATATTTTAATGGCATTATGATTGAGACTGTTGGAGAGTTTTCACTACTAAGCATGGTTGTTGTCTTTTAGTGGTTTAAGGCATATCACCATCTCCTCAGCAAAAGAAGTGTCCTCATCACTAAGTGTTGTTAAGTCTCTGTCCTTAATTTTCCCCAGTTCTTTGGATCTCAGAGCAGCGACAACCGCACACTGGATTTCTATGTTTCCAACATGTCACATGCAGTTCCACCTCGTGGCTACGTCAATTTCTAATTTGTGAGAAGGCAAGCCTAACAACTCTGCTTTGGATTTAAGCAAAGCTGCTGCTGTAGTGCTACGATGAGAGAAGGCAACATTTTTGCCTGCAAGAACATGTGACGCTTTCTTCACTTTTAAACTCTTCTGAATGGCTAAATTGACGGAATGAGCTAGGCAACCCACATTCAAAACCGAACCAAGCAATTTTACTGCTTTTGTAATATTGGCTGCATTATCAGTCACAAGTGGTGGAATGCCCATGTCAGTTGGTATGTTCGATTCTGTGATTGTCGCCTTCAGTTCATCAGCTATGTTCTCAGCAGTGTGACTCTCTTCAAGTGTCCTAGTTTGGAGAACATAATTTACTAACTGCCAGTCCTCACTTATATGAGTTGATGTCACTGTTACAAAGGACTCAAGTTGCTCGTGATGTCCAGCTGTCTGTAGTGAGCGCCACCTGAAGTTATAAATGAAGAAATGAGCACTTTAAGTTGTTAACCTTTGAAATTCCAGAATCTCAATTTCAACATATCTATACAGAAAAGCTGTTGAATATTTTGAAATTAATTTGACCGGAATCTGTTGCTGCCATAGACAGCGACAGCTCCCAGTCAAACTAGTTTCAAAATATTCAACAGAATATTCCTGACATCATTCATGAGGAATTTGTCATTTCTGGTCTGTAAGGGTTAAAGGGTTAGTGAGATCTCACTTTCACAGCAAACAATAGCTTCCAGATGTCAAAGTAAGAGGGCAGCAGCTTAGCTGAGCCTGAGGTGGTGGTGGACTGGTGGTGGTGTGCGTGACTTTGCGTTTGTGCCTTTGTGCGGTAAAAGATTGTGTTGAATATTTTGAAGGCCGATATGTGTTGCTGAACAGGCCGCATGCTCATCAGTTAACCATCAACAGTCAGCACTGCAATTGCAAAAAACATTGTCGGTGTGTGGTTTGAAAGTGAAATAATGGGCTTAGTAATATACACAATTACTTTATGGATTTATCTTAAAATATAAAGCATACCTGTTCGGCTTTGGATAAAGCCTGAAGTACATCATCTTTAACCTCATCGTACATTCTAGGGACAATTACATCGGAAAATTGCTTCTGTGATGGAACTTGATATTTCATGTCCAAAGTGTACACCATGTCCTTAAATTGCACTCCGAATCCACGAGGCTGTATGGTCTTAAATCTTTGATTAGAAACCTAGCAATTTTATTTGTAATTTCTATAGCCTTACTGGATGTCGAAATATATTTTTTCATGTTGCCAAACATGGTACTTATATTCAGTTGTGAACGCAGCATAGGTGTTTCACGGACGGGTATTACTACTCGTACCAGCATTACAACTTGGTGAACTTACTGACATTTTCACATTTTTGACAGTAGTTTTACAGAGCAACAACGGATGATGTCGTCTCATGTGCGTGGTTAAATTCGTAGTCCCACCTGAACACTTAACACTAGCACCACATGTGCGACATACTGAAAGTTTTGAAGAGATCCTTAAATCATTTAAACATTTTTTCAGTCCAAAATGGATCTAAATGTCACTTTTTGCTTTAGTGTTTTTAACAATAACAAAGTTTTCACTTTCGTCGGCCATTTTGATTAACTGACAATCACGATCATGTGACATGGTGTACAACATAATATTTTTCAAATATTTTTATTTATTAAGTTAAGTAACATTATTTAAGCTCTTCCTATTTGCCTTGCCTAAATACAAATGAATTAATAATTATTTGCATGATCTGGACCTATTCAATAATTTGGCAAAATTGGTAGCAGTTGTGGGTATTTCCGCAAAGTTTCCGCTTCGATGTATTTGCATACTTTAGAGGTGGTCTATCTGCATAGTTTTGTGTGGCATCAGATGTTCTGTCTAACGTTGGCGGGTCTGACTTATTGATTGTTTTCTGCTTGCGAGCGCTCTTCACAATTTGGAGGCGGTTTAATAAATTACTACAGTACGCCGCAGTTAAATAACTTACGAAAAACACATTTTTAATGCGCCAAAAGGAAAAGAAAAACGCACTCATTTTTTACGGTGTAGTAAAACAAAACAGTTTTAAAATTACACAAATGTGTAGAATAAATCTAGTACGAAAATACGGCTTAAAATGTTAATACCCTATATCCCGAGGTGTTGGGAATTCCCCGATGAAGCGTGATAGTACATATGCAGTTGCTTTCGCATTCTTTTTTATAAGCAACAAAAACACCGGGACGTGCCGAATAGAATGATAGCTAAAGAATAACAAATATAAGGTTTAAGATGTTAATACCATATATCGGGGACGTTTGAGATGAAATGTGATCTTACATATACGGTTGCTTTTGCAGTTTCCTTTTTATAAACAACCAAAACACCGGGATGTGCCGTTAGCGAGATCGCTAAGGAATTATGACCGGAAAATCAGTAAATAACAAATAATAAATATGTAACTTAATACATGAATAGCAGTTCACGGCGAGCATATTGTGATACGTATTGTGTCTGCCTCAATATCCCAATACACCAGTATATTGATAAAAGTTTCAAAGCGATCCGATAAACGATCGCAGAGTTATGGTGCAGAAACCAATTTTCAAGATGGCCACCGGTGGTTGGCAGCCATCTTTGATTGCAGATCATCGTCAATTTTAAGAGGTTTCTTCCTCAGACCTAGTCCAATCATCCTATGAAGTTTCAAACCAATCTGACAAATATGAGTCGGGTTATTGTCCGGAACCCACTCTGACGCCCGCCCGCACGCACGCCCGGTGGGGTATAAAAAGCTTAACCAGAGCAGACGTCAACGGCAACATTTTTCCACCCTCCCCCAAAATAAACTACCTTCACTCAATAAACCTCAGATTAAAAAGAAAGGTGGCCCTACTGGGCAGGGAGTCAGTCCGGCAGATGGCAGCCCAACCTCGCGCATACGCAGACTGACACTTCCTCGATTTGTACATTGGCCGACACAATGCATCGTACAAACCTGAAGACCGAGTCTCTGTGGGAGGGGGAGGCTGGGTCCGTGCTAGGGAGGTAAGTATAAACTCTTTTGTGAAAAAAGAAATCGGTGATTTTGTTTATTTCACTTCAAGCGTATACTTATCTCTTTGATATTGCCAGAATTTGTCAGTGAATTCAGCGGTAGGGAGGCGAGGTCAACAGACCAGCTCTTCCCATGCGCTTTTGCGTTTGAAGCACAAACATCTGAAATTGTGCATAACACAACCAGGAAATGATTTGAACATCGGGTAACACAACCGATGGTTGAAAGTAATGACCATTTGTCAAATGTGCAACCCCCCCACCCCACCCCCACACACCTAGCCCACTTCTTGGGAAAGAAGTTATGACCTCAATGTCCCATATGCTCTTTAGGTACTAGTGTTAAAGTATAGGACATATAGGATAATTCAAAATACAATATGGTCGCCAGCCACTGGTGGCCATCTTGAAAATTGATTTCCGGACGATAACTCCATAACCGTTTACTGGATAGCTTTGAAACTTCAAAGGATGACCAGTCTACATCTGAGTAAGGAATCGCTATTTTCTGAAAACTCATTCATTGGTTTGTCATCATGGCGGGATACTATGCGCTGTTTGCGGAGCTTTTGTAATCTATTACACTCATCCAAACTAGTAGAATACATTTGATCACCTAATAACATTTCATGGAAGTTCTGGAGCCTATGACCATTGGGTAATTTCAGCCAAATTTGGTTGAAATCTCTCAGAATGGTAAGAAGAGGCAATTTGACAATTTCTGGTACATTTTTCATAAAATCTCAGATGTTCACCAAAAAAATTGATGAATCAGAATTCTGAATGGCAGTTCTGGAGCCTACGACAATTGGGTATTCCAGCCAAATTTGGTTGAAATCGTCCAAGCAGTTAATGAGGAGTAGTGTTTTAAAGCAAAAGTTGACGGATGGACGGACAATCGCCACGGTGAGCTAAAAATGACAATCAAACCAAGCACTCGTTCAGAAGTCCCTGGACACATACACACCACTGGAACAGTGCTGCTGCTACAGTTGTTATCAGGGCTGAATGTAGTGCTCAAACCCTCGGAAATGTCAACTACCAAAGTCAGACTGAATTCTGTTAATCTTTTGGAGAGTAAACGCTCTATATCATCTTACTTTAATGTCCCAGGAATATGACAATATCTAACTTATGTCTTAATGTCAACATCTTTATTATCCCCACACGCCTAGAGAAAATAGAGGGTAAACTGCAATCACCTCTATCCCCGTGTCCGTTCGTACATCCAACTATCTCATCCAAAACCATTTGGTGGATTTCAATCAAGTTTTTAAAAATAAATTTGAGATGCCTATATGGACTGCAAGACCAACGTATTCATTAGACTGCACCATAATTAAAGCAAAAGCAATGTTTCTGAAATTCAGTGTTTCTGAAATTCTCAGAACTGTACAATGACCTGTTGTCATGACCAAAGATTGGTCACTGATAACCTTTAGGAGAGTAAACGCTCTATTTCATCTTAGTTTTAATTTCCCATGACAATATGTAACTAATGTCAACATCTTTATTATACCCATGCATTTTACTCAAGAACGCTGAAGCATATAATGTCTCGCCTGTAAAGGCATGTATAGTGTGGATTGCCAAAGCAAGCTTAGCTTGGTTCATAATACACATATTCAGTAAGGCACCAACCAGTGTAACAAATCAAACATGGACAATTTTACCAAACTGTGGATAGTCCGATCTTGAAACTAGTAATGATGCAGATAGAACCCCTGCATAGTATATAAATCTGTTGTAAAATTATGTTGATATCTGGTGAGCCACTGCTGAAAATGAGTGGTCCATAAAAACCTATACAAAAAAAACATGGAAAAAGTTCAAAACTGTGAAAAAAGTAGTAAAAATGGCCCAAAATCATATCAGTGATGATGTAGATCATATCCCTGTATTTCATAGAACACTTCTGTAGTTTCATTGAAATCGGAATGAGCATAGTTGAGCTACATGCTTCATAAATAACCTTAACCCAAAAACCATGGAAAAAAGTCCAAAGCTATCCACTTTGACATTGGTAATGATGCGCATAGTACCCTTGCATAGTATATAATGCTGCTGTAAAAATGTTGTTGATATTCGGTGAGCCATTGTTGAAAAAATAAATTAATCCGAAAAATATGAAAAAAGTTCAAAGTCCAAACCTGTGAAAAAATAGTTAAAATGCCCCAAAATGAATTCTATTGTTACGCAGATCACATCCCTGTATAGTATAGGTTACTTCTGTAAAGTTTCATTAAGATCGGATGAGCCATTGTCGAAAAATAAGATGATTTAAAAACTGTAACCAAAAATGCTCAAAAGTCAATCTGGATCAACTTCCTCTTCATGGATCTGCAAAACCTGCATTATATCACTAGATTTTGTCAAATGAATGATGCTTAATGACTTTGTGTGCATACTATGGGTAATGTGATAATCCTCTTCTTGGCACATATTGAGATATAGCACTCAAACGAACTACTATGGATCTCAACATTGGAGAGTATGGAGATACCTGAAGGAGCCTTCAGTCACTCAATACCACAATCACAATACAGACAGTGGCTGTAAAAAATTCATCATGCTATGTTTCCCTTCGGAGAAGGAAGAGCTATAAGTAATGCAAGGAGATAGATTGTAATGTAGTAATAACTGAGAGTATTCCAAACTATTTATTTAACACATGTACATCTGGCTGAATGGCCAAGTTAGCAGAAGGGGATGGGTATCCATGTGAGCTGGAGTTTATTTAGAAAACAATTTTACTGAAAGTCATTGCTGCCTTAGGTAGTAACAACTTTCAATCAAAATACAGTTCAAAATATTCAATAGTATAGATGTTAGAGCACATAATACTGTTAATACATATCTTAAATATTTATGCAATGGATGAAAAAACATTAAACTGTTAATTGCTTTTATCTTGTTTGACAATATTCTGTATCAGGGATGATAAATCATTGCACGGTGGAAAAAAACCTGTCTAATATTTCCCTTATGAAAGTGGCACTATACTTGCAGTGCAAATAGTTAAGCGCTGATAAATCTGGTGTTTGATATCGTATCAGTTTCATGTTCGCAATACAGATATTAGATGCCGACATTAATATAGTGACCAAGTTTGAAGTTAATCCAACCAAAAATGCTGCCATTGTTGAGCAAGGAGGGATGGACAGATAGATGACAGACTGGGGGTTATCGCTATACGTCAGATGGCTGACAAGCCATTTGAGCTAATAAAACCAATTTCGGCTTCAAAATCCATCAAATAATAAAATCCAATATGGCTGCCAAAAGACGCTACATTTTGATTAAAGTTAACAAACTTTAATGGCCCCTTAGTCCATAATTACATCCCCCAAATTTAGTCTTGATCTGTTCAGCGATTCTGCAGAAGTCCAAGTCGTTTAAAGATAAAGTTGATGGACGGATGACGGACAGACACCATGGCATAAGCTAACTCAGCTATTCTGGCCAGGTGAGCTAAAAATGAAATCATGCATTTTGGATTTGTCATAACCAATACTTTGCGAAAATGTATGTTTCATAAAATCAACAGATAGATTTTTATTTTATTTTATTATATTTCCTGTCACTCATTGCTATTTTATAGGACGTGATGACAACCGGCAGAACAGACAAATTGTCTAGTATTCTATGTATGCGGGTTATCGTATTCCGCATTGTTTCCCACAGAAGTCTAATTTTAGACACAGTGAGCCTGAGTAATTATTACTAGTTTACAGGGCTGATTAATCCACATACAGTATTTATACAAGTAACTAGACAACTATTACCTGCTTGACTAAATGAGCTGACATTATGTATTCTATATCTGCATGACTTACTGAATAAGCCGACATTGTGCATTCTTTATCCGATGTCCTTCATCTACGATTAGGTACTTCCATTCATAGTTACTGATGTATTTCCTGTCATTCATTGCTATTTCATATGACGTGATGACAACCGGCAGAACAGATAAATTGTCTCGGACTTTATGCATGCGGCTCATCATTTTCCGCAGCTTGGGTCTATCATCCTTAGAGCCATGATATAATATGACAGGAACCTAAAAACAATAGATAACAAAGAAATAATTTGATAAATGTTAGGAGTAACTATTTCTTTGATCTTTAATGCTAAATGATATTCATTCCAAATTCAATTTCAAAGCATTCACATCTCTCACATTGTAAAGAATATCTCTCGCATTGTATAGAATCTCTCTCACATTGTATAGAATATCTCACACATTGCAAAAAATATCTCACACACTGTATAGAATATCTTACATATTATATAGAATATCTCACACATTGTATAGAATATCTCTCACATTGTATACAATATCGCACACATTCTATAGAATATCTCTCACATTGTATAGAATATCTCTCACATTGTATAGAATATCTCACGCATTGTATAGAATATCTCACACATTATATAGAATCTCTCACGCATTGTATAGAATATTTCACACATTGTATAGAATATCTCTCACTTTGTATATAATATCTCTCACATATTGTATAGAATATCTCACACACTGTATAGAATATCTCACACATTGTAAAGAATATCTCACACATTGTATAGAGTAGCTCTCACATTGTAATGAATTTCTCACACATTGTATAGAATATCACACACATTGTATAGAATATCTCTAAAATTGTATTGAATATCTTTCACATTGTATAGAATATCCCTCACATTGTATAGAATATACTACACATTGTAAAGAATATCTCACACAGTGTATAGAATATCTCTCACATTGTATAGAATATCTCACACATTATACAGAATATCTCTCAGATTGTACAGAATATCCCTCACATTATATATTTAACACATTCTATAGAATATCTCACACATTGTAAAGCATATCTCTCACATTGTAAAGAATATCTCACACATTGTATAGAATATCTCACACATTGTATAGAATATCTCTCACATTGTATAGTACATCTCACACATTATACAGAATATCTCTCAGATTGTACAGAATATCCCTCACATTATATATTTAACACATTCTATAGAATATCTCACACACTGTAAAGCATCTCTCATATTGTAAAGAATATCTCACACATTATATAGAATATCTCACACATTGTATAGAATATCTCTCACATTGTATAAAATATCTCTCACATTGTATAGAATATTTCTCACATTGTATAGAATATCTCACACATTGTCTAGAATATCTCACACATTGCATAGAATATCTCACACATTGTATAGAATATCAATACTATTTGGACTACCGTATTCCTATTAGAAGCTTAGGCTGTTCACCAACAGAATGTCCGAGAAAGGGGGTAGGCTCCTATTAGGGAGTTTTGGCCAAGAAATTTTAATAATAAGCTCATATTAGACGTCTACATGTATTTCCGGGATTCCATGAAATTACGTCAGAAAACCAGCACATGCGAGTAGCAGACTAATTATAAGTACCGAGTCATGAGTACCTCACATAGTCATCTATTTAGAAAATAATTCTGAGATATATTGTTTGATTAGCCATAGAATTCAATAATATTCTGCTGACTATTCACAATTTAAAACGCACAAAAATAAAAATAGAGGCCTGGCTTCCTGCACTCTCGATCCCGTTTCGAAGGAATCTCATGAGACACGAATGCAAAACGCTGTAAACTGATTTCAACTTCCTTGTATGACAGGATTCATATGAACGCGCAGTTACCAAACGGGTACCCGTTATCCCGATCACATTTAACGTACAGTTCTGGGTTACCATCACACTATATAGTAATTTCCAAGTTCCGAGTCCAAAACCACAGGTCCGTAATTCTGCCGAGTACTCGCTCTAAATATTAAATCTATGCTCAGCTTCCTGATATCACGATTTGTATTTTTTCACGGCAACATTTTGTTAGATTTGATGAACAAGTTTCATGTAATAAACGATAGTTATTACAGCGAACACATTTGTTATGCAGCCCTACATAATAATTTCACTCTCGCGGTTATTGGCATAGTATACATTAAACGTAGTTGTCTTATGGAAAAAATCTCTAGCGTGTAATGTTTTCTATTTTCGTGCTATTCAAGTTCGTTTAGGGGTAGGCTTGTATTAGGGTTTTTCCCCATTTTCAAAGTGTTAAGAAAATCTAGCGACTGATATTGCTGGGTTTTGGGTTAAGCTTCTATTAAGGCATAGATAATATATAGCCTCTAATAGGAAGAATACGAAGGTTAAATGTTATGCGCAATGCAATGGTATTGAGGTGAATGTTATGCGCATTACAATGGCATTGAGGTGAATGTTATGCGCAATACAATGGCATTGAGGTGAATGTTGTGCGCAATACAATGGCATTGAGGTGAATGTTTTGCGCAATACAATGGCATCGAGGTGAATGTTATGCGCAATACAATGGCATTGAGGTGAATGTTATGTGCAATATAATAGCATTGAGGTGAATGTTATGCGCAATACAATGCCATCGAGGTCAATGTTATGTGCAATACAATGGCATCAAGGTGAATGTTATTGTATCCTTGCTGTTGACTATTATCCTGGGATTAGGACTAAGCTTGTAAACATGCAATATTAACTGGATGCACATTTTTGCTAATACTACTACTGTCTCTTGAGCGGACACACCTCCTGAGCGGACACACACCACCTGACACATTGCATAGAGCGGACACAAATCAACTGAGTGCACACCTCCTGAGTGGACACACAACACCTGAGAGCACACCTCCTGAGCGGACATACACCTCCTGAGCGGACATACACCTCCTGACCGGACACACACCTCCTGAGCGGACACACAGCACCTTAGCAGACACACCTTCTGAGCGCACACCTCCTAAGCGGACACACATCCTGAGCGGACACACCTCCAGAGAGGACACACACCTGAGCGGACACACCTCCAGAGAGGATACACCGGCTAACATTTATGATGACATGATGAAGTCGTCATTGGGATCAAATGAGTCAAAGGATTAATTTCACACTCATGCAAACCGTTCTATACTAACCTTTGGTGAGAACCTCTTGAACTCTGAAATCCAGTTAGGCAGAGTAGAGAGGGGAGCACAGATCAGGAATGGCCCATCCACACCCATATCCACAAGATGACTGATCACAGCAATGCATTGAATAGTCTTGCCCAGGCCCATCTCATCGCCAAGGATACCATTTACACCATTCTCATACAGCATCTAAAAAGTGATATCAAGTCAGTAATATAGGTATTGAACAGTCAGGCTATATTGTCTACTCAGAGGCCGAGTATTGAACAGGCTATATTGTCTACTCAGCCTCAGTACTGAAAAGGATATATTGATTATTCATCGGTTAAGTATTGAACAGGTTATATTGATTATTCATAGGTTAAGTATTGAACAGGCTATATTGTCTACTCATAGACCGAGTATTAAACAGGATATATTTATTGTCTACTCATAGGCTGAGTATTGAACAGGCTATATTGACTACTCATAGGCCAAGTATTAAACAGGATATATTGTCTACTCATAGGCCGAGTATTAAATAGGATATATTGTCTACTCATAGGCTTAGTATTGAACAGGCTATATTGACTATACATAGGCTGAGTATTGAACAGGCTCTATTGTCTCCTCATAGCCTCAGTACTGAAAAGGCTATATTGATTATTCATAGGTTAAGTATTGAACAGGCTATATTGTCCACTCATAGGCTGAGTATTAAACAGGCTATATTGACTACTCATAGGCTGAGTACTGAACAGGCTAGATTGTCTACTTATAGGTCAAGTATTGAACAGTGTCGCGTCGGTGCATCCGAGTTGTTCATCTCTGAGAAGTTCCGGTCCGTACGCGGGATACGGATCGTCCCGACGGATGCGCTGGTTAACTCTCAGGGTTTCCCATTCATTGGTGGGGGTCGGATGCTCCGATGAGTACAAAAGCCAATCTCGCGGATCGGCGGAACAATCACATTCCAGTGAGGTCATGCAGGCATTCCTACGCACATCATGGTTCCACACTACGGTCTCATCCGTGCTATTCGTAAGCCCCGTGTGTCGCGTGTACATGATGTTTACTGATTTGTTCCGATTTGGAAGAAATGTAGTTCGACTGAATCAGTGGTGATGCCGAAGGCTGTTTAGGTCGGATTAAGCCGATGTTTGACTGGCTGGTTAAATAGTGAGAATTAGATAAGTCTTAGCTGATGATTATCTCGCCTACGCTTACTTATCCTATGATACCTAACGGAAAAATAGAGACGGAAGGTCACCAAGGATTCTTACAGCTTAATATAAGCTATTTATATAATATACAATACAAAAATAACTCTTCTTTAATAAGAAGCCTTTCGCCGAAGCGAGAGGATAAGTCTCACGCGAGACTCCGTCTATATATGTCCATCCAACCGCAGTTGGGTAAAACAGAAAGTGTATAGGGACGTGCTTGCGTGACTTATATATGTGTGGTGTACGCTGTTTCATGGGGAAACGACTGGTCAGTCTCCGTAGATACAGGTCAGGCCGACTCTTCAAGCTAATTAAGCTAGGTGGATACTTCGAGAGGAGACTATCTAATGTTTTGTTGAACACACATTTTAGTGCAACAGAGGCCTATCGCCCTAGCCTATCGTTTAAAACAGGTTTTGTCTGCTTGCCCAAGAATTGCTCTGGCCTCCCATAGGACTCGACCGGTGAATAGGTCCAACAGACTACACATTACAAGGTTACCAGAGAGACCGGTACTGGAGCTGAAGAGCGACTTTTAACAGAGTGTCTGACGTAACCACAAATAAGACAAGACAAAAGCATTTAAAAGCACCGTAAATTAGTTATGCCTTGGTCAAAGAAACTCCTGACAGACCATTGGAGACTTGCTAAGAAAGTATGAAGGACCCACTTGGCCCTTCTAAGTCACCACAGAGTTGGTCTGTCTGGCATGTCTTTTGCCGAGAGCCGATGTGTCGGAATCAAGCCGCATAAACCCGATTCCAGGGAGTTAACGGTTAGACCGGTCAGGCATGATATTAGACAGGAATAAAGCTATTGTTAAGTCTCTCATTTATGGGTTAGATCAAAATGCGTTCATTCTTTCATTCGTCCATCCGCCCACCCACCCATGCACAGTCACCTACCCATCCACCCAACCAGCCACCCATCCATCAATCCATCCATTCACACGCACACACACACATCACCACCACCACCATCACACACACAACCCGACATCACTCACCCCACATCATCCATTCATCAATACATCCATTCACCCTCTCCTCCCACAACCACACCACCACATGACACCCCACTACCACATCACCCACCATGCAACACACACACACACGCATGCATGCACTAACATATAAAAATGTGTTCATTCTTTCATTCATCCATCCGCCCACCCACCCGTGCACACAGTCACCTACCCATCCACCCACCCAGCCAGCCAGCCATCAATCCATTCACACGCACACACACACACACACACACACACACACACACACACATCACTACCACCACACACACAACCCGACATCACTCACCCTACATCATCCATTCATCAATACATCCATTCACCCTCTCCACCTACAACCACACCACCACACGACACCCCACAACCACATCACCCACCATGCAACACACACACGCACGCATGCACTAACACACACATACATTCATTCATCCACCCACCCACACCCAACCTCACACACCACAACCACCCCACCAAACCCACCCAATACACCAGCCCACACTCCACCCCACACCTCCATTCATCCATGTATCAACCCATCAATTGAATATCCAATATCCTATCACAGCATATTGGATATCCAATATCTCATTAATGGATATTAAATATTGAAAAAATCTTTTGTGTGTGAATAGATCTGATTTCTTTTGTTGAACTTATGCCAGTCTCATTGGTATCGTCTCAAACAGTCCTCTCACTACCCAAGGAAGATATTTAAGCTGCCCTGCCCTACTGCCATACACTCGGTATGCATGTGGCACCAAGCGGCCAGGGCGCCCGCGCCACTCGGTTAACAGCTCGGTCAGTATACTCATGAGAGAAGTACACTGTTGCAAGAGGACCGAGCAGGCGCCTCAGCCAGCCGCCTGTCCACCATCATGTTGCCCAATGTGCTGCTACATCTGCACCGGGCCACACTCCTCAACCTGCTGCATATACGTTAGCCCAACAATAATTATTTCACATACATGTATGTTGAATATTCAATATCCTGCTACCGGAAATTGAATATTCAATTCAATTTATCCAGCTAATTTCACTGAGCTGCTGTGACCGTGGTATAAAACTTTATTTTTTATGGCATAAGTTTTAGGCTTAGTTCAACATAGTATCTTATGTCTTAGAATACATATATCAACCGGATGGAGCACAATGATATTGAGGTCAATGATCAATGCCACCATGACCTTGGTATAATACTCCAGTTAAGTTTTAGTCTTGTCCAGCATATCTTTTTATATCTAAGGACTGGTTCAGCCAATTGTGACAAAACCTGACACATGGTTACATATATCAACCAGATGCAGCACAATCCTATTGAGGTCATGAGATCAAAGCTCAGGTTCACAGTGACCGTGGTATAAAATTCTATTCTTTTCTGTTAAATTTTTGATTTAGCTCAATGATTGTCTATTATCTTAGGATTGGTTCACACTACTTGAATTTAACTTGGTCACATATTTACCTAGATATCAAGTGGATGAAGTACAATGATTATGAGGTCATGAGGTCAAAGTTAAAGGTCACTGCAACCTTTTTATTAAACTATTGTTTACATTTTCATTTAGTTAAGCTCAACATATCGTCATATATATCGCCATGGCTTCACCCAATTGGGACTAAACGTGGAGACCTGATTACATGACAACCGGATGGAGCACAATGATAGAGGTCAAAGGTTAAAGCCACTGTGACCTTGGTACAATACTATATTGTGTCCTATTAAGCTTTTGTTCAACAAATTGTTTTATACTTGAATTTCACTTGGTCAGATGTTTCCATATATATGAGGCACAATGATATTGAGGTCAGCGGTCAAGGTCATTGTATCATTTGTACAAAATGCAGACTTTTATGATGATTATTTTAGAATACATAGACTGAAAGGTGTTGCAGCAACACTTTTCAATCAAATTTGTATCAAATATATAAATATAATTTGGTATATCAAGTTCCCTTGAACAAACTTGGTTGAGCTCGTGTCCTAAATATTTTATTAGTTTTGAATCAATCGCTCCAACAGTTTTGGCGAAAAATTTTAGACATTTCTAAAAATCAACCAAAATACATGATGGCCGGCGGCCAAATTGGACGATCGGCTTTGTTTGAACAAACTTAAATCGCCATGCCAAATATAATTGAAATCGACCCAGTAGTTCTCGAGAAGACATTTTAAATTTCCCATTGCTTTAGTATGGGAGCTTTTTGCGGGAAAATTATCCAACATGGCTGGCAACCCATTTATCCAAAACCAATTTCGGCCTCAAAATACATCAAATAAAAAAAAATCCAATATGGCCGCCAAACACGCTATATTTTGATTGACCCACGATGGCCAGGTTTTTTTACAGATCATCTTCCCTTAAACAAACTTTAATGGCCCTTATTCCATAATCATATCTCCCAAATTTCAGCCCGATCCCTTCAGCGGTTCTGGAGAAGTCATTTTCGGGAAAACTAGGTCATCCAAGATGAACGCCGAAACCATTCGGCCATACAAGTCCTCTTGAACAAACTTGGCGTATGTCTTTCCATAGATGAGGTTTCATGAGATTTGAATCAATTCCCCAAGTGGTTTTGGAGAAGAGTTTTAAACACATTTCCTAAAATCGGCCAAAATACAAGATGGACACCGGCCAAATTGGCCGATTGTCTTCATTTGAACAAACTTGGATCCCTATGCCCTAAGGACGCTTCCTGCTAAATATACATATAATTGAAATTGACCTAAGATTTTCAGCAAAAAAATTTACCAATCAAAAATTTGAATAGATGTTCTAGAGCCTACCACTATATGATCCTTCCAGAAAAATTTAGTTGATATCTGTCAAGAAGCTAAGGAGGAGATGCATTTTGACACATCCCGGTAAATTCTTTACAAAATCTAAGATTTTCACCCAAAAAATTGACCAATCAAAAATCTGAATAGAAGATCTAGAACCTCCATTCATAGAATGTTTCAAGCCAAATTTGGCTGAAATTTCTCCAGAAGCTAAAGAGGAGATGCGTTTTGTCACATTCCAGTAGATTTTGTAAGATTTAAGATCTAAGATTTTCACCCAAAAAATTGATCCATCAAAAATTTGAATAGATGTTCTCTAGAGCCTACCTCTATTGGATCCTTCAAACCAAATTTGGCTGAAATCTGTCAAGAAGCTAAGGAGATGCATTTTGACACTCCGGTAAATTTGTATAAAATCTATGCTTTATGACCCAAAAATTGAAAAATAAAAAATCTGAACAGAAATTCTAGAGCTTCCCTCGATAGGATCCTTCTAGCCAAATTTGACTAAAATCTGCCAATCAGTTTAGGAGGAGATACATTTTAAAGCAAAAGTTGATGGACGGACAGACGGATGGTTGCCACGGCATAAGCTCACTTGGCCATTCTGGCCAGGTGAGCTAATAATGTTCAAGCCATTATATATATATAGAACAACAGCTTTCAGAAGAAAAGCTTACCTGTATATTAATTGTACATCACAGGATATGATGAACCACTGAGCAGTCTCAGTTTGATAATCCACTTGTCGAATATCCAATGGGCAAAGCATATATTGGAGACTGAACCATAAAGCATCAATGTCTGGTAGTAATCTACAGTACAATGACTACTAGTACCCAAGTCTGACCGAAAGGCAAATGGTCCAAACATGAGCAAAGTTTATCAATTGTCATTTGAAAGAACATTAACTGCAGCGTAATAAGTATAACCTGGATGCAAATCAGCCATAAATAATCAAAGTTTAAACACAGTAAAAATATGTCAACATTTTCTTTTTTATGTGGACTAGTCCAAAGCCTTGTATAGAGCAGATCTGTGAAGTTTTAGTCAAATCGATTACGCCTTTGCTGATGTAATTGTCGCTTGAAAAAAAATTAAAGGAAATGATCAGGGAACTAGCATATGCTCTTGAAAAATAATCAACCTATAGCCACAAATAAAAACAGAAATAAATCAGAATTATTAGAAGAAAGCAGCTACATTCATTATTACCTATATCTAAGACATTATTACCTATATCTAAGACATTATTACCTATATCTAAGACATTATTGCCTATATCTAAGACATTATTGCCTATATCTAAGACATTATTGCCTATATCTAAGACATTATTGCCTATATCTAAGACATTATTACCTATATCTAAGACATTATTACCTTTATCTAAGACATTATTACCTATATCTAAGACATTATTACCCATATCTAAGACATTATTACCTATATCTAAGACATTATTGCCTATATCTAAGACATTATTGCCTATATCTAAGACATTATTGCCTATATCTAAGACATTATTACCTATATCTAAGACATTATTGCCTATATCTAAGACATTATTGCCTATATCTAAGACATTATTGCCTATATCTAAGACATTATTGCCTATATCTAAGACATTATTACCTATATCTAAGACATTATTGCCTATATCTAAGACATTATTGCCTATATCTAAGACATTATTACCTATATCTAAGACATTATTACCTATATCTAAGACATGATTACCTATATCTAAGACATGATTACCTATATCTAAGACATGATTACCTATATCTAAGACATTATTGCCTATATCTAAGACATTATTGCCTATATCTAAGACATTATTACCTATATCTAAGACATTATTACCTATATCTAAGACATTATTACCTATATCTAAGCCATTATTACCCATATCTAAGCCATTATTACCTATATCTAAGACATTATTGCCTATATCTAAGACATTATTGCCTATATCTAAGACATTATTGCCTATATCTAAGACATTATTACCTATATCTAAGACATTATTACCTATATCTAAGACATGATTACCTATATCTAAACATGATTACCTATATCTAAGACATTATTACCTATATCTAAGACATTATTACCTATATCTAAGACATGATTACCTATATCTAAACATGATTACCTATATCTAAGACATTATTACCTATATCTAAGACATGATTACCTATATCTAAGACATTATTACCTATATCTAAGACATTATTGCCTATATCTAAGACATTATTGCCTATATCTAAGACATTATTGCCTATATCTAAGACATTATTGCCTATATCTAAGACATTATTACCTATATCTAAGACATTATTACCTATATCTAAGACATGATTACCTATATCTAAGACATGATTACCTATATCTAAGACATGATTACCTATATCTAACACATTATTACCTATATCTAAGACATTATTACCTATATCTAAGACATGATTACCTATATCTAAGACATTATTACCTATATCTAAGACATTATTGCCTATATCTAAGACATTATTGCCTATATCTAAGACATGATTACCTATATCTAAGACATGATTACCTATATCTAACACATTATTACCTATATCTAAGACATTATTACCTATATCTAAGACGTTATTACCCATATCTAAGACATTATTACCTATATCTAAGACATTATTACCTATATCTAAGACATTATTACCTATATCTAAGACATTATTGCCTATATCTAAGACATTATTGCCTATATCTAAGACATTATTGCCTATATCTAAGACATTATTGCCTATATCTAAGACATTATTACCTATATCTAAGACATGATTACCTATATCTAAGACATTATTACCTATATCTAAGACATTATTGCCTATATCTAAGACATGATTACCTATATCTAAGACATTATTACCTATATCTAAGACATTATTGCCTATATCTAAGACATGATTACCTATATCTAAGACATTATTGCCTATATCTAAGACATTATTGCCTATATCTAAGACATTATTACCTATATCTAAGACATTATTGCCTATATTGAAGACATTATTGCCTATATCTAAGACATTATTACCTATACCTAAGACATTATTACCTATATCTAAGACATTATTACCTATATCTAAGACATTATTACCTATATCTAACTGTTGAAATAATCGGCTAGTCTAAACAAGTAGACCACATCGCAAGTGGTTTTAAATTGTCACAATGAACATACAAAACAAACATGTTTATTGTTGTGTTATTTCTCAATGCGGGAGTTATTACAACAAAGCTAAGTGACACACCACATACTTTCAAGTTAAGATCACAAGTTAACGATCACCGTGACCAGTCACTTCGTGTTGTATAATAGGCTTATTTCAATAGGCATACACGCTCAAACCACGCCCATACACTGTTACTAATGCCCCACCACATTGTAACGGGCCAAAATAAGCAATCACAGGGATGTGTCATATCCAATGCAAAAGATACCGCTCAATGAGTGGATGTCATCAAAATTTTTAAATGAGGCTAATTGATTGAAAGTTGTTGCTGTCTTTGGCAGCAACAGCTTTCACCAAACAGATTAAAAATAATCACAGATTATTTACCTGGTTAAAAAAGGTATATATCTAGGTGTTCGATGCGCAATGAATAAACAAACGAGCAATATGCATTTGTTTATTATTTATTTATTTAGCTTTTCCTTTTACAGATGGCTGCGAGAGTCCTGGGGGTGGGTGGGGGGGGGGGGGAGTTATATTTACATATTTATTTATACATATTTATAAATATACATATATCTCTGCAACATATATTGGTGTCTGTAGTAGAATGCTGGGTGGAATGAGGTGGCCGCCTCTGGGGGTCGCCTCACTCCTTGATGATTTATGATTCTTGGTAGCTTCTGGGAGCCGCCACACAGGGTGGGGCAGCTGAGGAAGACGCGTATGTTGAAACCCGTACTTTCACAATACTGATGGCATCACCTCAAAATGTTAGGTTACAGCAGTGAAACAGAGTCCATCCTACGGTTAAATTCCTTAATGCTTAACTCTCTTGAATCCTCACTTAGAAAAGTCCCTTTGTTTCTCCTACATAGGTGTTAGAAAGTAAAGTGTTGAGCTATGGGTTAGTCTTTTTTGGACATGCCTTTAGGGCTCCCGACTCCTCATTTTGAAGTCTTTTTTGTTTTCCTTATGATGAGCTGCAGTACCTATTCCCCCTTCCTTTTCTCCTTCTTTGAAAAAATTAGCTTTGTAATGGAGGTCAGGATATTCTCTGGATGGAGATTGTCTTTATTGGCTTCTGCCATATTTTGGTATACCTGACGCTTGTCTTCGGTTGAAAGCGAAAGTCAGATGCCTGACAGTGGTGCAGTGTCTCCTATTTATAGGCCACCCGGTTCAGGCAGGATCCCTACGGCTAAGCATGTGATTGTTCTTGGCTACATGACCAAAATATATTGAACTCACTAGTATTAGGAAGCTGTGCTCATGTAATTTGAGGATGCTTAATGATTAGGTAATTGTAATTGTTAATGTGATTATGTTATAATCAATATAGATTCCATTATTTATAATAGGTATGGAGTCTATGTTGATTATTTTATTAATTATGTTAGGGGTTACTATACGACATGCAGTACCACATCGGCGTGATCCAGACGGATCACAATGCATTGTATGTGTGTTGAACACTGCCTCGGCAGGCATCGGTGGTTGTCCTTCAGGAGTGATAATTGAAATCGCGGCTTAGAGAAATACGTGATGTAGGCAGCCATCATCTCACGTGTACATAATTCTATACCGGCCCTATACACCGGCATGGCTGTGAGGATGAAGATTCAAATGTTGAAATTTATATAATAAAGTATGATTGTCATTCAGATAAGCAGTCATCATACAGAATCATAGATAAGTATGGGCGCCATCTCAGTTTATAGGCCCATCAACAGCTAGGAAATCTTCAGACCATTTAGGGTTCACACATCTCTGGTCAAAACAATGTTTGGCCAGTTAGAGAGCATTATCTGTCACAATATGAACTTTCATACAGAAACCACTCCATGACTTTGGGCCATCATTGTCCGTAGCCAGGTCTCCAGCTCCTGGTCACCATTATCTATAGCCAGATCTCCAGCTCCTGGTTGCCATTATCCATATCCAGGTCTCCAGCTCCTGGTGGCCATCATCCGTATCCAGGTCTCCAGCTCTTGGTCACCATTATCCGTAGCCAGGTCTCCAATTCCTGGTCGCCATTGCTTGTAGCCAGTTCTCCAGCTCCTGGTCATCATTAGCTGTCGCCAGGTATCCAGCTCCTGGTCAACGTAGTTGTGGGCTAGATCACCAGCTTCTGGCCATTCGCAGATCAATCACGATGTAGTCATATGCAGCCTTTAAATTCCACCGGCATCGCAAGATAAATTTTGATCGGTTATATTAGTGTCGCGCGCTTGTCTAGGTGCACCCACATCTATTCGTCATCCTCAATACGATATCAGAACTAGTATTGTGATCGTCTTCGTGATCGGGACCCTTTCGTCTTCAAGCCACAAAGAAATTACGGTTTCCATCGGGTATTTATAACAACTATACTGCATTCAGGTCATATATTATTGGTTTATTATATTTCAATTCTATATTGATTGTTGCTATAATTATTATCACGTCAATCAGTTTGATATCTCAGATTTAGATTCCAAACCAAGAACCATTAATCCTAAATTCTAATTGACATAAAATCATAGATGCTGTTATAAAGTCAAGAGATTATCCAATGGTCCATATCCATCCTAGGTTCTAAATGATTCAGTAGTCGTCCAGATCGAATAGGGGTCATTTTCAACTTGGATAGGGGATGTACCCGGATCTCCTCTTCCATTAATTAGGAGCATTTATGATTCTGAAGTAAACTAAATTGTCTGTGATATTATTTGAGGATTGATATAAGTGACATCGGATTGAAAAATCAATTTTATGTGATTAACATTAAAATTTAAAGAACAAACAGGGATTGGATCAACCAGGATCAGTGCGATATTGATTGGTAATGGTTGTTTCGATCTAGATGTAACTTTGTCAGCATAGGGTTCTTGTTTCTTTCAAATTATTTTATAAATATCCAATGAAAGATAACGTCGATAGAGGGATTCAGCGGTTACAGATTCTAAAACCCTGGTTCAATAGAACGATTTATTTCCATATAATACATCATTTATAACAATTATTTCAATCACGCAGTACTGATTTAAATTGCATAACAAATGACAGAAAGAAGGCAAGAATGAATGAATATTAATTGATCAAATCTGTCTTTGTTTACTTTCCTCTTAATTATAGCCATCTTTTGAATCAATAGGTTAAAGCTCAAATGCTAATGCAGATCACTCCTCCATACATGGAGCCAAGATAAGGAAGTGTTGAAGTTTACATAAAATCGGTCCTATAAGCTTTCTTTCGAGTAAAAGGGTTAACCATTCATAATGGAAATCATTTAGCTATCCCTAGACATCTATTTTAACATTTCCATTTTGGGTTAAGCGTTTTGGCAATAAAATATCGGGTCATCATTCCATCAATGATGTCATACTCATTACTAAGGTTTGTGTTTGATAACACATATCAACATTTCGCGTCATACAGTAATCAGACCCGTGCCAAACGAAATGTAACTCCTTACAAAATGAAAATTAATATATCAAAGGCTCCATTACGCTTGAAATGATTAATGAAATAAGTAGATTGTAGCAAACAGCTTCAAATAAAATTGATAGAACGCCATATATCGACCGAGTAGACAAATGTTTCTTATGCCATATAACCTAACACAAATTCTGCAGAATTAAATGTCTCGCCTGTCTCAGTGGTATTGCCCTTTGACCTTGTGACCTCTGTGTTATCATGCTGCTTCATAACATTATAGATAACCAAGTATTCAGGTTTAGTTCCAACAGGTTTAACCCATCCCGAAATACAAATGATTTTCTTAAAGTTGAAAAAGCAGAGGTCAAATAGCAATATTAGAATGGCCTTGACCTTTGACCGGGTGACCTCCATGTCAACACCCTGTATTCTCTTGGCATAAGCAACCATGCATCCAAGTTGTGTTCCATTAGGGTTAAGCAATCCCAAAATATAATATAAGATTTGCTAAGCCAATGACCTTGACCTTCGACGTTGTGACTTCAGTGTCAGCATGCTGCTTCCTAACATTATAGCTAACAATATATCCAAGCTTACTTCCAATAGGATTAACGATCATGAAAGATAAGCCAAGAAGTTTTGCTAAACGCAAAAACTTAACATTGAAAAAACAGTTTTGCATCAAGGTCACAGTGACCTTGACCGTGTGACCTCAGTATCATCATGCCGCATCCTAACAGTATAGGTAACCACATAGTCAAGTTTAGTTGCAATATGAATAATTGATATTGAAATATAAGCTAAACGCAAACTTAACATTGTTGAGGCCGTCGTCGCCATCGTAAAGGTGACAAATATGTCTCACTTTCTGCTTCGCAGGCGAGACAAAAATGGTAGATAAATCCGCAAGCGAAAGTCATGTGAACAACAACGTTAATGTTAGAAGTAATTGCATACTGTCAATCAATGTCGTATCACACAAGCTAACACACATTTTAACTGATCAGACTAAAGACACTGTCTACCGTTGCATGCTGGGATTTTGGTTAGGAAACAACCCAGAGGTTTGTATGATGATTACAATGTAAGTAGTAGAGACCGATGGTGTGATGAGAATGAAATTATATATAGGTTACCAGTAGTTATCATTAAAATATGTGAACAATTCAGGGTCGAAATGTTTAAAACTATTCAACTGTCCCGAGTGACAGGTAGAATTTTGTTTGACCTGTCATGTTCAGAGTAGTTCCTGTTCAGGAGTATTGGTTTAGAGGCTACAGATGATTTTTATATCAATTTCAGGGCAACAGCATGGGGGAGCCGTTGAATATTTTGAAAATAAGTAGACTTTAGGTAGCAATCGTTTCCTGGAAAATTATTCTCAAAATATTCAACAGATTTCTAGTCATTGCCTGTTTGCCTGTCTCCTTAAATTGAGATAACAGGGTTTTATCGTTGAAAGGGTTAGTAAAGTGTACAATTCATTCTATGATTACTGATCAATTTAGAGCCTAACAATTTCATAGTTAAAATTAGGTACATATTTAATCAGCCAAACCTTTACATGTCACATGTGACAGGTAGATTTTCTTTATGACTGGTATAAAAAAAATCCACCTGTCAATGAGAGGTAGACAGACAAACATTTCGACCGCTGAATGCAGCAATATACTAATTCTGGATTTACCTTCAGCCAGAGGAAGCCATTGATTTGATAATCTCGAAGTATTCCACCTTCAAGAAGCAGAGGCTGAGTATCTGGTATAGGCTCCCCATTAAAGGTCCGGTTGAGCATTAAGGCATCACTCTCAGGTTTGTCACTCGTGGCACCATCAGCAGCTATATTAGTGTGACTGGTGTCGCTCGTGGCACCATCAGCAGCTATATCAGTGTGACTGACGCCATTCGTGGCACCATCAGCAGATATATTAGTGTGACTGGCGTCACTCGTGGCACCATCAGCAGCTTTATCAGTGTGACTGGCATCACTCGTGGCACCATCCGCAGCTATAGCAGTGTGACTGGCGTCACTCGTGGCAACGACATCCAGATTTATTGCCACAGCTCCAGCAGTTTGTTTTCGGACAAATTCATCACCAATATCAAAAGTTGTGTTTTCTGTGGTAGTTGAAACATGCGATACAGAGGTGATACTGTCAGCACATTTGCTGGTATTTAACTCATTAGCTGCAGTAGGAAGCGCTGTTGGAGTGTTGACTAATGGTTCAGATCGATTCATACTTTCTGTATTTAGTTCAACACAGCTTTCTCCAACAGACTCTGTAACTATCTCAGATTTTGGACATACCGCAGTGGCTGTTTGGGCAGCCTCAGATGTAGTTTGAGGTAAGGAACCAGGCACTAAGAATGATTTACTAGGATTGTGCAAAGAATTTTCATCGAGGCCTTCTATGATGTCGTCAGTTTTGGTACATTTTGGTGTTATCTAGAAAATATAAAGAAAACAAAAGGTAAACAAGAGGAATCGCTAATCTCCCATGTTTGTCATATTGTAAAGTTTTCAGATATTCCAGAATTTTCTTAATTATTTGGATTTTTATTTTATTTTACAAATTCCTTTGAATTTTTCAGACTTCTTAAGATCACACCCGAAGTTGTGAAATTCTAGTGTATGATGACACTCTTTCTTGTGTTAAAGTTTGAGCCAAATCGGACCAGTAGTTGTCGAGATATCCAGAGATCCAGAATTTTATCAGATCTAGATCCTGGTTCTTTACCTGTATTTTAATTGAACATCACAGGATATGATGGACCAAAGGATACAGTCTCATTTTAAAATTTGACAATCAACAATGCCAATTCAAAATACCCATGGAAACTCATCGGTTTCGGAGATTTTTAAAGACGTTTCTAAAAGTCAGCCAAAATCCAAGATGGTCGCGGGCCAAATTTGACAATCCACTTGTCGATTTAAACTACCCATGGTACTATACAATTGGCAAGCATAGCTTCGGAGAAGCATAGCTTTAAGACTTAACCATAAAGCATCACTTCCTGGCACCTTGTAGTAACCTGCAGTACAATGACTACTGGCAGTCACCCAGTCTGAGCAAAAGGCAAATGGTCCAAACATAAACAAAGTTCAAAGCGTAAAGAAAAGCAGAAACATGTTCAAAATTAAGTACTTGAATACAAGAGGCACAAACTGCATGTATCGCTCACCTGGAACATTGTCATTTCAACTAGAAAGGCTATCTGCTATAAGTAGACCAGTAAGGAGTTGACCAGAATTGTAACAGGAACACAGCGGCGATGTTTCTTTACGCATAAACTGCACTTGATTAAATTTTAATGCTCTTTAGTCCCTAATATTATCTTTCAAATTTCAACCCGATCCGTTCAGCGGTTCTGGAGGTCGTTTTCACGAAAACTACGTCAGCCAAGATGGCCACCAAACCATTTAGCCAATCAAGGTTCCTTTCAAAACCTACTTGATTAAGCTCTTGCCCTAGATAATATTTCATGAGTTTTGAATCAATCCCCAAAGTAGTTTCCGAGAACATTTTTAGATGTTTCTAAAACATGACCAAAATCCAAGATGGCCACCAGCCAAATTGGCTGAACAGCTTGCTTCGAAAAAATTTGGATTAATATGCCATAAGGATGCATCCTGTCACATATACTTGAAATCGGTGCCACTGGTTCTTGAGAAGACATTTTAAATTTCCCATTGCTTTAGCATGGGAGTTTTTGGCAGGAAAAAGATCCAAGATGGACGCGAAAGCATTTTTCCGACAGTTTCAAAGATGGCAAATTTGAGATCAGAATACCCATAAACCTATACAAAACCAATTTCGGCTTCAAAATCCACCAATTCAAAAAATCCAATAAGGCGTCACATATTGCCAAACACGTCACATTTTGTTTGGTCCACGGCGGCCATGTTTATTTACAGATCGACCTCCCTTGAACAAACTTTAATGGTCTCTAGGCCCTAATGATATCCCCCAAATTTGGACCCAATCTATTGAGCGGGTCTGGAAATGTTGCCGCTGACTGATTTAGCCAATCAAGTTCCCTTGAACAGACTTGTTTCAGCTCTTGCCATAGATCATATTGCATGAGTTTTGAATCGTTCGTTCCGATGGTTTCAGAGATTTTGTCATTTCTAAAACTCGGCCAAAATCCAAGATGGCCACCGCCCAAATTGGCCGATCGGCTTCATGTGAACAAACCTGGATCCCTATGCCCTAATATACTAGAAATCGGACTTGTGGTTCTTGAGAAGTTGTTTAAATAAAAAGTTGATGGATGACGGACAGTCGCCATGGCATAAAACCTTAACACAAACTCTAACGCCATCGGAAGTGATTCTATGTCTCACTTCCTCCTTCGCAGGCAAGACAAGAACACTTAAGACACTGTACACAATACTCATTCTCCCATACCTACATATCACAATGCAGCCTGGACAAATACACAAAACTCAGCAAGTTGGCTGGATTACAAAAGAGAAGATCAAATTATTTACAGACAAAAAAGTACACCAAAATATCTTTAAACTAGAATGTGCAGTCAATGGCATGCCATCGCAAATCCCCACGCACTCCACACTTCGAGCTTTACCCTCACTTGACCCAAAACAATAAATTCCTTGAAATGTAGTCTCAATGGGTAATGGGTTTCAAAATGAAATGCAACGATCCACATTTGAAGTCTCAAGTTTCTCTCTGAGGTGGTGTGTGCATAGTTCCACTATAAGTGGTTGATGCCCAATTTGCCCATTTGACCCCTGGCCACTGCCCTCAGATTGACTCAAGAACAAAATAATTTATTGTACTGTAGTCTACTAACTACAAGCTTCAAAACGATATGTGACATGACCACATTTGATAATGCCCATAGGTGTAATTATCTCAAAGTTTCAAATTTCTATCTGAAATGGTGTGTGAAGTGTTGCGTTACAATGGATTAGTGCCCAATTTTGACCGCCCCTACACTCAGTTTGACCCCAAATCAAAATAATTCCTTGTACTGTAGTCTACTACTCATGGGCTTCAAAATGATATGTGACATGACCACCACTGGATAAATTTAATTTTTGGCCCATAGTCCCACACCTTGAGCCCCAAACCTGGGGGTCATAACAAAATTTTAAAAGTGTCATGCACATCCCTATGTGTAATCATACCCAGTTTCAAGTTTCTATGTGAAATGGTCTAGGTGTTGCGCTACAATCGATTGGTGCCCATGTTTGAACCCGCCCCCTACCCTCAGTTTGACCCAAGATAAAAATAATTCCTTGTACTGTAGTCTACTCATCATTGGCTTGAAAATGATATGCGACATCACAACCTTCAGAAAATTTTTATTTTTTACCCCACATTTCCCACCCACAGGGCCATACCAAAAGTGTCATGCACATCCCTGGCCATATGTGAAATTATCCCCAAAGTTTCAAGTTTCTATCTGAAATGGTCTATGAGATGAATTACAATTGATAAGTGCACAGACGGCTCATATACACACAGGTTGCATCAAATAAAAGATAATTTATTAAAGCTGACAGATTTGGTAGAATGCAGCTGTATACCAGGCTATATGACTTCCATCGAAACATCTGATACAGCTCATTATCACAGAGGATCATGTATTGATCACCTGGAATTATTGGCCATAGGCACAGCCGAACAAACCGAGATGACAACATGAAAAATCTACCAATCAATTTTCTGTGAAGAAGGTTTAGCCAAGTTTTATTAAACTTGGCCCCGTGGGTAATAAGTAAGTCTCTCTAATACAAGATTTCCGCCAAAGACACTAAATTTTGATTGATTCATGGCGAACATGTTTTTTACATATCAACTTTCCATGGATACATTTTAAAGGCGTTTCACCCCTAATCATATCTGGCAAATTTTGACCCGATCCATTCAGCGGATCTGGAGAAGTCGCTTTCGCGAAAACTAGGTCATTCAAGAAAGTTTGTTCAAGGGGACTTGATTGGCCAATAGTTTGGCCACCATCTTGGATGACCTAGTTTTCACGGAAACAACTTCTCCAGAAATGCTGAACGAATCGTGCCGAAATTAAGCAGATATGATTAGGGACTAAGGACCATTAAAGTCTGTTCACAGGAAGTTGATAAGTAAAAAGATATGGCTGCCATAGACCAATTAAAATGTAGCGTGTTTGGCGGCCATAGTGGATATTTTTATTTGATGGATTTTGAAACCGAACTTGGTTTTGAAATCTGATTTAAAATTTACCATTTTCGAAATGGTCGGATAAACGGTTTGTCGGCCATCTTTTTCCTGCCAAAAAACTTGAGAATCACTGGGCTGATTTCAAGTATATTTGACAAGAAGCATCCTTAGGGCATAGGGATATCACATATATGGTAAGTTAGACAACCAGAGCCCAACTCCACAAAGATGTCGAGCAGTTCCTTGTAACTCGACAACGAGACACAGTGACATGGGAAGAGATCAGGGACCATATTGTCAGGTATTGCGTGAGTGCCATTGAGTGAAGACAAGCAACTCAAATATGAGCTGGAGTCAATCAAGCAGAAGAGAGGCGAGGCCATAAACACTCCCAAAAGCCTATGAAGAAGATAATGTGGACAGCTGATGTATGGTGCTCAGAGCGTACATACGTGCCCCTTGCCGACATACAGTTGGCACGACGGATAATCTATAAGAAACATGACATGCCCACACAACCCCAACGACAAGTTCACCGTGAAGAAACGCAATCTAATGCATGATGATGAGCGCCAAGAAATGCCAATGAAAGTCGATGAAATACGACCCGCTCAGGTTTCGCCATGCATGGAAGGCAGCTACAAACCAGTATGGATACCGCGACAAGTATAGCGACCATGACAGGTTAGTCCCAACTCATACTAATGATGAAAGAAGTGGACACCGTGGCGAAGGCACAGATGGTGAATGTTATGGTAATGGTGGCAGACGGAGAAGCTATGCTGAGATGATCTCGAATCGTGGCTCCCATATAGAGATGAGGAATGAGGGTTTGGTTGGGGCAGATGCATTGCACACTGGTGGAGCGGTTATAGAAAGGGGAAAGGGGAAAGGGGAAAGGGGAAATGGACTGGTTCAGGATAAGCTATAAACTGTATATTCCCTTTAGGCACCAAAACGACTACTACGCTGAAGCCAGTATCAAAGAAACGACTGGGTATGAAGTTATCGACCAAGTCCTTAGCGACTTTGCCGATAATTTTGACACAGCTCGTCCCAATCAGTTAGGCAGGAACCCGTTGGTAGAAAGCACTATGCCTATGAATGTACCGCCAATCCTTTGATGAAGGCCCATATTGTGCGAGATCAAATTAACGAAATACTAGTGGCACGCATGATTTGACCATCGTCCTCCCTTTGGGCATCGCCCATCAATCTTGTCCAAAAGAAAGATGGGACCATGCATTTTTGCATCGACTACCGCCGTTTGAATGAGTTCATTCCCAGGGATTCGTACCCGCTACCGAACATTGACGATATATTTGACAGTATGCATGGTGCTACACTATTTTTTACGATGGACTTAAAGTCTGGCTATTGCAGATCCCGATGACCAGCTGAGACATTGAGAAAATGGCATTCGTCTGCTCAGAAGGCCTCTCCGAATGGAGAAGAATGTTTTTCAAAATAGTGGCACAGTTTTCTAGAGAGCGATGAATGCCATTTTCCATGGGTACGCTGTTGATTTGCTTTGTTATCATATCTCAGGAAATGGTATTTCACCTCAAGAGCAAAAGGTAAAAGTCATCCGTGAGATGTCTCCTCCGCAAAATGTTAATGAGTCAGAAGCATACTAGGTACGACTGGCTATTATAGGTCCTGCGTACAGAATTATGCAGAGACCCCTGGTGGAGCTGACCAAGAAATACAAGTGGTTTGAATGGGGTAAGGACGAGCAACTTGCCTTTGGTAAGTTGAAGAACTTACTGTGGAGCGAGATAGGGCTCACTTATCCTAACCTCAAGAAACCCTATTGTATGTACACCAATGCTTCTTCATATGCAATAGGCACAATTTTAGTTCAGGAAGATTGCCAAGGTATTGAAAGAGTAATTCAGTATGCAAGCAGCACGCTCAAGGATAGTGAGCTTAACTGGCCGGTCATTGAGGAGGCTTATGCGGTCATCTATGCCCTGAATAAATTATGGCCATATCTATTTGTGACCGAATTTACGGTGCTCACAGACAACAAACCTCTTAAAAGTTTGTTTATGGGAGAAGTGAGAAATACAAAAGTGCAATGCTGGGCTGTGTTGATAGCTGAGTATGGATGCCACATTGAGTATATCAAAGGCTCCCATAATATCTGCCCCGAACTGTTGCCTCATTTAAAACAACCTGCCGAAGCCGCCACATTCGACAGCGGGGATTATGTAATTTCCAAAATAGATGGCATTTTGCTATACATCCCTCTAGATGTATATGGCATTTCGTAAAAGGAGCTGTGTGCCGAACAGCTCACCAAGTTCCCTGAGATGTTCACTGAGGTTCCTACAGATCACGCGATTCATAACGGTGCATTGCATTGCACATGGGCACCATCTGTTTTGGATTACATGTATTCCCCTGCCTCATCCTACCAATGAGCAGACCTGGGGTCAAATGCAAATGCATTTAAATACTTTAAGTATTTTCATTTGAAGATTTCAAACCACAACTATTTGCATTTAAATACTTTTGTTAAAGTATTTGAAATTTCAAATAGTTTTCAAATACTTTTTCAAATACTTTTCATATAATATATATAGACAGCAGGATCTTCCAAACAAAGTAAATTAAAAATATTCCCAAACCTTAATTAATCATAAAGAATTTGTATCTGCCTAGTGGTGCTGGAACCCCTTTGGCTACTGAAATATCAGCTACCCAAAGCCAATTGCATATGCTAGCTGGTGTACATTCTGGAAACAAAATTGTTGTAAACTGTTGGTATCTAATGTGACAGCATTGTCAAATGTACACCAGACATTCTTCTACCGCCCATGTATCAATTATACTTGTTAGAGATGGGGAAATTGACTCCACAACCGCTAACAATTTGATCCCGAACCCACCCAAAACAGCAAGGTTTTATCTTCTTCCGAAAGTCCACAAACAAAAACAGGGTGGACTGATCCCAGGCAGACCAATCATCAGTGGCATTGGCTGCCCTACTGAGCTAATCAGTAGCTATGTTGACGAGCATATCAAAGTACACGTCACCAAAATTAAATCCTGTGTGAAAGACACCACAAATTTCATAAACAAGGTAGAAGAATACGGACCAACGCCACCAGGCACCCTCCTAGTCACAATGAACGTCATCTCGCTCTACACAAACATACCCAACAATGAGGGTCTAAGAGCAGTAGCTAAGCTCTGTCAGAAACGCGGACTTCCAGGAGACATCACCATACGGAGACTCCTAAATCTTCTAAAACTAGTTTTAGAATGTAACAATTTAGAATTCAATGGAGACCACTATCTCCAGATAGGCGGAACCGCCATGGGCAGCAACGCTTTCATCACCCACATGAACTCCTCCCATCGTAGTATCAAATTCACTATGGAATCATCCCGAGAACAAGTCCCTTTCCTGGACACCATGGTGAAAAGCACTGACGGCAACATGATCGACCTGTACACCAAACCTACAAACATGCACGGATACATTCCATTACTCTTTTGAGCACCCATCCAGCTGTAAGGACTCGTCCCCCTACGGACAGTTCCTTAGACTAAGAAAGATTTGCACCCACATAGAGGATTACAACAGGAACAGCCTGGCCCTCCTCAATCATTTTGCAAACAGACCATTCTGAACACTGCCAGGACATAGGCCCGCGCCAGAATCAGAACAGCATCTTCCTCAAGAACACCATTAAAAATATTGGCCAATCTTGGAAGCAAGCAACAGATGCAGGGTAGCCTTCCCAGAACCGCCACTATTCGGTTACAGAAGGAACAAAACTATTAAAGACTCAATAGTCAGAGCTAAACTTCCAACAACCAAATCCACCCCCCCCCCCACCCCACCCACAGAAATCCTCTAACACATTGCAAAACAAAAAACTGCAATATCTGTCAAAAAATGCAGAAACAGAGATATTTCTCCAGCCCTCACACCGGATTAACATACAAGTCCAAAATTATAGGCAACTGCCAAACAAGGAATGTCGTCTACCTTCTTACCTGCACCATATGCAAGAACCAATATGTAGGAGAAACACCACACACATTTAAGATACGCATCCAAGAGCACCACCACTCAATCACAAATCTCTACAAACATGAGAGATACGACACCCCAGTTTCAAGACACTTCAACAAACCTGGACACTCTAGAATGAACATGGAATTCAGAATAATACAAGTTTTGTCGTCAGACCCTGATGACGAAGTCTCCACTAAAGGGAGAAAACAAAAGTAGTGCCACTGGATACACCTGCTCCACACAATGTAGCCCATAGGCATCAACCTAGCAGGGTAAGAGTCACTGTCTTCCCTGGGCCGACACGCGTACCATACACGGACTGACCCAGTACGTTGTTATTACCCCCATCAATTATATTTAGCATTAATGTGATAAGAGTTAATATAATAGCTATAATATATGTATCAGTTTGTGAAATCATAATGAAAAAACCCAATATTAAATGCAATATTTAAAATATAGTTACATTTTCTATATTGCTTTTTCAATTTGGGATGTAATGGGTTAAATGTGTATACATGAGACATTAATTCCCACTAAGCAATAGAGCTATCTAGAATCAAACCAAACAGAAAACTTATCTTGAAGACAATTTGACTGGAAGCCAGTGCTGCCGTAGTTAGTCAACAACCAGCTTGCAAATTAGTTTCAAACTATTCACCAGAATTTGTCCTATATCATGTGTCAGGTTTATGTACAGAACTGTTTGTCTATTGTATGGTCAAATTGTAAATATGGGATTTATGAATTAGCTACCCGCAAACCCCACCGGCTACCTTTTGGTACCCGGGTAAATATTTGCAGATGACTTTTTTGACACTGTGCTGGTCAAGTATGTTTTGTGTTACATCCTCAGTCGTGAATATTCATAACATCGTCATCACAATACGTCACTGTATATAGGACCAACAATTGCGGTCGCTATAGACAGTGAGTATTTGTATATATGTCATCAGTAATAGGGCCAATTATTTAGGTCGCTATTACCAGTAAGCAGAGGTATATTCCTAGTAGATCGTTATGACATTAGATGAGTGGTGTAGCTTTTATGTAGTAGTTTATTTATATCCTTATCGGGATATCCGATTACGCCACTGTTATTATTAGTTATACACATTACTTACTGGAGGTAGCAATTATATATTGTATGTGAATATTTAGAGGGTTTATAAATTGATGATTATGATCCCTGGTAATGGATAAATTAGTTTAGCCATGTTTGATGTGCGTTTGATTAAGATTGGTTGTTACAATCAATCTAGTTTTGTCATTTTCATAATCAGGATTTAGATAGTATAATTCAGAGAATATTCAACCCAAGCAGTCATAATCGGTCATAATCATTTATAGGAATCGAACTGAATCTTTAACCCTTTGAAGGTGAGAAACTGGTTCTGTTACTTTAATATAAGTTATAGATACCATGTCTGTAAGACGCTGTTGGATTAAGATCAAGATAGATATTAAGATGATTTCTGGGTACTTAATACAGCAAGGTCTTACAAGATGGTTTATTAAGATTGATATTTACATGATTCGAAGAAACAAGTCAGATAGCAGAAATGGTGTACACAGATCCAGTTATATGATTCAGCACCGTGTGGAAATCCTGTGATGTATGCGTATTTCGGGTAATAACCCAGAATGTACATGACAGGTCAGAGATCACCTAGGCATACGTCATGACATCTCATAACCATTAGTTATCGTATCCAAATATAATGTACTAATGATAAAGTAATCCTGTTAGGTTAATACTTGAATGGTTAACGCTCTTGTCACAACAGAACAAGAGGCCCAAGGGGCCTGTATCGCTCACCTGCATCATAGCCATTTCAACCAGAAAGACCATCAACAATAAGTAGAACCCTACAGAGATGAGCAGAATTATAACAAGAAAACAGAAGCCATGTTTCTTTATGTATCAACTACTTTTGAACAAAACTTAACGGCCCTTAGTCCCTTATCATATCCCCCAAATTTCGGCCCAATCAGTTCAGCGATTCCAGATACAAAATTGTTTTCATGAAAACCAGGTCATCCAAGATGACTGCTAAAGCATTAGGCAATCAAGTTCCATTGAACAAACTGGATTTAGCTGTTTCCGTAAATAACCTGTCATGAGTTTTGAATCAATCCCCCATGCGGATTCAGAAAAGAAGATTTTTAAAGGCATTTAAAAGATCCAGGATGGCTGCCAGGCAAATTACAGACCAGCTTCATTTGAACAAACGTGTATCTCTATGCCCTAAGTATGTTTTCTGCCAAATACACTTGAAATTTCCTATTGCTTTAGTACATGGGAGTTTCCAGTTGGAAAATGATCCATGATGGCCGCTAAAACATTTATCCGACAGTTTCAAAAATGGCAAATCTGAAATCAGAATGCCCAAACACATATATAAAACCAATTTCGGCTTCAAGATTCCTCAAAATAAAAAAATCCAATATGGCCACCAAACATGCTACATTTTGATTGGGCCATGGCAGCCATATTTTTGATGGATCAACTTCCCGTGAACAAATTGTAATGGCCCTTATTAGGCCCTAATCAAATCTCCCAAATTTCAGCCTGATCTTTCCAGCGGTTCTGGAGTGGTTTTTGAACAAACTATTTGGCCAATCAAGTTCCCTTGAACAAACTTGTTTCAGCTGTTGCCCTAAATCATATTTAATGAGTTTTCTCAAAATCGGCCAACATCCAAGATGGCCGCCACCCGAATTGTCCGACCGGTCTATGCCCTAAGGATTGTTCCTGCCAAATATAATTGAAATCGGCCCAGTGGTTCTTGAGAAGTCATTTAAAGAATTCCCCATTGCTTTACTATGGGCCCATTGCTTTACTATGGGAGCCTATGGTGGGAAAACAAACCAAGATGGTAGCCAAACCATTTATCCAACAGTCTCGAAAATGGCATATTTGAACTCGACACACTGATAAGCATACATAGAGCTATTTTTGCCATTAAAATACATCAAATACACAAAAGAAATATGACCAACAAATGCTAAATTTTGATTGGTTGATGACGGCCATGTTTTCTAACGTACGAAATTCCTTTGAACAAATTTGAATGGCCCTTGGTCCCTAAGCATATTTAATAAATTTCAGCTCTATCCCTTCAGCGGTTCGGGAGAAGTCGTTTTCGGGAAAACTACATCATCCAAGATGGCTGCAAATAGGCCAATAAGGTTGGCTTGAACAAACGTGGGTCTAACGTTGCTATAGATGATGTATTATGAGTATTAAATCAATTCCTCTTGCGGTTTTCAGAGATTTTTTAAAGTGTTTCTAAAAATCAGCCATTTTGGTTGGCGGCCATCTTGGATTTTGACCGATCCGCTTCATTTGAACAAACTTAGATCTCTATGCCCTATGAATGCTTCCTCCAAAATATAATTGAAATTGGCCCAGTGGTTCTTTAAAAGTCATTTAAAGAATTCCCCATTGCTTTACTATGGGATACTATGGCGGGAAAGCAAACCAAGATGGCAGGAAAACCATTTATCCGACAGTCTTGAAAGTGGGATATTTGAACTGGCCACACTGATAAGCATATATAAAGCAATTTTCGCCATCAAAATACATCAAACACAAAAAAAGCCAATCTGACCAAGAAACGCTAAATTTTGATTGGTTAATGGTGGCCATGTTTTTTAAACGTACAAACTTCCCTTGAACAAACTTGAAAGGCCCTTGGTCCCTAAGCATTTTTACAAAATTTCAGCTCTATCCCTTCAGCGGTTCGGGAGTTGTTTTCGCGAAAACTAGGTCATCCAAGATGGCCACCAAGCAAATCGGCCAATCAGGTTGCCTTGAACAAATTTGGATCTACTGTTGGCACAGATGATGTCTTATGAGTTTTGAATCAATTCCTCCAGCAGTTTCGGAGAAGATTTTTTAGTGTTTCTAAAAATTGGCCATTTGGCTGGCGGCCATCTTGGATTTTGGCTTCGTTTGAACAAAGTTGAATCTCTATGCCCTAGGGATGCTTCCTGCCATATATAATTGAAATCGGCCAAGTGGTTCTTGAGAAGTCGTTTAAAGAAAAAGTTGACAGACAACAGACAATGGACGACAGATGACAGACGACATACAGACGATGGACGGTCGCCATCGTATAAGCTCACTTGGCCATTCTGGCCAGGTGAGCTAACAATGAGTAAGTGGAATGGAAGTATGCAGGGAATGGATGCTCAAAGCAGATTTGTGTATGTAATCTGTCAAGATGCATCACTTGCAGACTGGTCTTGACCGGTTGAGTCCGACCGTCTTTTGAGCGTGGGCAAGACAGTGTTAACCAATCAAAGTAGCTAGATTTTGGAAATCACCAGGGAAGCCCTCTTCTACGTCATTATGATCTACATCATGCACGGAGCCACTTTTACTGTATATAAGGACATGCATGATGGTAGAAACGTTAATCTTCCGATTGCCCTGTTCCAGAGCAGTTTACCATCAACAATTGAAATTCAAGTTAGAATCTTTGTTAGGAAAGTTAGTTTTGATAGTTAAAGTTCTTACAAGTATTATTAGTATTAATATATCCTGCAATACGGCTTTGCTTTTGTTACAATTAATAAAGTTTATAAGTTATATTTAAATTTGCAAGAGTGTTAAGTTGTGTTTGAAGATAATCCTCAGAGAAAGGAAGACCACCTTTCCCGAACTCACTAGGCAGTGGAACCGACTCCGGTACTCGTGAAATAAGAAATAGAAATACACACCCAAAATTTCCATTGTTGACCACAACGAGACCCACATCTTCAACGACGACAACAATTCAACAATTTCACGCAGTGAGTAATACATACAGCATTAACATTACAAGTACATGGAAGAAATCGCTGAAGCGAGAAATCAATTACAATGATATTCTACACTCATCAATGCCTATTTAAAGCAAAATTATTACTTCGGACAGAATAACATTCTCCTCACACACTGAATATAAGGCAGACGGAACCATTAAAATCACGTTAGAAGTGCCCAAACCCAGAAGCGAACATCCTGATCATTTACCAGGAACGATAGCACAGATTAACATACAGATTTACTTTATATGAATCATTGTCCTCTTTCACCTCTAGACGTTAGAGCTGGTATTTGAACCTAAGTCAGGAATGGCTCACCAGCAACAGCAATCACTACCTAGCCGTGTAAATCCGACCCTAGACACACGCATGGAGTCACCAGGCATGCTCTTTCAGGCATTTAACCAGATGACTGCTGATTTAAAAGAAAGCCTGAATGGATTTGTGACATCATCAAATGCCAGGGAAGAACAGAGAATTAAAAAAGAAATGCTTCATGATCACGTTAGACATATCATGCCATGTAACGGCCATATACCGGCTGAAGTATGAGAATATCTGGAAGCGTGTCGTTTCGCGCTAGACGTGATGCGCCCAGAGCAAGCAGGCGATCCCGCCTATATAGTAAGCTGGACAACACGTAGACAACTACATAAAGACATCGAGATGTACTTAGCGACGAGAGACCGACTAACTGTCACTTGGGACGAGATCTACAATCATATTGTCAAATTCTTCGTTTCCGCCAACGAGTCAGAACGACTCAAATGTGAATTGGAGAATTTACGTCAAAAGAGAGGCGAGGGAATAAACTCGTTCAACAGACCTTTCAAAACGATGGCTCATAAGGCCTACCCAAACGACAATCCGGATAGCCGATGCATCATCGTCAGAGCATACGTCATGGCCATGACTGATGTTTCACTGGCCCGACGTGTCATAACTAAAGGCAATGACACCCTTGAAAAGGCAATGACACCCTTGAAAAGGCAATGAAGTACACAGAAGAGCAAGGTGATATGTGTGACTTACTCGACGCAATGAATCTGAAGGATAACTGCCAACGACGTGATGACTCGATGGAGGTGGATGAAATCGAAATTAACGTTTTCGAATCCCCGACCAGAACCCACTATGAATCTACTGTACAGGACTGGAGGAAGCAGCTGAACGAACTAGAGAGAAGGATGATTGCTCGACAGAAGGCAATGAAGAACATCTTTGCTATGGCTAAGGGTTTCCAGATGTTGATGAAATTGACTGAATTAACGGTAGCACAAAATCAAGCACCGTCTCCACCACCACAAAGTAAGCAACCGAGGACTATTAGATGCCATAACTGTGGCCAATTAGGACATACTAAATGAGTGTCAGCAGACAACTAGTAATAACCTGACGTCGAGTAACCGACCGACTAACCCGAAAAAATCTGTAACATGTTATAATTGTGGCAAGAACGGACATATAGCGTGTGAATGTCGAGCTAGCAAGACGCCTGACCACAGCATGCCGAAACAACAACAGCAACCTGCTCGACAGAACCCACCGAGACAGCAGGAGCAACAACAATCATGACCGACCCAAGCGCAACAATAAGAATGACCCAGATTTCAACCCGTGTTCAAACGCATGCATGAGCAAGAACCGCAGGAGTCTAGGAAACGACCCGCCCATCACCATGACCGCATATTCGATAAGTGTTGGAAGTGTGGCGCAGCAGGTCACTTAGTCACAATGCCCATATTACAACCTTCCGGTTGAAGACATGGAGGTGGATGCGATGACCACACCCGCATAGGGATCCCGCAATGCGAGAAGGGACAATGCCAACCGCCTGAACGATGACCTGTATGAAGATCGAGATGGTTTCACCTTAACTGCTCATAACACGAACGAATATGGAGAAGTGGTTTGTGGCAGTAATTCCAATATGCACAGTGCGTGCCATGATTACTACGGGAGCAGCAGAAGACGCTTGTATGCAGAGGCTGTGTCTGGTAGACCAATTTTGGCCTGGTTAAACAGCGATGGAGGGAGCCTGCGACCGACCGGTTCCTGGTCCGACTGCTATTAAGTGAGACGATGGGTCGTGGTAATGAAGTCGATACAGGTAAGCATAGTATAGATATCTTAATCGATACTGGTGCCAGTACTTCACTCATTAGGAGTGACATTTGGAAGACCATGTTAGGCGCCCGACCCGTAAGGAAAGCACAGGTCATGTTAGCTGTAAATGGATCGCCCCTTGACGTGCTAGGTGAAACTGAGGTCAAGTTTCAAGGTGCATGGCCAATTCCCGTTATGATTGTTAAGAAAATGAGACATCAGGGATTAATTGGGGCCGATGCTTTGCACGGGAGTGGGGGCTATCATTAATTTCAGAAAAGCCGAAATGGAATGGTTTGGAGACATACAAATTACACGTTCCCTATAGGCACCAGAATGAATACTAGGCTGAAGCCAGTATCACTGAGACAACCGGTAGCAAGGTTATCGACGATGTTCTTAAGGAATACGCTGATATCTTTGATACCGCTCGTCCGAAAGAACTGGTTAGGAATCCTTTAGTAGTGTACGATCCCTACCAATTGTCATCCTATTAGACAACATGCTTATCGATTACCTTTAACAAAGCAGCATATTGTGGAGGAGCGAGTCAAGGAGATACTGGATGCAGGCGTAATAAGGCCTTCATCATCTCCTTGGGCATCTCCCATCACCCTTGTAACTAAGTAGGATGGGACGACCTGATTTCGCAGACTACCGACGTCTTAATGAGGCAGTACCAAGGGATAATTTTCCATTGCCCAATATTTCTGATATATTTGATAGTATGCTAGGAGCAACTCTGTTTTCTACGATGGACTTGAAGTCTCGTTATTGGCAGATTCCAATGGCAGCCAAGGATATTGATGATTTGACTGGATTAACGGTAGCACAAAATCAAGCACCGTCTCCACTACCACAACGTAAGCAACCGAGAACTATTAGATGCCATAACTGTGGACAATTAGGACATACTGAACGACAGTGTCAGCAAACAACTAGTAATAACCTGACGTCTAGTAACCGACTGACAAACCCGAAAAAGTCTGTAACATGTTATAATTGTGGCAAGAACGTACATATAGCGCCTGAATGTCGAGCTAGCAAGATGCCTGACCACAGCATGCCGAAACAACAACAGCAACCTGCTCGACAGAATCCACCGAGCCAGCAGGAGCAGCAACAATCACGACCGACCCAAGCGCATGCATGAGCAAGAACCACAGGAGTCTAGGAAATGACCCGCCCATCACCATGACCGCACATTCGATAATAAGTGTTGGAAGTGTGGCGCAGCAGGTCACTTAGAGTCACAATGCCCATATTACAACTTTCCGGTTGAAGACATGGAGGTGGATGCGATGACCACACCCGCAGTTCCTGGTCCAACTGCTATTAAGTGAGACGATGAGTCGCGGGAATGAAGTCGATACCGGTAAGTATAGCATAGATATCTTAATCGATACTGGTGCCAGTACTTCACTCATTAGGAGTGACATTTGGAAGACCATGTTAGGCGCCCGACAGGTCTTGTTAGCTGTAAATGGATCGCCCATTGACGTGCTAGGTGAAACTGAGGTCAAGTTTCAAGGTGCATGGCCAATTCCCGTTATGATTGTTAAGAAAATGAGACATCAGGGATTAACTGGGGCCGATGCTTTGCACGCGGGTGGGGCTATCATTAATTACAGAAAAGCCGAAATGGAATGGTTTGGAAAGACATACAAATTACACGTTCCCTATATGCACCAGAATGAATACTATGCTGAAGCCAGTATCACTGAGACAACCGGTAGCAAAGTTATCGACGATGTTCTTAATACGCTGATATCTTTGATACTGCTCATCCGAAAGAACTGGGTAGGAATCCTTTAGTAGAGTGCACGATCCCTACCAATTGTCATCCTATTAGACAACGTGCTTATTGATTACCTTTAACAAAGCAGCATATTGTGGAGGAGCGAGTCAAGGAGATACTGGATGCAGGCGTAATAAGGCCTTCGTCATCTCCTTGGGCATCTCCCATCACCCTTGTACCTAAGAAGGAGGCGACGACCTGATTTTGCATAGACTACCGACGTCTTAATGAGGCAGTACCAATGGATAATTTTCCATTGCCCAATATTTCTGATATATTTGATAGTATGCTGGGAGCAACCCTGTTTTCTACGATGGACTTGAAGTCGGGTTATTGGCAAATTCCAATGGCAGCCAAGGACATCAAGAAGACAGCGTTTGTGTGTCCAGCTAAGCTGTTTGAATGGAGCCGTATGCCCTTTGGATTTTGAAACAGCGGCGCGGTTTTCCAACGCGCCATGAACGCGGTTTTCCAGGTTACATAGGTAAATTTATGCATGTTTTTGTCGACGACATTGTGGTATATTCTAGAAGTCACAAAGAACATGCTCGTCATTTAGCCCTCGTTATGAAGAGATTACGCGACCATACTCTCCAACTGAAGCGTAAGAAGTGCGATTTCGCAAGCAAGCCGGTAGATCTGCTTGGTTATCACATCTCTGCGACTGGTATCTCATCCCAGATACAGAAGGTTAAGGTCATCCGCGAGATGGCGCCTCCGCAGGATGTAGCAGGAGTCAGGACCATTTTGGGTGCGACTGGCTATTACAGGTCGTGCGTACTGGGTTACGCAGAGATAGCCCATCCCCTAATTGATCTGACGAAAAAGTACCGACGATTTGAGTTGGGTAAAGAACAGCAGGTGGCATTTGACAAGTTGAGACTGTATTAGCCTATCCTGATCTGAAGAAACCCTATCGTCTGTACACTGACGCGTCTTATGCGATAGGTGCAATTTTGGTGCAGGAAGATGACCATGGCATGGAGCGAGCCATCCAATATGTAAGCAGTACTCTCAAGGAATCCCAGCTTAACTGGCCGGTTATTGAGAAGGAAGCTTACGCTGTGGTCTATGCCCTGAAGAAATTGCGGCCCTATCTTTTTGGTGTTGATTTCACTGTGTATACAGACCACAAACCTCTTAAGAGTTTGTTTGTAGGTGAAGTCTGTAACACAAAAGTTCAACGTTGGGCAGTGCTAATCGATGAGTATGGGTGTAAGATTGAGTACATCAAAGGATCCCATAATGTCTGTGCGGACATGTTGTCTCGGTTGAGACAGCCTCAGGAAACTGCAACATTCGACACCGGTGATTACATACTTCCGGAAGTGGAGGATGGAATTCTTCCCTATATTCCGATGGAAGTATATGGTATTCCGTACCAGGAACTATGCGACGAACAGTTAGCTGAATTTCCCGAGATGTTTGTCGATGTTCCTGATGAGTATACAGTACATAACGGTGCTCTGTACTGTACTCGTGCCCCGTCAGCGTTGGACGCTGAGTATCCACATGTAGTTTTGCCGTCACGATACTGTACGTTAGTAATGGAGGAAGCACACCATCGTGCGGGACATCAAGGATTACAAAAGACCTCGAGTTTAACGACAAGTTATACGCCTTTTTACCTCACATATGGCAGGCGTGACAGATTGCCTATGGCGATGCCTGTGGATGGATTTCAGGATTTGGTCGATCGTCTCACCAATTTGAATAATGCATTGGTGAGAGCTCGTGCAAATACTGAGCATTCCCGAGAGCATCATCGCGAGGCTATTAATAAACGAGCCAACGCTGCTGAATTTTAGGTGGGAGATTCTGTTGTTGTAGTGGCGAACGAACCGATGAAGCCGACTACCCGTAATGACCCCGAGTATGAGATCTATAAGATTAACGGCCCTGTAGCCCATATACGACAGAGATCTGGTAAAACCCAAGTCCTGAATGTGCGTAAACTTCGGATTGTCGATCCTGAATTATGTTAGGACAACGTCCATCAGCGACCGATTAGGAAACCCGGTAAGGCTAGCCACCCGGAACTGGAGAAGGTAGTTCGATTCTGTAAAGAACCGTAACTTCCTATCCTGGTTCCCGAGGGAACAGCTGGTCCCTCAGGTATTTCCCAACATCCTAGTCGAGTGGAAAAACCAGATCAGGTGGTCGTAGAACCAATGGTAACCGAACCCATTGTTACACCAGTTCCCGACATAGAAATGACGAATGAGCATGAGTCAGTGGCAGATGAACCCATGCCTGATGACACATCCGAGATGAGTGTGGATGATGACAGAAATGATAGATTAGCACATATTTTTGTGCAGAGCTCCAAAGTCAGGTCACAATTTGCGGAAACGATGACTGATGCGCAATTCCATCGCTATATAACAGCAGTCATCAACCGTCATATCCCGTTCACTATTCGTTAGATGATCAACTCGTCGGTTTGTGTCATTGTGAAACCTATTCAGTGTCGTTGTCAAATTTGTGCATACTCCGAGAAATTAGTTTATCATAATTCAACATCGCCCGACAATCAACTGTTAATTACCTATAATGTGCCTCTAGTTTATATTTTGCGTTAAAATCCAATCTCTAAATCGGATAATGAATCTGTGTAAGGTTTTTATTGTGTTAGCTATAGTTTCCATAACCATAGTCCATGGGAGAAGACCTACATTGGTAAGTATGTTTTTGATGGCTGTTGAATACCAGATCACTACCCGTATGTTACATATCACTGCCTCCACATTACCTATTATCAAAATGGTATTATGGGAGTTCTACCCATGGGTAATGATGTTGTCTACATCCAGATATCTACCCATTAATGGGCAGTTCCCTGAAGACTACCATAATTTTAGTGGAGGGGAGTGGATTTATGGCCTGTGATCTATATGTGCAAAAGCCGCTGGCATTATAGGCCCATAATGGCCTACGAACACCAATATTTCAAGGTGTTGCAGTTCTCAACATAACCAACATTGAAATTTCTGATGTTTTAAACCAATTCCAAATTGTAAAGTGCCTTGAGACCGTCAAATGGGACCATTTACGCAAGGTTAAGATGGTCAGTTTGGCACCCTTATCGGATATAGATATCACCGCGACCGGTATCGACAAGTTAGGTCGTAGTGAGGTTATTATTATTGTATTTGTTACATGCATTATATTTCTATTTGTTTGATATTTTTCATATCGGTGTGGCGTTTGGCCGAAGATCAAACAATGTTGCATCGCCTGTTTGCTAAAGTCAAAGGAGACGCCTCAAGATTCAGGTGAATCTATGCGGGATGGGCAGTGCACCGCTTGTACGTCTCGGGAATTGATCAACCCAGGCGGATTAACTGACGAACCGATGCGAATGGGCAGCCACGCGGAAAGTGGCATCCCACTAAGGGTTCCGGCAAGCACTGTGCCATCCCTGGCATATCCTTTGACACACCTTTGTACCCGGTAGGTAACCATATAGTGTATCTGTAGATACATTTTACTGTATTAAACTGTATTACAGTGATTATTCATCTTGTTGTGGTACGACACGTCATTAACATCTTTTACGCGGTCGTACCGTTTCATTATTGTTGTAAATATGTACAAATTTTATATTTCTTTTATTCCATTTTATCTTTTAATGTTTATAATTTGTTTGTATTGGTATATTTGGTTAAATTTTAGTTAAATGCACACACCTAGTGCACACAGAAGCTTGTCCGGCATGAGATCCGTTCTCATGGCCGACGTGCATCCAGCGTGTGCTCGAACCGGAGACACGTGGTAGCCAGGGGGTGCTGTAATCCGGGATGACTCTGGTCACCGTGAGCCTCTCCCTGTGCTTGGCATACGTTACTAGTGCGATGTAATCGCCCGAGCCGCATGGCGTATGTCCATCACACGCAACTGTGTTGCACGTAGGATTGTTATTGTTTTAGTTATAATATTTATGACTTTGTTTATTTGAGTACCGATTGTGTGACGATTGTACTTATTGTTTAGTTATAGTTTGTTTTGATGATTTTGTATATAGTTATATTTTGAAGGTGATGAGATGGTATGAATATTCGTTTAGTGGATGAATGTGGAGATGAGTGGCTGTAGATGGCGCACAGCTAGTTAAATGAACCGGTCATTTAACTTCGGTCGATGGGCATATGTAAATATGGGATTTATGGATTAGCTACCCGCGAACCCCACCGGCTACCTTTTGGTACCCGGGTAAATATTTGCAGATGACCTTTTTGACACTGTGCTGGTCAAGTATGTTTTGTGTCACATCCTCAGTCATGAATATTCATAACATCGTCATCACAATACGGCACCGTATATAGGACCAACAATTGCGGTCGCTATAGACAGTGAGTATTTGTATATACGTCATCAGTAATAGGGCCAATTATTACCAGTAAGCAAAGAGGTATATTCCTAGTAGGTCGCTATGACAATAGATGAGTGGTGTAGCTTTTATGTAGTTTATTTATATCCGTATCGGGATATCCGATTACGCCACCATTATTATTAGTTATACACATTGCTTACAGGAGGTAGGAATTATATATTGTATGTGAATATTTAGAGGGTTTATAAATTGATGATTATGATCCCTGGTGATGGATAAATTAGTTTAGCCATGTTTGATGTGTGTTTGATTAAGATTGGTTGCTACAATCAATCTAGTTTTGTCATTTTCATAATCAGGATTTAGATAGTATAATTCAGACTATTCAACCCACGCAGAGTCATAATCGGTCATAATCATTTATAGGAATCGAACTGAATCTTTAACCCTTTGAAGGTGAGAAACTGGTCCTGTTACTTTAATATAAGTTATAGATACCGTGTTGGTAAGACGCTGTTGGATTAAGATCAAGATAGATCTTAAGATGATTTCTTGGTACTTAACACAGCAAGGTCTTACAAGATGGTTTATTAAGATGGATATTTACATGATTCGAAGAAACAAGTCAGATTGCAGAAATGGTGTATACAGATCCAGTTATATGATTCAGCACTGCGTGGAAATCCCGTGACATATGCGTATTTCTGGTAATAACCCAGAATGTACATGACAGGTAAGAGATCACCTAGGCACACGTCATGACATCTCATAACCATTAGTTATCGTATCCAAATATAATGTACTAATGATAAAGTAATCCTGTTAGGTTAATACTTGAATGGTTAACGCTCTTGTCACAACAGAACAATGAGTAAGTGGAATGGAAGTATGCAGGGAATGGATGCTTGACGAGGTTTGTCAAAGCAGATTTGTATATGTAATCTGTCAAGATGCATCACTTGCAGACTGGTCTTGACCGGTTGAGTCCGACCGTATTTTGAGCATTGGCAAGACAGTGTTAACCAATCAAAGTAGCTAGATTTTGGAAATCACCAGGGAAGCCCTCTTCTATGTCATTATGATCTACGTCATGCACGGAGCCACTTTTACTGTATATAAGGACATGCATGATGGTAGAAACTTTAATCTTCCGATTGCGCTGTTCCAGAGCAGTTTACCATCAGCAATTGAAATTCAAGTTAGAATCTTTGTTAGGAAAGTTAGTTTTGATAGTTAAAGCTCTTACAAGTATTATTAATCTGCGATGCAATCGCAGATTATTGTTTTTACTCAGGATCTTTCTTATTATACTTATTATTATTAATCTGCGATGCAATCGCAGATTGTTATTTTTACTCAGGATCTTTCTTATTATACTTATTATTAATCTGCGATGCAATCGCAGATTGTTATTTTTACTCAGGATCTTTCTTATTATACTTATTATTATTATTATTATTATTATTATTATTATTATTATTATTATTATTAATCTGCGATGCAATCGCAGATTGTTATTTTTACTCAGGATCTTTCTTATTATACTTATTATTATTATTATTATTATTATTATTATTATTATTATTATTATACTTATTCTTCCTTCAAAAGTTTAGACCGCATCTCCTCCTAGAGTTTTCATCCGATCAACTCCAAACTTGGTCGATGGCTATAACTTTCATTTTGGCAAAGTTTGGCAAGGTTCCAGACCATTGGCCTTTGAATTTTCGTCCATGCATACCACTAACACATATCCCCCTACTATAATATATATATATATATATATATATATATATATATATATATATATATATATATATATATATATATATATATATATATATATATATTATAGTTGGGGGATGTGTTTTTTTCAAATTATTGGCAAGTGTCTCTCAATACCTAAACCCCACTCGACCATTGATTTAAAACAATTTCACCATGATGGATGTTCAGTAATTTTGAGAGGCTTACAGTTATTCAGTAATGGCAAATTGTCATTATAAAATAATTTAAAAGCGTGGAAACTGAAGTTTCATTAAAATTAAACTAACTGTCATAATCTGTAACATCATATCACGTGACAAAGATAACGAACAAAATTCGCGATCTTCTTAACTACCGAGAGCGGGTTGCGTTCGCATTTCCGTATTATATATGACACTGCTAGTATAGGATGCCGTTTATAAAGATTTTCCAGCTTGCCCAATCGTTGAGCAGCTCTATAATAATAATGATAATAATAATGATACCCGATTCCATCTATCCGGATAAACGGGTACTCGCTTAAATAAAGGAATTGCTTCGTCATCTTCGACATTTTTACGCAAACTATTTCATTCATAAAGATCTATTTATATTTTCCCGCATAAATTTGTAAACAAACTGAATTGACCAATTGACAGTGGATTTAGAAAATTCGGCCTTCTGACGTAATGTAACGCTAAGTTTGATTGGATAAAACGCCAGTAATGCGTGCGTATTTAGCGATCGAAAACTGGTGGTAGCTTGAGCCGATAATACGTCCCGTCGCTCCCGGTGTCTAATTGTCTCTTGTCGGTATTACGTCCCATCGGACTAGGAACGTAATTTTTTCAAGCCGATAATACGTCCCGTCGCTGCCACAGGGTTAAGTGGAAAGATTCGGATTTATGGCATTTCGTACTTTGTGTAGTTATACTTATCAGAGAAAATAGAAGTCGGATTAGTTTATCCTATATGAAGGGTCAAAAGAGTAGGTGTTGAGTGCATTTTGTCTTACCTCTCTACGGGTCAGTTCCCCGATCTGTGACTATACGTGGTTCTAATCCAGGTGTGAGGTATGTCAGTTTCCGTTAAACCAGTTTCAATGAAGAGGAATGAATAGAGTTCATCGTCTGTCGTGTTGCTGGTGCATGGTATGCTACCCTCAGGTATATGAATCACGAACTGAGTGTGGATATTGTCAGCCTCTTCCACTGTGATTTGTGGAAGAGGTCCGCTATCTTCCGTCTGTGTGTGAGATGATGGCTCAGATATGTTGTCGGCAATGTGTTCAATCCCAGTTGATTCTGTGGGTGTTGTGGCTTGATCTGGTGTGTGGACCTCGTTAGGTTGTTCCGTAGTGGGTGTGTTGTCTTCCTGTGTTGCCTGTCTATCTCCAGACACAGATTCTGAGGCAGTGGCGTTGGTTGCTGGTGTTGTCTGTCTTGGTGGAGGAACAGGTATCCTGAAGCTAGAGTAATCTTTGATCTTGATTACTCTAGTGTTACCAGCCTGTCGAACAAGTTCCTTGATCTGTTGTTTCGAGAAGAAATGGTTTTTTTCACAGTGGGCTCTGGCTTCCTCTAAGCGGGTAAAGCTGATTCTGCAATAGCTGCAGCTCCAGAAGCCACTCTGTTCGTGTATAACTCTTATGTGCCTTCTTAGCCCAGTGCGTTGAGAAAATTGTGCATTGCACCTTTTACACTGACAATTTTCCATACAGGTGAGTATGAGACTGTTGGCTAACTGATTCTATGTTTTTAACATGGAAAGGAGCAAACGTAGTGGTCAGTGTGACTTTTTAAGATAGACATCTACTACAACGTCATAGAAGGGTTTCCATGGCATGGAGTTTGGTGATTCTAATTAGTTTAAAGACCAACTCAGATTTTGGAATCAGCAATCTGCATGATTAATACCTATAGGGTCCAACATGTGCAGTTGGTGTATCCAGTACTTCTCTTGTTCTTTCCTGATACGAGTTTTATCAATGTCCTCAGGATCGTGAGGGAGAACTTTTATAATTTTATAGGACACATTTTGTCCAGTATGATTGGGTAAATTAAAATGTTTGCAACGGGGGTATCTTTGTTTTTTAATATCCCTTAAATGTTCTTTCACTCGTACATGGAACTCACGTTTTGTTTCACCCACATACTGTTTGTGACATTGTGTGCATGTGAGTAGGTAAATAACATTGCGTGTATCGCAATATGTTTTAACCTTACATCTGTATTTTAGACCCGTGTGTGTGCTGGTGAATTCACGTTTACTGTCCATATTCTTGCAGAAGAAACAATTTTTTCTTGTGCATGGATAGATTGGATTTTGGAAAGTTTTTCCTTTTGCCTTGCTTTCTATGTAATAAGAGATCATACATTAACTCTAACCCTAAAAGTTGTTAAAGAAATTTTTTATTTTCTCATAGAAAATGCCCATTTGAAGACCAATTGAAGAAACCTTTTGAAAATTTATCACTATAATGACTGCCTCTGTTACCGAGCTAGTCATGCCAGGGGGTCACAATTTGAATGTTAAACGTTTAAGTGAGCTCTATTCTCATTTGGATGGTCTGTTAATGCGAGTTTGCCTCTATATGGGTATATGTAACCTTTGAAAAGTTGGAAATCAATTTAACTGAAAGATGCTGCTGCCTGGTACATGTTATAATACAGTGTACAACTGTTTAACCCATTTCCTCTCAGCAATCATGAGAGTTATATCTGATATGGGTATTATAGTAATGAAAAGCATTTGAAAGTATTTGAAGTATTTTAAATACTTTTAGAAAAGTATTTGCATTTGCACTTGCATTTGAACAAAGTTGAAAGTATTTGCACTTACATTTGCATTTGAACCAATGTGAAGTATTTGCATTTAAATACTTTCGAAAGTATTTGACCCCAGGTCTGCCAACGAGGTTCTGAAAACAAGTGCTAGAACAGGCACACAAGAGGGCAGACCACCAAAGTTTACAGAAGACCTTGTGCCTGATCCACGACTCATTCCTGTGGAAATCCTTAAGGAAGGATGTCATTGAGATGTTAGACCAATGCCCGACCTGCCAGGTAAATCGGCCCGTTACCACCTGTCCACAGTACACTGAGATGACAATGGCAAAGTAACCGGGACAGGTTGTTGGCATGGACCTTATTGGACCTTTTATAGAGTCCACCAAGGGTAACCGATACATCATGACTGTGGGTGACCATTGCTCTTCCTGGCAGAAGTGTATCCCATTCCTTCCAAGAGGGCAGAAAAGATTAAAGACAAGGTCTTTAATGAGCATTGCGCAACCAAGATCCTGATAACCGAATTCAAGGAAAGGGAGTTGAAGAGCCTATACAAGGATTAGGATTATGGAACAGATCACTGTCGAACCAGTTCATATCATCGGCAGACGAATGGTAGAACAGAGCGGTTTAACCGCACCTTGAAAGAATTAATCCAGAAAGAGGTTAACAACCAGGCCATATCATGGGAAAATGAATCAGTGTCTGCTCTGATGGCATACCGCAATACTCGCCACACGACGACTGGCTATACACTATTATACTTGACACATGGTAGAAGAGGTAGGTTGCCAATGGCAATCCCAGTTGATGGGTTCCAAGATCTGGATGATAGACTCACAAACCTGAACAATGCCTTGCTCAGAGCTCGCTCTTCGACTGAAATGCCATGGGAGTACAACCGTAAGATGATCGATAAAAGATCCAATGCAGCCGAGTTCAAGCTGGGTGGTTCTGTCATTGTCAGGCCAAATCAGCCTATGACACTCACCACCCAGAATGATCCCAAATACGAGATATATAAGATTGTCATCAGAGATCAGGAAAAATGTGTGTATTGAATGTCTCAAAGCTGCGGATTGTTGATTCCGAAATGTGCTGGGACGGCACTAGGGAATGTCCAATAAGAAAACGCTTAACCAAAGCAGAATCCATATATCCATACAGCATAATCCATATAACCTGGATGCAAATCAGCCATAAAATTATCAAAGTCCAAATTTGAAAATCAATTTGCTTTTGATCTGGACTAGTCATAAGCATGGTATAGAAGAAATTTGTGAGGTTTGACTGAAATCCGAAATGATACAAACAATAGCACGAAAATAGAACACATTTCACACCAGAAAATCTTACCATCTTACGTCTATCCTTAATGTATATCAATCATTGCGGGAGTGAAATTATTAATTGGGACCTCCTAAATACTGCGCATTAATTCATCAAAATTAATCCAAAGTAGAAAATCTGGGATTTATCACTTAGCGCTTATTGTCTCCCTTTGTATGACAAATTTAGCGCGATGATGCTAATATTAGTACCCAGGTAGAGACTTGCTAATTTCAATTTTCAAAAGCTCTCGACTTGTTGAATATTTTGAAAACAATTCGACTGAAAGTTGTTGGTGGCTTAGCCACCAAAAACTTTCAGTCCAATTGTTTTCAAAATATTTATCATGTTCAGAGATATAACCTTTGGAATATGTCGTCTGCAAAAACTCAGTCAGATGGTTACTAGAGGTTTAAATACAATTTGAAGAAAATGGTCTCTAAAGGCAGGTAGGTGGTCTTTATAGCAGGTTATTCCCCACCACCACACAATCCATTTAACACATACACATCTGGCTGAATCACCGAGTTAGCAGCAGGGGTAGGTGAGCTGGAGTTGATTTAGAAAATAATTTGACTGAGTCATTGCTGCCTTAGGCAGCAACAACTTTCATTGCTGCCTAAGGCAGCAACAACTTTCAATCAAATACATTTCAAATATTTTTAAGAGCATAGATGTCAGAGCACATAATACATATCTTAAATATTTCTGCAGTATTAGAAAGGTTAATCTGTTAATTGGAATTTAATATCTAGTTTGGCAATAAAAATCTGACATGGTGATAAATCAATGGACGGTGGGAACAAACCATTATTTGCCCTATGAAAGTGAGACTGCAAATATTTAAGGAGTGATAACTCTGGCATTTGACTTCCTATCAGTTTCATTTTCACAACACAGATATTAGGTGCCGTCATTAACATTGTGACCAAGTTTGGTGTCAATCCGTCAAGAAATAACAAAATGAGCCGCCATTGTTGGTGACGGACAAACACATGGATGGACGGACATACAGAAGACGGATGGGGTTATCGCTATATGACAGCTGACTGACAAGTAAGCGGAGTTAAGAAAACCAATTTCGGCCTCAAAATCCATCAAATAAAAAAATTGAATATGGCAGCCAAGCACGCTAAAATTTGATTGGTCCACGGCGGCCTTGTTTTTTACCTATCAAATTCCCATGAACAAACTTTAATGGTCCATAATCATATACCCAAAATTTCAGCCCGATCCGTTTAGCGGTTCTGCAGACTAAGTCATTTTCACGAATACTAGGTCATCCAAGATGGCCGCTGAACCATTTGGACAATCAAGTTCCTTCGAACAAACTTGGTTCAGCTCTTGCCCTACATGATATTTCGTGAGTTTTGAATCAATCCAACAAGAAGATTTTTAAAGCCATTTCCTAAAATCGGCCAAAATCCAAGATGGCCACCGGCCAAATCGGCCGATTGGCTTTGTTTGAATAAACTTGGATCCCTATGCCCTAAGGATACTTCCTGCCAAATATAATTGAAATCGGCCCAGTGGCTATTGAGAAGAAGTCGTTTAAAGGAAAAAGTTGACGGATGGACGGACGGATGCCATGGTATAAGCTCACTTGGCCATTCTGGCCAGGTGAGCTAACAAAGGAGAATGAATTTGACGAGAAAATGTTTGCGCGATCACTAACTATTACACTGCATTGGGAAGGCTGTATATGCTATGTAATTTATTACCCCACAGTTGAAACTTACCTCAATAGCTAAATAGTTTTCATATTTCTTTACAGGTTTAAATATTTAGAAAATTTTTGACACGAAAATGGTTATTAGACATCATGTATAATATATTTGAAAAGATATAATATAAACATTTCTATTATATTTCTTATGAATTGCAAGATGTTTTCCCCATGATGATTAGAGCATGATGATTAGAGTATGATGATTAGAGTATGATGATTAGAGCATATGCAGTCCACAAAAAAACATAAGGATATTATACTAGGTATATTACAAAAACATAGATATTTAAAATGGCCATATGATTTCATGAAAAATCTGCACATTTTGATGATTTTCTAAAAAATTACCAGGAAACAACTACATAATTTTAGTTGTAGCTTGGAATACCTCTCCTACAGCTTTGCCACAAAGAATTACACATATATGTAACATAATTAATCTAACTGGCTGGAATCTATAGTCAATTTTGTCCCTCTTTAAGAAATTTAGCCAATTCAATGCCTTTTATCGTTGCATACTGTCCCATTCAGTTGCTATAGTCACTAGTAAATTTGCCGCTGTAGTTCACCTATGCACAGTATTCCCAGGTAATTAGCAATTGGTGTATCCCCCTTTAGGAGAGAAGGAATGAAATTACCAGTACTCATGCACATTTACTATCTTTTAATTGTCATAAATATGAATTAACCTGTAATGCTGAGTTTTTAAATGGAAGGGTCAGTCTATAAAGCAAAAAATATAGGGGTGGGGGGATGGGTTGGGGAGGCGATCAAAATTAAGGTTGGCTGGGTGGCACATTTCCAGTCAACGGATGGTTCAAACTTTATCGGTTTGGCTGTTCTAATTTATGCAACTGCTTTTTTGTTCAGGGTAATTTTACCAACACGCAAACGAAATGATCATTCACGCCAAATTTTGAGGCCTGCTTTAGTAGGGATGGAGGAAACATTTTTTTCAATTAATTTATTTTAAAAAGGTCAAATATTTATTTTTCAGATATTAGCAAAAGGGATTCACATTGTATATAAATGGCATTAAAACTTACTAGCAATCAATACATGAAAACACAGATATACAATACATAGAACTTACTAGCAATCAATACATGAAAATACAGATATACAATACATAGAACTTACCAGCAATCAATACATGAAAACACAGATATACAATACATAGAACTTACTAGCAATCAATACATCAAAACACAAATATACAATACATAGAACTTACTAGCAATCAATACATGAAAACACAGATATATACATACATAGCTCACTAGCTACTCACTAGCAATGAATCGTGCTGACATTTCCTCTTCCTTCCTCTTCTAGAACCTAAAACAAAAAACAAATTGGCTATGATATTATGAATAGTACAGTATAACGTATGCATATGCACATGCATGTGTGTCTGTGCATGAATAAGTTTTTGCATGTGCGTGCATATGCGCATGAAAGCATATGCACGCAAGTGTGCATACATGAGTCGATGTGTGTCAGTGTGTCTGTACTGAACATGTTGCTGCGTGCACATGTCAGTGTTGCCATGGCCTTGCTTCAAACATTTTGCTTCTTTCTGTGAATAGGCAATATAATAACATTTATACACCTTCCATATTCACCTTGACTATCAGGCACAGATTCTTGACTATTAGATAAGGATTGTGGAGTTCGTGGACTACTGTGTTTAGCAGCAAAGCGACTAGATTTGCGAGTAGCTACTGGACTTGTCAACAGTTCATGAGTAGATGCTTGATTGAACTGCAGAAAACAAGAGAAAAGCATGCAAATATCACTGAGTAGGGACTCGAATCGTGTTAAAACAAACACAGGACCTAGCATTTGAAAAATTAAGATACTAAACGAAGTAGTGCTTAGCCAGCCATAATGGTAGACTTCCCAATGTATTTCCTCAATATCATTGTTTGTGGGGAGGAACGGTATTGTGGCTGGAAGGGAGGCAAAGTAGCGGAATGCTTCGCATCTGGTGGAGCAAATTCCAAGACGTGAGAGATGAAAGCGCTCATACATGTCCTGGTACCACCCAAAAAGCTTGAGGCAGTCCCGGGCCACACACGTATAACGGCTCCTCTGGAACTTCTACCCAGCCATCGTGCTCCTATTTATGACTTAAAAGGTCACAGCCACAATTCTCTGTAATCTTATTTTAATTTTGCATCGCTTTGATCGAGTGAAAGTTTAAGACACAGAGGTAAATGCATGGCTGGGCCCTGCCATGAGTGTTGTGCCGTCATAAGTGTTGTGACATCAGAGCATCAGAGTGCAGACGGGTACATATTGAAGATTTTTGGTGTATCTCCTTACTGGAATTGTATGTCTCTGAAGATCAACCACTATTAGAGAACTGTTGAATGCAGCACGTCTACACTTGCCTCTAATAATGATCAACAATGCAGACGTCTCACTTTCTCAATGGTAACGAAGAATATTTATGTCTACCGGGGCCTGTTCTTTATTATCTATCTTACTGTCCTGTTCCATGCAAGAGCAGGGTTGCTCTCCTATTATTATGTTGGAAAGGGCCATGACCATAGATGCCTAGTGGGTATAGGATGTCGCCTGAAGGTGTTGCTAAGTCATATCGCAACATCTTCCTACAACGTCCCATACCCACTAGGCATCTATGGTCATGGCCCTTTCCAATTATTGATTATTATGATGTTGGAAAGGGCCATGACCATAGATGCCTAGTGGGTATGGGATGTTGTAGGAAGCTGTTGCGATATGACTTAGCAACACCTTCAGGCGACATCCTATACAAAAATGATACCACCCAAGGGTAGGTAACTCTGCAGTTAAAGCATATACAGTTTACCTGAATTCATGGAGTTACTTCCCCCTGATATTTTCCCCTGGATGACTGTTTTGGATTTGATGGTGGAGAGAGCTGTTGCTATAGCAGAGCAGCGCCGTTGTGCAACATCTAATCCAACATAGCGAAGGTAACTATCAGCAGCCGAGATGCCTCACTAAGCTGGGTGGTGCTGAAAGATGTTGCTGAGATAGCAACAACTTTCAGCAACAGCTTATTTTAAAGGCCAACATTAAAGAAGGGATATTATTGTAAATTTTATATTTATAATTATTTATTTTCTTGTTTATTTATTTCAATTTATAGCTTGTATAAATTTTATTTAATGGTCTGTGTACATATGCTGAGCAAACTAGAAATAGTATATACATGTATAATTTAGGCAATGGCAGTTTTGAATATTGTCCATGTTAATTTACTCCATTGTTACCTGAGAACTCATGTTTCAAGTATTGCTCAAATCTCTGACCAGGAACCAGTCTGTCCCACTCACCACCCCCTGCCCAGATAATCGAACAGAGGATCACCACCACCTAGGCAAAGTAACTAGACGAAGGTTTTAAGAGGGTATCCAACATTAGTTGAGTGCTAGCTATTCTGGTGTAGGCTAGAACAGTGGTACTTCTTATGTTGGATAAACTCTGCATCTATGAAGCTAGCCTTTAGTTGCCAGGGCAAGTCTAAACTGGGATTTTGGTAGTTTCCATAGAAAATATAAACAAATCTCTGAGCCACTGTTGCCTAAGGCAAATATCTTTAGTTCGATATTTGCTGGTGAATTATAAACATATTATTTTACAAGTGGCTTCTCTATTCATTATTACATGTAAGAGATTTGTTGGTATTTTCGATGGTACATTTTAACTTTGACCTGGCTAGTTAAATTACTTTGTCTTATGATTTAATAAATACTATAGTATGTTTTGTGCCTGGTGTTGCTGGGAGCGATTGCTGTGCCATGCAGAAATGGCAGCCAGCAACACCATTTTCAAAATATACTATAGACTGTCCACTAAAGAAAATCAGTCCTAGAGGGTATTCCAGTGTTCACAAAACACTGGGGCCTAATTAGAAACGGGTTGATGGGAGCTTCTGCTGTATCAGCCAGCAGAGACTAACAGGAGCTGTATTTTCAAAACATCCAGTGAGACAATTTAGGTCCTTAGGGCCTGGAGAACAATAGGGCCCAATGATAAAGCTGTGATCAGCCCATATTTGATGGCTCCTAATAATGTTTCAAATGGCTGACCAATGGTCAGAGGGCTGAGCAAATACATTAACCTAGATCCTTAAGCATAACACATTATCAAACGTATATTCCACCCAAATGACTGTTGCTATGGCTACCGATTGCTATTGCTACTGCTAGTACGGTTGCTATCACTACTACGCTACCTGTTGCTATGGCTACCAATTACTGTTGCTACTGCTACCGCTACTACTACTGCTACTGATACTACTGCTATTACTCCTATCGCTACTGCTCCTACATTAGCCGCCATCTCAACACGATGATGCTGCTGGTCCGTAGCTTAAAAGTAAAGACTATCCCCATATCTATAATTATGAAATATCAGTAAGACGATACATATATATATTTTAAATAGGAATTATTATAGCTATTGTAAATTATTGCTTGTAAATGGAGTTCGATATTTGCTGTTGAATTATAAACATCATATTTTACAAGTGGCTTCTCTATCATTATTACAGATAATCCTCCCGACCGATAAGAGTTATCCCCCTTGAAACTACGTTAACACCTAACAGCAAGAAAATTATAACACTCCTTTGCTGAAGACGATTCACGAATAACTGAACCATTTAACTGTGACAAACTACATTTTATCAACATATCTTACACGGGTTATTTCAAGGCAATATCGCCAAAGATACAACTTTATATTATACAAAATCAACTGCTAATTCCCTATTCCATAGTGGTGTAGTTTTATGAGTTATACCAATCGGATGATGTCAAAATCATAACCCCTCCCTTGGTCTAGAAGGTCCTCTATGATGCTACATACGGTCTGCATATCACGAATATTTGACCTTCCTAGGCAGCAGCATCTTAACTCAGGGAGTTGCTCATCAATGAGGTATCAGAACCTCTTAGTTCGTGACTTGGACTAATCCATCATTGGGTCTCATAACTTACCATAGGGTCAAACAGGGAAATGTCCTTGAAACTAAAAATATCTATATAACAGCCGATCTTGCAGTACCCCAAAGGTTATATTCATTATTGCATTCGGAGTGTTTATGCAATTATTTCTAGACACTGCAACAAGTCAGGCCATTGCAGGAATGATATGCAATTTCACATCATACAAGTCCTCTCCTCAGACCCACAGGACACAGAATCCACTAAATGGAGAAGACAAAATTACATTGTATGGTCCCTCAAGGCATCAACAATGTGGGCTAAGAGCGCATTAGATGGACGCACACTAAAGTGAGCAATACCAAACAGAAGCTGCACCAGCAAATGCTGACGTAGTTATCATCTTTCATTTCTGTGCAACATACTCTTATTGGCATTACATTCTCCTTAACTCTGTAGACATATCTTTCCTAGTCCACTGTTACGAGGTCAACGATCTATGATGTCATCGCTTTACACTCTCTGCCAGGCAACGAGAAACACACACCTTTATGATGTCAAAAGTTACCCCAGAAATGTATTGACATCACCAGGCAATGACGATATTGGATTCCTTTGAACCACTAACTTTCATCATCCAATGGCATTGTGCTAACATCACAGTCTCTAAGCTGTGCATCTATGCTGTCTTAACTAAAGCTTTCTCTAAATGTATTCTAAGTTAAAGAAGTACCAGTTGATAGACTATATCGGTCATTTTCTACTAGTTGTGGTTAAATCGCGCATTCACAGGAACTATATTTTAGACTCAGTGCATTAGCAGTGATTCTTTTTACCTGTAACAGGGGTAGTTGGCATGGGAAGCCCACACCGGAAATTTAAATATAAAGTTTGTGGCGGGCTTTTCTCCTGTATTATGGCAGGAGGCTGCAATAGGCAAGCCAGGAAAGTACATGACGGAATATGCAACTGGTTTTGCAGCATATGTGACTTGCCACTGAAGCGCAGGGCCTACGTCAGGAAGCACCTCATGGTCGATCACGAACTATCAGAACAAAATAGCAACAAGATGCTAGAGCAAACCTGTATGGTGGCTAGCAGAAGAATGGCGTACAAACTATCGATGTTGCCAAAAACTAAAAATAGATATGGGCTGAAACACAAACCACTAAAGAACTTTAAGATTCCAAACTCAGCAGGAAAAATTTTAGTCTACCTAACTTAAGCCGGCGTAACAAACCCAAAACAGAGAAAAGCTGTATGCAGCCACTAGCATTAGTCTGGACTAAGGTCCCTGGGCCAATTGAGATTTCTTCAGATAGTGATGACCTAGCCGACGATGACATCACTTCCGCATCCGGTATACGAATGCCAACTACAAATCATAACTCGATGTCCACAGTAAGTGACCGCATTTCATTCCATGCCATAGCTTTAGATATGCATAGATTCATTATAGACGAAAACCAATTGTTTCCAACATATCCGTTCATGCCAGAACTGATATCCTCTGTCAAGCAACACAGGAATTGTTCAGGGTCAAGGGCGTGCCTAGCATGGAGTGGTCTCTAGAACTGACGATGGCAAGTGAGGACTCACTTTATAATGCTGCGGCACTAAGTATACACGACAGTGCCAATTCCAAGTGATAGGAAAACCCATGAATATTTGATCCAGAGATCCCAGACACTATGGGGGCAGATGGAGGATGTGTCCGAGTTTAATTGTGCATGCCTCCACTGCCGGATGGGTATGAGCTAGACCCCTGGTTCAGATCCTAGAAGCTAGAACGGTATTTCAGTTTACTGAGTGTTTCCAACTTCCACACCATACGCGTCCCGAAAAGGGTCACCGATGCACAGGCACGGGACTAATACACCTCTTTTAGTTTAAATCTGCCAAGATTTCACTAATTCGTTGCCATTTTATTCTCTCTAGTCTAGTTTTTAAAAAAACAAGAAAAAATGTTAACTTCAACTTTTGCACTTCATTAATTTAAATTGTCATGGGGAAGGAAGCCTTAGTCTTAGAGACTGTCCAAATTTATCCTCGCACTTTTCCGTGATGTCACAATCTCACGTGCCAATACAACTGTTGTGTCTGATCTCCCACATCCCTCCATTAGACTGACTCGTCTAGACATGACCCACACAGGCCGTCACAGGATTGCGGCCAATGGTCAACAGTCAGAAACGTGGCAACACGTGTTCCTGAACTACTGGACATATGAAACACCAGTTCTTTATCAAACCCATAAAATCTTTTGAATCTTCTTACAGCAGTGTACACTCCACCCAGATGGGGATAACAACCAATAATTACAAACCTTGTACAAAAGAATCTGTAGTATCTACAAACGACCTCTGATAAGTATAAAAAAACCAATGAAACAAAATGTCTGAATATCGGAAAGACATCAGTACAGTCATCCCTCCAGCCCTCCGTCTTATCAGCATGGCAGTCCCCTCGCCCATGCCTGCTCTCAGCAAACCTCCATCATATCAGCACGGCAGTCCCCTCACCCATGCCTGGTCTCAGTAGTCATCCCTCCACCCCTCCATCTTATCAGCACAGCAGTCCCCTCACCCATGCCAGGTCTCAGTACAGTAATCCCTCCACCCCTCCATCTGATCAGCATGGCAGTCCCCTCGCCCATGTCTGGTCTCAGTACAGTCATCCATCCATCTTATCAGCACGGCAGTCCCCGTGCCCGTAACTGGTATCAGCACAGGTATCCCTCCATCTTATCAGCACGGCAGTCCCCTCGTCCATGCCTGGTCTCAGTGCAGCTGACATGGGTGGAGACACAACAGCGCACGACCCACAAATAGGCATTCTCTTACACACAGATACACCAGCCACTAGAGATATAAACTCCGGTGACTGATATTTTCTAAATAGTAGGGACAACCACAGCCCACTTGTCCCCATGCCATGGGCATGCTCAAAATCACCCAAGAAGGCTCTTAAGTAAAATTCTCAAAAAGAGCTGCACCACAGTTCCTAGCCACCGCTAACAGGCATGTGCGGTGCCACAACACGACCCCCTTACCATGCTCGGGAACCGCATGATGGGGCACTTGCGACGCCAGCGGCGCCCGGGCTAGATAGTATAAAAGAAAGCAAACGAGCTTCCAACCATTCAAACTTTGAGTCCAAAGCATACTCAGTGTAAGGTCTTAAGGAAACCTATTCCAGAGACAACACCTCACCTGTAATTATTGGCCACGTGCACAACCGAACAAAATGAGATGACCACTGGAAAGATTTACCAATCTAATTTCTGTGAATGTTCGCAAATGCACGATTTAGATTGATTCATGGCGGGCATCTTTCTTTGACGTATCAACTTTCCATGGACAAACTTGAATTGGGCTTAGGCCCCAATCATATCTCCCAAATTTCATCTCGATCCATTCAGTGGTTCTGTAGAAGTAATTTTCCCGAAAAGCAGGTCATCCAAGATGGCAACCGAAGCACTTGGCCAATCAAGTTCCTTTGAACAAACTTGGTTCAGCTCTTGGCCTAGACTATATTTCATGAGCGTATTTCATGAGTTTTAAATCGATCCGGTTCCAGAAGATTTGTAACGTCTCTGAAAATCGGCCAAAATGCAAGATGGCCACCAGTCAAATTGCCCGATCAGCTCCCTTTGAACAAACATGGATACCTATGGCCTAGGGATGCTTCCTGCCAACGGTAATTGAAATGGGCCCAGTAATTCATGACATTTTAAATTTTGCATTGCTTTAGTATGGGAGTTTTTGGCAGGAAAAAGATCCCAGATTGCCGCCAAGCCGTTTATTCAACAGTTTCGAAAGTGGCAAATTTGAAATTAACATACCCAAAAACCCTATATAAAAACAATTTCGGCTTCAAAATCCATCAAATAAAAATATCCAAAATGGCCACCAAGCGTCTTACATTTTGATTGGTCCATGGTGGCCATGTTTTTTAATGTATCAACTTTAATGGCCCTTAGTCCCTAAATATATCTCCCACATTTCGGCCTTATCCATTCAGCGGTTCTGGTCATTTTTGCGAAAACGAGGTGAATCAAGATGGCCGGCGAACCATTTGATCCATCAAGTTCTCTTGAAAAAAACTTGGCTTAACTCTTGCCCCAGATGATGTTTCATTAGTTTTGAATCGATTCCTCAAGCGGTTTCAGACATTTTTAAAGGCGTTTCTAAAAATCGGCTAAAATCCAAGATGGCTTAAACAAACGTGGATCCCTATGCCGTTAGAATGCTTCCTGCCAAATATAATTGAAATTGTTCCAGTCGTACCATTACGGTGTCAAAACTTGGAAATTTCAAATTAAATTAAATGATGAACAACAAAATTTGGTAGGAGATGGTGCTGGCATAGACGGTAACATCTTCCACCAAAATTGTTGAAAAGTGTACACCAGTTCCTGGGATATTGACAAAATAAGAATTAGACATAGAATATTGACATCAGAGTGGTCAGGGTCAAGAAGTCATTTAAAGAAAAAGTTGACAGACAGACAGACAGACAGACAGACAGACAGAGAGATGCCGGACAGTCGCCATAGCATAAGCTCGCTTGACGAGCTAATAATAATTTTTATCTTATTCTTAGAGAATCTTGTAATGTTACTAAGACACAACAACGTGAATGATGCTGTCTGTCTTATTGTTAGAGAATCTTGTAATGTTACTAAGACACAACAAAGTGAATGATGCTGTTTGTATTATTGTTAGAGAATCTTGTAATGTAACTAAGACATAACAAAGTGAATGATGCTGCCTGGCTTATTGTTAGAGACTCTGGTAATGTTACTAAGACACAACAAAGTGAATGATGCTGTTTGTATTATTGTTAGAGAATCTTGTAATGTAACTAAGACACAACAAAGTGAATGATGCTGTTTGTATTATTGCTAGAGAATCGTGTAATGTTACTAAGACACAACAAAGTGAATGATGCTGTCTGTCTTATTGTTAGAGAATCTTGTAATGTTACTAAGACACAACAAAGTGAATGATGCTGTCTGTCTTATTGTTAGAGAATCTTGTAATGTTACTAAGACACAACAAAGTGAATGATGCTGTCTGACTTATTGTTAGAGAATCTGGTAATGTTACTAAGACACATCAAAGTGAATGATGCTGTTTGTCTTATTGTTAGGGAATCTTGTAATGTTACTAAGACACAACAAAGTGAATGATGCTGTCTGTCTTATTGTTATAGAATCTTGTAATGTAACTAAGACACAACAAAGTGAATGATGCTGTCTGGCTTATTGCTAGAGAATCTTGTAATGTTACTAAGACACATCAAAGTGAATGATGCTGTCTGGCTTATTGTTAGAGAATCTTGTAATGTTACTAAGACACAACAAAGTGAATGATGCTGTCTGTCTTATTGTAAGAGAATCTTGCAATGTTACTAAGACACAACAAAGTGAATGATACTGTTTGTATTATTGTTAGAGAATCTGGTAATGTTACTAAGACACAACAAAGTGAATGATGCTGTCTGTCTTATTGTAAGAGAATCTTGCAATGTTACTAAGACACAACAAAGTGAATGATGCTGTTTGTATAATTGTTAGAGAATCTGGTAATGTTACTAAGACACAACAAAGTGAATGATGCTGTCTGTCTTTTTGTAAGAGCATCTTGCAATGTTACTAAGACACAACAAAGTGAATGATGCTGTCTGTCTTATTGTTAGAGAATCTTGTAATGTTACTAAGGCACATCAAAGTGAATGATGCTGTCTCTCTTATTGTTAGAGAATCTTGTAATGTGACTAAGACACAACAAAGTGAATGATGCTGTCTGTCTTATTGTTAGAGAATCTTGTAATGTAACTAAGACACAACAAAGTGAATGATGCTGCCTGTCTTATTGTTAGAGAATCTTGTAATGTTACTAAGACACATCAAAGTGAATGATGCTGTCTGTCTTATTGTTAGAGAATCTTGTAATGTTACTAAGACAGAACAAGGTGAATCATGCTGTCTGTATTATTGTTAGAGAATCTGGTAATGTTACTAAGACACAACAAAGTGAATGATGCTGTCTGTCTTATTGTAAGAGAATCTTGCAATGTTACTAAGACACAACAAAGTGAATGATGCTGTTTGTATAATTGTTAGAGAATCTGGTAATGTTACTAAGCCACAACAAAGTGAATGATGCTGTCTGTCTTATTGTAAGAGCATCTTGCAATGTTACTAAGACACAACAAAGTGAATGATGCTGTCTGTCTTATTGTTAGAGAATCTTGTAATGTTACTAAGGCACATCAAAGTGAATGATGCTGTCTCTCTTATTGTTAGAGAATCTTGTAATGTGACTAAGACACAACAAAGTGAATGATGCTGTCTGTCTTATTGTTAGAGAATCTTGTAATGTAACTAAGACACAACAAAGTGAATGATGCTGTTTGTCTTATTGTTAGAGAATCTTGTAATGTAACTAAGACACAACAAAGTGAATGATGCTGTCTGTCTTATTGTTAGAGAATCTTGTAATGTTACTAAGACACAACACAGTGAATCATGCTGTTTGTCTTATTGCTAGAGAATCTTGTAATGTTACTATGAAAGAACAAGGTGAATGATGCTGTCTGACTTATTGTTAGAGAATCTTGTAATGTTACTAAGACACAACAAAGTGAATGATGCTGTTTGTCTTATTGTTAGAGAATCTTGTAATGTAACTAAGACACAACAAAGTGAATGATGCTGTCTGTCTTATTGTTAGAGAATCTTGTAATGTTACTAAGACACAACACAGTGAATGATGCTGTCTGTCTTATTGTTAGAGAATCTTGTAATGTTACTAAGACACAACAAAGTGAATGATGCTGTCTGTCTTATTGTTAGAGAATCTTGTAATGTTACTAAGACAGAACAAGGTGAATCATGCTGTCTGTCTTATTGATAGAATCTTGTAATGTTACTAAGACACAACAAATTGAATGATGCTGTCCGTCTTATTGTAAGAGAATCTTGCAATGTTACTAAGACACAACAAAGTGAATGATACTGTTTGTATTATTGTTAGAGAATCTGGTAATGTTACTAAGACACAACAAAGTGAATGATGCTGTCTGTCTTATTGTAAGAGAATCTTGCAATGTTACTAAGACACAACAAAGTGAATGATGCTGTTTGTATTATTGTTAGAGAATCTGGTAATGTTACTAAGACACAACAATGTGAATGATGCTGTTTATCGTATTGTTAGAGAATCTTGTAATGTTAATAAGACACAACAAAGTGAATGATGCTGTCCGTCTTATTGTTAGAGAATCTTGTAATGTTACTAAGACACAACAAAGTGAATGAGGCTGTCCGTCTTATTGTTAGAGAATCTTGTAATGTAACTAAGACACAACAAAGTGAATGATGCTGTCTGGCTTATTGTTAGAGAATCTTGTAATGTTACTAAGACACAACAAAGTGAATGATGCTGTCTGTCTTATTGTAAGAGAATCTTGCAATGTTACTAAGACACAACAAAGTGGATGATGCTGTTTGTATTATTGTTAGAAAATCTGGTAATGTTACTAAGACACAACAAAGTGAATGATGCTGTCTGTCTTATTGTTAGAGAATCTTGTAATGTAACTAAGACACAACAAAGTGAATGATGTGTTTGTATTACTGTTAGAGAATCTGGTAATGCTACAAGGCACAACAAAGTGAATGATGCTGTCTGTCTTATTGTAAGAGAATCTTGCAATGTTACTAAGACACAACACAGTGAATGATACTGTTTGTATTATTGTTAGAGAATCTGGTAATGTTACTAAGACACAACAAAGTGAATGATGCTGTCTGTCTTATTGTAAGAGAATCTTGCAATGTTACTAAGACACAACAAAGTGAATGATGCTGTTTGTATTATTGTTAGAGAATCTTGTAATGTTACTAAGACACAACAAAGTGAATGATGCTGTCTGTCTTATTGTAAGAGAATCTTGCAATGTTACTAAGACACAACAAAGTGAATGATGCTGTCTGTCTTATTGTTAGAGAATCTTGTAATGTTACTAAGACACAACAAAGTGAATGATGCTGTTTGTATTATTGTTAGAGAATCTTGTAATATTACTAACTTGAAGAAAGAACAAGGTGAATGATGCTGTTTGTCTTATTGTAAGAGAATCTGGTAATGTTACTAAGACAGAACAAGGTGAATGATGCTGTCTGGCTTATTGTTAGAGAATCTTGTAATATTACTAAGACACAACAAAGTCTGTCTTATTGTTAGAGAATCTTGTAATGTTACTAAGACACAACAAGGTGAATCATGCTGTCTGTCTTATTGTTAGAGAATCTTGTAATGTTACTAAGACACAACAAAGTGAATGATGCCGTCTGTCTTATTGTTAGAGAATCTTGTAATGTTACTAAGACACAACAAAGTGAATGATGCTGTCTATCTTATTGTTAGAGAATCTTGTAATGTTACAAAGACACATCAAAGTGAATGATGCTGTCTGTCTTATTGTTAGAGAATCTTGTAATGTTACTAAGACACAACAAAGTGAATGATGCTGTCTGTCTTATTGTTAGAGAAACTTGTAATGTTACTAAGACACATCAAAGTGAATGATACTGTCTGTCTTATTGATAGAACATTGTAATGTTACTAAGACATAACAAAGTGAATGATGCTGTCCGTCTCATTGTTAAAATCTTGTAATGTTACTAAGACAGAACAAGGTGAATGATGCCGTCTCTCTTATTGTTAGAGAATCTTGTAATGTTACTAAGACACAACAAAGTGAATGATGCTGTCTGTCTTATTGTTAGAGAATCTTGTAATGTTACTAAGACAGAACAATGTGAATGATGCCGTCTCTCTTATTGTTAGAGAATCTTGTAATGTTACTAAGACACAACAAAGTGAATGATGCTGTCTGTCTTATTGTTAGAGAATCTTGTAATGTTACTAAGAAAGAACAAGGTGAATGATGCTGTCTGACTTATTGTTAGAGAATCTTGTAATGTTGCTAAGACACAACAAAGTGAATGATGCTGTTTGTCTTATTGTTAGAGAATCTTGTAATGTTACTAAGACACAGCAAAGTGAATGATGCTGTTTGTCTTATTGTTAGAGAACCTTGTAATGTTACTAAGACACAACAAAGTGAATGATGCTGTCTGTTGCACTTATACATAATAACAGTATATTGGGGATGTAATTTGCAAGCTAAACAACTGAGTTTTAAATTGATTCCCTAAGCGGTTTCGAAGATTTTTAAAGAAGTTTCTAAAAATCGGCATTACACATTACATATTGATAATCGACTTAGTTCAATAGCTGATGCAGTCATGTAAAATGCTGCGCATGGTTTTCAACTGCTTTGGTGAATTGGTAATTTCAAAGATTTACTCTATTCTAACACTTCACATTCTAGCATTGATATTATTATATGAGGCGTAGTGGTCAAGTGATGAGCGCTGGTAACTCAAAGCTTGTCAGCTCTCCTCCCGGCCAAGCTGTCGTATTGTCCTTGAGCAAGGCACTTCACTCTGCGTTGCCCTGGTCTATCTAGCTATAAATAGGTACCTCCAAGGGCAGTGTAGGTAATATGAATTAATAGCTTATGGTGCACCTGAGCTCCCTAAGGGAGAACAGGCCCAATGGCCAGGGGTAAGAGATGGAAAGTCACTGAGCACTTCAGTGAAAGCTAGACTGTAAAATGTAAACTTACTTATTAAAATGTCACATGTTGGATATTGCATACCCGATGCATATCTCTCATTTTTATGGGATACATATAAATTTTTTAATAATTTACACAATGCAATAGAAAATAGATAAATTAGATAATTTGGGAAGCTTTCTGGTATGTTTCCAATATTCTGATCAGTAAGAAGATAAGATGTTAGTGTAAATGTTCAAAATAAGGTAACTTTATAAGTTTGTGAACAGTCCCATTTTGTAACTCGTTTTTACATATTTTGCAGATATTTCCGGAAAATCCAAGATGGCTCAATCAAATTTCTTGTTAGAATTGTCGAAGTGTACCACCATTGTATCCTTCCACCCAAGTTTCATTGAAATTGCCCCTTTGGTGAATGAGCAGTAGCATCTTAAATGATTTTCAGTAATTTTTTGGAAAATCCAAGATGACCACTAGAAAAATTACCCAATCAAATTTCTCTACACAAGGTCGGAAGTCTATCTCCATATCGTCATTCGGGCCACGTTTCATTGAAATTGGCCATATGGTTAATGATGTGTCTAGGAAATGCTGAAAATCCAAAATGGCGAGCAGAAGAATCGACCAATCAGATTTCTGAATACAACTTCACAAGCCTTAGCGTCCTTTCAGTAAGACATGGTTGCCATCAGGCCAATATTTACTAATAATAAATATTATTAGCATTGTTTGTGCTAAGATTAACAAGAGTCCCAATGCTCACCTTGAACCATTAGCATTTGAACAGACATAATACTTTAAATTCAGTAGCAACAAGACACATAATACAAAATTGGAAATTCAGTACAATTGATATTTAGTGCGAAATTAATGATGAATGCTGACCACACAATCAGATTGAAACCAAAATTTTGATTGGTCCATCACAACCATGAAGGATCAAGCACTCTTAACAAACTTTAATCACCCTTAGTTATTGATGAAATTAAATATAATGAGCTCAGCCTGATCCGTACACCAGTTCTCGAGATGTCATTTTGGAGAACAAGATGGCCATTGGAACAAGCGGTTAATGAGGAATAGCCTTTTGAACGATTTCCAGCTATTTTTTCGGAAAATTCAAGATGGCCACCAAACACATGGACCAATCAAAATTCAGTACAGAGGCTCTGAAGCACACTACTCTATGATCCTCCCAACCAAGTTTGCTTGAAATCGTTCAAGCAGTTAATGAGAAGTAATTTAAATGATTTACCAAAATTTTCAGAAAATCCAAGATGGGCGGCAGAAAAATTTACCAACCAGGGGCCATGTTCCCGAAAGTGTCGTATGGTACAACGCCGCCGCCATGGTGTAGTTGAGTAAATTTGGGAGAGTTCGAGCAGGTCGTTAAATTATATTTTTGTCAACAGTCATTCGTTTACTGACAGCTTATTCCCTAACCCTAAGCTGTCATTCTCTGGTGTTCGTCATTATTTTGCTTTCATGTACTTGACTTTCAGCATTCATTTGAATGATTTAATTGCTCGGTTTTCAAATGTATTCTACTCCGCATCAGTATATTGGCAAATTCAGTGAAATATAAGACGGAATCCAGCAAAGGACTAGAATAAATCCCAGACAAGCATAAGGGCCTTGGCAAGATAAAGGTTGGTGGGGAGGGGTGGGGGGGGGGGGGGTGTGTGTGTTTCATTTGGATAAAAAATAAATCTTTTTTATGTCACCAAAATGATTTTATTTTAATGCTATATATGTCTAGAATATATTCCAAATTACAAAATGGATAACTTCAATGTTTGTGTCGAATGCCTTGATATTAAAGGGGTCGCTGTATTAAGTGTATACATATGGGACATGTGTATAATTACATCTGTTTAACTGTATAGAATGATAGAAATTAAGCTCCATTTTCAATCTTTTACATGTTGAAATTGTTCTAAGAGTTAGGCCAGTCTTAATTGATAAGGATTTAAAATGTGTACCGGTTTGGCTGGCATGTGTTCTGTTAGAAATTCCACTTAGATGTTTAGAGAAATACAAATGTCAGTACAATATTGTGAACACTTTTTCAAAATATTGTTATCTCTCCAATTTCTACCTATTTTCTAAGTGAATTACTTAATGCTATTATTTTACATGAAAATGGATGTAAGTGTATGGAATATATACATGGTATCGGCTCGTACCTAACATTTGTACCATAGATGTCTAAAGTGTCCCATACATAGACACTGTGACTGCCATTTAGATTATCATCTACTGTCTAAAAATTATAAGTATAAATAGCAACTACAAGCATTTGTTATCATTGATGATATAAATTAGTCAAAGAACCGGGATGTTTATGCAATCAAAAGTCTGTCAATGAAATAGGACATCTCACTGTTGATCTCAGCATATTTCCACATATCCCACTGAACTTCTTCAGCTGCTTTTTCGTCTTCCCCAGGTATGTATGTTTCCCTGAATACATTGGAACCACAGTTTACACATGTCCCTTTGAGGAGCTGTGGGTTGGGGAGATCGCCAGCATGTTCACATGCTGTCATTTTATTCATTCATGGTTTATCTCTCTTCGGATCTGTAGTCATCTTTAATAGTCTTTCTTCCTCTTCATCATTGTTCCCTTTGACTGGCAAACTGTTCAAGACACTCTTCAGAACATCAGTTCTTAGTGATATGTTTTGACAAGGTGTACATACCACACAAGATGATTCATTGATTCTCTTGACATTTTTAGGTCTTAACCCATCAAATGTTTGTTGTCTAATTTTCATATTTGGGTGGTTATCAGTGAAACGTAGGAATACCTCTGTTTGAGTTACTGAAATAAGGTACTTGGTTTAAAGTGACATCTTTCCTGATTTCATCTTTTAACAACATAACATCTTTTTTTGTGCGCATAATTCTACTGATTTCCGACAAACAGTATGAGCTGTGTACCATCAATTCTGTTTACATTGGTTGTTGCATCATTGCATTGTTTTTAATCTACTTGATTTGAGAACTTTTCTGGAAAGTCTTATGTCCGTTACAAGAGCTTTTTCATCTTATACTTAATTGCACCTTTACAGATTCTACTGGCCACTGCTGTAGACATGGCTTGATATTTTACTAGTACCTTGGAGTATTTTGGAGTGTACTTGTAGCTTTTGTTCTTTCTGTTGCTCTAGATTTATATAATGTGTTTTCGGTATGATCATTGTCATTCTCCTGGGTACCAAACTTCCTCTGTGTTCATCTCCACGCACATGCAAACTCCTCTGGCTCTTCTTGCCTCGCTGTATCCCTTTACCCTTTGTTGTCTGATCAGGTCTGTTTGGAGTTTGCGCCTTACTCTAAAGAGAGCCACTCGAAGTCGGTAATTGATTCTCTTTGTTTTCATATTAGCTCTCACCTGAACTTTCCGGCAACTGTTTTGTTTGTGACATGTTTTCTGTGACGTTACATTTGTTGGTGTCTCAGATGCTGTATTGGAAGTAGATGGCTCTGGGTCTTGTTTTTCCTTCTTTTTCATACTCCGAAAGGGCTTTACGAGTGCGTCCTTTTGTTGTAACATTATTTTTAACGTGGGACACTTCTTCGCTTTAGTTCTCAGCTCGCTCCTGATTCTTTTCTGATGTTCAGATTCTTTTCGTTTGTTTTTTAACAAAGTCACCACCTTTGATTTATTCCGCATTAGTATATCACGCCATCTCTTCTGCCTTGCTGCCTTCTTTTCCTCCTCGATTGAATTTTTTCTGTTTTGTTTCAGTCATCATATTCTCGGTTTACACTCTGTAATAAAGACAACCATTAATTGCGAATTCAATCACGGTTACAAATTCAGGTAACCTCAGAAATATGTCTACGTATGGAACACTGAGAGATTTATCTTAAGTAAATTGCCATATTCATTGCTAAATATAGCTAAATTACTAAGAGGAATGTCATATTAAAACATTGACAGGTAACGATGGAATTTGGAATAAAGGACGCTACATAAATTGGTTGAATGGACATCTTACAAGTACCACTATGTGAGGTATTTGTGAATTAATCCTATTAATCCTATCAAACAAACTATAGTGCATAGATGTACTTGTTATTAAACTTAACATTTCTTGCTGGACTAGTGGCATGTACATACATTATTATTATTTTCATTTTTATGTCAATTTCAGAGGTTTAAAAGAACTGTATTTATCCGAGACAGTTGTGTCCCATACGTAGACACCCCACTAATAGAAGTGATGGCACTACATTCTATTTTTAAATTTATATTAATTACTATTATGTATTATTGTAGATGATGTATCTATAATAGTGAGTGGATGGGAATGCTATTGAATGAAATAGGTCAATAATCTAGGTGATGAATTATGCAAATAATACTAAGCATTTGAGACATAATAAAAATAATGATGTTACAAATGCTTGGCACTATTTTACACATATTGGTATATACTAAATATAAATTCTTAAGTATTATCCTCTGAAAAGACAAATAACCGGCACATGCATATTTCCAGATGAAACTGTAACGATGAAAATTGGGTTAATGTCTACTTATGGGACGACTACGTATAGGACATCATTATTGATTATTGATTTGACATGTCATTTTATAGAGATCTCAGGCGCTCAATATTATAGATACAAGGTCTACACTAATTTTTGTGGGGTGTCTACGTATGGAACACACTTGTTTCGGACACATGCAGTAATGCATCTAAAATTTGCATAGTGTTAATACTAATGAACATATTAGTCATGTACATGTCTTGACTGAAAGTAAACATGTTGGAGTTAATAATAAAGGGATTTATTAACTATACTTAGCCAAAAATGTACCAAGCAAATGTAACAGACATTAACGAATTTTGAAAAAACCCATTACAATCTATTAAATACATGTTAGAATGCATAAATATTGTATTATGTGTGATAAGGTGTTCATATGGTATGATATCGTTCTGAGTAAGTTATCCAGTGAATTGGAGTCAATACAGGGTACCTAAAAAATTTTAATTTAAAGGTATCAAACATGACAGATTTTACATGAGACAGCATTACACTAAAATATGTACAAAATATTAGGTGTATTAGTCACATGTTAAAAATTTAAGCGAATCACACAAATATTTTTTGGTGAATACTGAAATCAGTCCCTTTACATTATCTGATAAAGATTTACAGTTGAATAAACACGTTAGATTTACCTTTATTTGGCCATTACATGATTTCCACCTGGCCCCCACCCCCTCCCCCCCCCCCGCCTATCTTGCCACGGCCAATAATCATATTGACTTCATGTCAAACTGCCTCCTCAGGATCGCCTAAGACAGGAGACAATGTTGATTCTTATACCCACTCAAAAATTGGTGGGGTATTGTGTGGATGCGGGTGGTTGCATGGGTGTGTGTATTATCGGTAGATAATTCAACTAAGATTTGCCGGATTTGTTGGAAACTTCAAAGGCTCATTAAACTAGGTACGCGAAAGAAACATAATATCAAAATCAACGATGATCCTATATATCCAATATGGATGTCAGCCACCAGTGTCCATCATAAAAAAGCGTTTAGCTGCTAATAACTTTGCTACCAAATTGTCGGATTGGTTTGGAACTTCATTGATTCATTGCGCTAGAAGCGATCCCAAAAAATACTTCTTCGGTTCTTCCAACTCCCATAATAAATTAACATAGATTACCTGTGAAGTATCATATGTCTGCATTCGGATACACCGACAATGACAAACATACAGACAGATGGGCAGGCAAAGTCAAATACACCATTTTATGTCACCTCCATAGAGGGGGTGGGGTGAACGTACATGGTCACATATTCACATACACACGCAGGAGTACATGCATACACACATGTATGAGCACATATACACACACCCATGAACGCTCACACGCATGCACAAACACACACACGCACACGCACGCAGGTGTATGCACACACATAAAGCAAAGCAATGTAAACCAAAATAAAGTAAAGCAACACAAAACAAAGTCATAACACAAGATATAACCTGATGATCATTGTAAATAAATGTCAGTAAAAGCGAGAAACTCACTTAACTTGAATTTACATTACATTTTTACAATGGGTAGTTTAACTCTAGATGCATTTGCGTCAATAGCATGACCCACCCCTCAAACTGTACCATTACCAACTACCGATAAATACACGCAAGACATATAAGTTCCATTGATCAATCACAGAGAAATGTTCACAATATTTGCTGATGTCATATCTAACGATAGCGGACCCGCCTTCACGATATTGATTTACCTTTAGTCACATTATGACGGATAAAATACAACTTGTTGCCATGTTTATAGAGACAATTTTCATTATCTAATCACCGATTTGATTTTCGGGTCTAAAATCTCCAATAATTCACCAACCACACCGCATATTACTATTGTATTGTTTTAAACAAACAGAACCTAAGGGTTCAAAATGCTTCCCAGCAAGAACCTGTAGTACAAGAGAAAGGTTCCAAGAAGGAAGGGGTTAAATTAAAGGGTGGACGTGTACCGTTGATGAGATCATGAAAATGTTTTTGCACTTGGACCGAAGGGTCAATAAGGCATTTGACGAAAGAGTTCAAACCAAAACCGATAGGATCTGACAGTGTTAACTGAGAGCTTTTTCTGATCAAACAGGAAAACCAGAAAATCTGTGACCTGAATCACAGAGGCCTCAGAGGGCAGGATAAAACTATTTCTTAAAAAACTCAAATCGAGCCTTATAAATGTTTCGAGTGGAAGGTCTGGGAGATTTTTCCAAAAGTTCCTAAGATCTGACTGAAAAGATTGACGAAGTAGGGGGCAACTCGACAACTTCCAGACCGACAGGCGAAAGATTTCTGGGTTCTGATGGAGAATCCTGCCTCTGTTCTGGGACAAGAGATTGTGGGAAACAGGTAATAGCAGAGGGAGATCGACAAGAAGGTCCAGGAGACCCGGAAACCAAGACTGTCGGGCAAAACGGAGCTATTAACAGGACCACACAAGGATGTTGCCGGATCCTTCTTAGGACCAGAGGAATGAGAACGTTGGGGGAAAGGCATAAAAGTGAACATGTTGTCCCAAGATTGGGCTAGAGCATCGACTGAAAGTGCCATCTCTTCCGGAAAGGGAGATATGAAGGTGGATATCTTTTGGTTCTTGAGAGTAGCAAATAGGTCTATGTGGGTACGACCGAAATGGAGAAAAATTGAATGGGCCCTTTCAACTCCCATTCCGTGTCTCGGATCATGGAATGGCGAGATAATTGATCGGCCTGAAAATTCCATTTGCCTGGGACATGGGCTGCTCGAAGAGAAATGTTGCGGGACTTGCACCAGTGAAGCATTATCAGGGACTCTCGGCAGAGAGACCGACCTGGTCCCTCCCTGATGATTGATAAATGAGACTCCTGTGAAATTGTCAGAGCGGATAAGGATTGATAAACCGAGAATCAGGGGCTCCGAATGTACTAGGGCATGGAAAACAGCCCACAACCCGAGAAGGTTGACATGGTAGGAAGATTCTATAGGGGACCAAGTTCCTGAAATCTTCTTGGAATTCCAGATGGCACCCCATCCTTTCAGGGATGCGTCCGTGAAAAAGATGGCCTGAGGAGCTGGTCGATGAAGAGGAACCCCTAATAAAAGAGACTGTCAGTCTTTCCAAAAACTGACAATGATCCATGAGTTGAAACTTGATGAGAATCCGATGGTCCAGAGAATCTACAGACTGAATCCAGTGGGCCATAAGATAGAACTGGAAGGCTCTTCTCATCAGAGGAGCCCAAGGAATCACTTTCTCTACCAAAACCATGAGGCCTATGATTGAGGAAAGATCTGGTTGAAACTAACTGCCCTACCTTGAGGGATTATATTGTCGACATTACTATCTGAATATTGGTAAGGGAGGGAAATAACTTCCCTTGGGAGAGGTCAAAAGTGACCCCCCCCCCCCCCGGTGGGTAAACACTTGACTTGGGAAGAGACGTGACTTTTCTATATTGATAACCCAATCCAGATGAAGACAAACTTGGATAGCAGCCGACACATCCACAATGAGGGAGGCAGGATTGGGGGAGGGGGGCCTTGAAAAACCAGTCGTCTATATAAACATGTGCATGAGATTGCTTGGAGATGAAGGCATGAGGCTATCGATGACACTATTCGAGTGAATACGTAAGGGGAGGTGGTAAGGCCGAAGGGAAGGCTGTGAAACTGCCAGACCCTGCCTTTGAAAGCAAATCAGAGGAACTTGCGGAATGCAGGGTGAATAGGGATGTGAAAGTATGCGTCTTTGAGGTCGATGGATATTGTCCATAAGCCCAACTGAAGAGCTTCAATAATGGATTGGACCGTTTCCATCTTGAAGGAAGGATTTATAATGGGTCTCCAACCCATTTTCTTTTGAACAAGGAACATGGTCGAGAAGTAACCTGGATTGTAAAGCCAATCCACCACCTCCACCGCTTGCTTTGATATCAGAAAAAAACCCTCAGAATCCAAAGCTAGAAGTTTCTCTGGGCACGATGGAATGGGAGTCCAGCGAGGAACAAAGGAAAGAGGAGGGTTTTTTCTTTCCAGCAAGGATGATGACCATGAGAGCTCGTTTCTAAGACCCACGATTTCCTACAGGAATGTCTGGAAAACTTGAAATAGTGGGGGACTGAAAATCTAAATCTACGTTGAAGAGGTAAAAAAGAGCTATCTCCTGAACGTATGACGTCAAAAACGAGGTTGATACCGACTAACCTAAAAGGGATCTGAGCTCTGGTACGATTGGAAACCACATCCAAATATTTATCCTGATTAGGAGACCTGTGTTGAGGAGGAGACCTACGAGGAGATTGACCCCGGGAAGAAGACTTGGCTGGAGGAGATATAGACCTATTTACAAAAACCTGAGAAGGAAAAGATCTTTGAGGATCTGAACGAGGAAACTTCTTTGAAGGAGAGGAAGGGGGAAAAGAACGAACCGGGGTGAAGGAACGTTTCCTAGAAACCGAAGGAAGACTAACTTTAGCAGAGATCTCCTGAATACTCTTGAGCCTATCAACCTCCTTTGATTTGAAGATTCAGGACCAAACAACTCCTTCCCAAAACAGGATGTGGAGATAAGAGTATCTTTTTAAGCTTCTGACAAATTGCCAGAGGACCAAGAGCTCTCTTCCTACGGCAGTTGTTAACGAAACCAACCAATCTAGCATCTAAATTAAGGTTGAATCTTGAAATATCTACCAGACAAGGCAGAACTGAAGGAATAGAATCACCTTTAGAAGAAACGTTAAGAATAGCTTCTTAGAGAAGGGCTGAAAAATTAGAAAGCTTGACTCTAAGCCTAGCAGATTGTTCTAAGGGCCTAAGTATAGCGGAATCCGAAACAGGGGATCTACCAGTATATTTAATAAAATCCCATGTGTCACCAAACAGAGACTTAGATCTAATTGTTGCGTCATAATCAGAAAGAGGAACTCTAATGGAAGAAGCTAAATCTGGAGGAACCAATGAAAAATCTAAAAAACTAGCCTACTGAGAAAAATGATCTAAAATGTCCGCAGAAAAATTATTAATCGGGAGAACACGATCAAAGGGAATATTGTCATCTGAGACCAAAGGAGATTCATACGATGTGGAGATAGTTCGTTCCAGAGCCGGAGCCAGGGCGGAAAAACCGGGAGCCTGACCAGAGAGGTGTGGACCGGACCCTGGAAAAAAGCTGGGCTGGAGCCGTCAAGAACTCTAAGCCCGAAGCCTCCCTAGCGGCCGGACCTGGACAAAGGTATAGAATATAGAATGATTTTGGTTCTTTACCTTGACCCGCTCCTTGACCTTCTTCGGAGACTTTCTCAAATCTGAATCGTAATAACAGAAAGACTGATAGAGTAAAGCTTCGATGAATAACTCAGGGTTAGACCAGCGCTAACCCCAAGATTTAATTGATGGAGACCTTACAGATCTCTAATAAATCTTGATTTTTTTTTTGAGAGAGTATGTTAACATGAGATATTCAAATTCATTCAAAAGTACAACAAGCAGGTCAATTCAGTAGCTTATGCATGCGACCGGTAATCGGAGCAAAAGAGTAGACATAACATAGTCTATATACACTCTGGGCGCAAGGACCAAAACTGGTAACGTGCCAACCACGAAATTAGTAATGATCACGAATCATTAACTAAGTCAATATGACCTACAACCACATATCTTGGGTGGAATCCTGAGCTTGTCCGATATTCTTGAATGTGTTCTCTTGGCTTTCCTTTCTTACCACAGCAAATTCAAAAGTTAAATATAACTTTTAAGGATGAGAGATTTTTTAATAACTTTCTGCTTCAAAAGTAGGAAAAGGAATAAAGTCTTGGTTGCTACCAACAAAGTAATGTGATAGCTAGCACAAATGAGGTGTCATTGTGCTTAATGACCTGCTCAGTGGCTCTGGGTATTGGATTAACCCTCTTCTTGCCTTATTCTGAGACATAGCATTCAAGCGAATTACTATGGATCTCATCATTAAAGAGAGTATGGAGATACCTGAAGGAGCCTTCAGTCACTCACTAACCACAATACCCAGCAAACAATGGCTGGAAAAAATTCATCCCACTATGCTTCCCTTCAGAGAAGGAAAGAGCAATAGAAATAGTAATGCAAGGAGGTAGGCTGTAATGTAGTAACAACTGTTTTATTCAAATCTCCCAACCCCTTGTAGGTGTAAATGTCATTTTTTTTAAACTTAACGCAGCAAAAACCTGTACCTGGCTATATAACCTGCATACAAATCAGCCTTAAAATAATCAAAGTTTAAACTGTGAAAAAAATCTGGGAAAAATGTCAAAGGCGATTTCCGTTTGATGTGGACTAGTCCTAAGCATCGCATAGAACAAATCTGTGAAGTTTTTTTCAAATTGGATAACCCCTTGTGGGAGCAAATGTCATTTGAAAAAAACCTTAACACAGCCAAGAATCATAACCAGGATATATAAACTGGATACAAATCAGCCATAAAATAATCAGAGTTCAAACAGTGAAAAAATGTCAAAGTCGATTTACTTTTGATGTGATCCAGTCCCAAGCATTGCATAGAACAAGTCGACCAGAGGGTCTGGTCTTATGTCTTAGATATACCTACCTCCTTGCATTACTTTAGCTCTTTCCTTCTCTGAAGGGACGCGTAGTAGGATGAAATTTTTACAGCCAATGTTTGCTGTGCATTGTGGCTACAGAGTGACTGAAGGCTTCTTCAGGAATCTCTATACTCTCTCCAATGATGAGCTCCATAGCAATTCGCTTGAATGCTATATCTCAGAATGAGGCAGGAAGAGGGTTAATATATAACCCAGAGCCATTCAGTGAGTCATAAGACATAATGACAATTTCATTGGCCGACAGCCATTACATAACTTTGTTGTAGTAACCAAGTCTACATTCCTTGACGAATCCAGTCATATAATCCAGCTTTGTGCAGATTCATGAAGAGGCAGATGATACTTGACTCTCAATCCAACTAAAGCTGAAACTTAAGAATTTACCTAAATACTTAATATTATATGACTGAAAAAATCTTTAATAAATACCCAAATATGTAAAAAAAACTGACATATCCGGGTATCCTCTAAGGCTGAAAGATATAGTGAATATCTTATGCTGAATATAACTATTCTAACAAGATATGACCAAAGAACGAAGCCTCAAGCCTCTCCCCCCACCTCACCCCCAAAAAAATTTGACAGAGGGGAGGCTTGAGATGGGCCGTAATGCAAGGAGGTAGGTATATGTAATTAGTAAAACATAAGACCAGACCATCCGGGTCGTTATTACCACATTACAACCTACCTCCTTGCATTACTATTGCTCAAATACAGATTTCAACATTGCACAAAGCTCGGACAGAGGCAAATTTTTTGCGCAAAATTGATGTAAAAATATGAAAATAACACAAAGTTAGTCTTCTTCTTTTCGTTCGCTGATCATACCGCCAGTCCTAAGTGACTATCGACATGATCATAAGCATTAAGTGCGTGGATCCATGGTTTATTAGAGTGCGCCGTGCGGCCTGGAACCTCCGTCTTCAGCACTCACGGTTTCTGTCAGGGTTACCTCACCCTTACCTCCTTTAGTCGCCTCTTACGACACGCAGAGGATACGGAAGGTGTATTCTAAGCCCCACCTACAGGGCTGCACAAAGTTAGTAATAACGAGTAAATAAGGATACTAATAGACAGAAATTTCTAAGAATTGCTCTCTTAAGTATCTCTGAGAGAAAAAGAATAAGAATAAGCATGAGAATGAGGGTAATAAATGACCCTTAGGAGGTAAGAAAGAGAAAATGAACATGCAATAAGAAAATGAATAATAGTGGTGATAAGAGAGATGATATGAAAAAGGAGTGAAGTACACATGAGAATTAATTATTAAATTACTGAATCCACACTCGCCCTAAAGAGAAGATGTAAGCGAATGAAGATGATGAAGCATGGGAGGAGGATGACTGAGGAGTACAACTCATGGTCCCAGAAGCTACTCTATGAATATCTTTATAGAAGAAAGAAGAGGGACCAGAATCCTTAAGATAGAAGTTAATACAGGTGTTCTCTGACTTCCAATTAGCAACTTGCATGATATAATCTAATGATGAACCATTAAAAAGAGCGCAAGAGGTAGTAAGGCCCGTAACATCGTGGGCCTTGACACCCACTAAGGCATTGTCTCCTGGAGAGGCTAATTCATGGCAATTTTTAATCGTATCTATGATCCAATGAGAGATTGTGGTTAAAGAGGCATGACGATTAACACCATCTGCATAAATAACCCAAAGATGTCTATTGTTGGATCGGTTAGAATCTGTACAAAGTTTATACATATTAAGGGCCCTAACTGGGCACCAGACAGAATCATCTGGTGGCAATGAAGAAAGTTTATGTATTATAATTGGTTTACCCAAGAATCTAACTAACTGAGTCTTGGACAAGAATTCATCCCTGGGATAGAGAATAATGCTATTACCTGTAGCTTGAAACCTATCTAATTCGGCTGAAAGAGCATGAATTTCAGAATGACGGCTAGCCGAAGCTACGGCAAGAAGAAAGACTGCTTTAAGTGTAAGATGTTTCAAGCACACAGAACCCAAAGGTTCGAAATGTTTCCCCGCCAGAACCTGTAATACAAGGGAAAGGTTCCAGGAAGGAAGGGTTTCTTAAAAGGAGGGTGAGAATTACCCATACCCAGAGTTGCCCTTATGCGTCCTTTTTCGCGTATATACGCATAAAAATGGCAGAGGGACGCAAAAAAAAGTGTAACAGAAATTGGTAACTTTGCGTGTGCTTAATTATCGATTACATTATCGTGTGTGTATATTTATTTGTGCATGTTTTTACTTTAAGAAATATACCTAATTTTGTTGTTTAAGACTATGATTTGTTGTATGTTTTCTTGCACAACTCAAAGTTGTTAATGCCCATAAATCAGATTCAACCACCACATTTAATTGTAAACACAATCCCCAAATCATCCTTAGTATTCTATTTGATCTAATTTTGATAAATAATGAGTTTACAAGCCCGATGTTAGTCGCCTTGTTTGGCCTACAAATTGCTAAAAATACCCGCCATGTTTCTGTCTGTTGTGCTAAACGTCAGTGTGACGCGTCAGTATTTGATTGGATAACAGCGGAATCTCCCTCTAGAGGAACTCATGCTTGAGAAATACAATACAACTGATCAAGCGTATACAATTGTGTCTGGGCGTCTTAATCGTTTCACATCTCAGAACATTGGACAGATCACAAAGCTGTTATAACTAATATGCTGAATATTTTGAAATTACTTTGCGCATGCCTACTTGCCTAAAGCAGCAACGACTACAGCCAAAATATGTTTTTCTATTTACTTATCAAAGTATCTAAATGGATGAAGGAATATATGGAAGATATTGTGATATCTTTTACAGTTGAATGGTCATTTGGCGGATTAGCGGCAGTGTCTGTGTATTGCTGTTTGAATAACGGTATCAATACGCGCTATAAGCCGTCTTTCATTTAGCAATAGCGGCTGATTGATTGACTGATGGATTAGTGTTTATAATGTTTAACAATACTCGATCGCTAGGTGTTCCCAATTTCTCAACTCAAAAGCTCATCCCAGCAACGATGTTCAACGATATCGTCATTTTTCCAAACAGCGAATAGCTCAAAGCTCCCTGATACAGGCGTCCTTATTGGATACACGCTAATGCGTTATCTATGCTTCAACCAATCAGCAATCGTGTTACATAGCTACTCCCTATGAATTAGACATATCAGGTTGTTGGCTGATATAGTTTCACTAATTACGCATTTTAATCTGATTTATGCAGATTATTTTTGATAAATTATTGTTTTGTCTGATCTTAGCCTATGTATTCCACTATATTTAGTCATTCCAGTTACATTATAAAAAAAATATGCACGCATTATATCGAAGTAGGTTAAGTCGTCCTTGAGCAAACTCGCCACAAGTACTCGTAATTTTTCAATTCGTCCAAAGTCAAGTTATGGTTTTATAGAAAAACTAATGCAGTGGTCTTAGCTAATTACTAATATAGTGGTCTTTGGAAATGTTAATCATACAAGGTTGTCAATGTAGGTTGGTTGGTTTATCAGACAACAAACAAGTACAGTGCTTTAAGTTTTTGTTTACTGATATGCAGTTCAAATGTCATTAGTTAAATATACAATGGCCATTTCAATATATCAATTTTAGCCACGATTGTAGATCACAGAATACATCTTTTTGAAAATTTACCACTGGAATGACTGGCACTGTTTAGAGCCAGTCATTCCAGTGTTAGACTTTCAAAAATAGGTATTTTGATGATCTACAATAGTGGCCAAAAGTGTTAAGCGCTAAAGGTTAATAAACTATGCATAGTTAATATTCTCTATATACACATTAACATTATTTACACAATGTCATAACTAGTGCTTTCAACATGTTTAATAAAGTGCTTTATAATTAGATCAATGTGTTGTGTTTATTTTAAGAAAAAAACATGGGACCCCCATATTTCCGATGAAGACCCCATGGGAACCGCAGATTTTACAGTGGGACCACCAAATCTGAGTGTGGGGTCCTTGGGACCCCCAAAAATCAGATGTTGTGGGCAACACTGCCCATACCTTTAATAAGGTCATGAAAATGCTTCTGAATTTGGACTGAAGGATCAATTAGGCACTTGACAAAAGAGTTCAGACCAAAGCGATAGGATCTAACAGTGTTAACTGAGTTTCCTCTGATCAAAGAGGAAAAGAAGAAAGTCAGTGACCTGAGCTACAGAGGCCTCAAAGGGCAAGATAGAATGGTCTGCACATCATTTAAAAAAAAAATTAAAATCTAGCTTTATAGACGTTTCTGGTGGAGGAGCTGAGAGATTTCTCCAATAATTCCTGAGATCTGATAGAAAAAATTGACAAAGTCGGGGGCAACTCGACAGTTTCCAGACTGACAGGTGAAATATTTCCGGATTCTGGTGGAGGATCCTGCCTCTGTTCTGGGATAACAGATCGTGAGAGACAGGAAGAAGAGGAAGATCTACAAGAAGGTCCAGGAGATCCGGAAACCACGATCTTGTCAGCCAAAACAGGGCTATTAACAGGACTATGCAGGATGTTGCCTGATTTTCCTTAGAACCAAAGGAATGAGAATCGTAGTAGGAAAGTCCTAGGCGAACATGTTCCAAGACTGAGCTAGAGATTCTACTACAAGAGCCAGAGATTCCGGGAAAGGAGATAAAAGTGGATATCTTTCTGTTCTTGAGTGTAGCAAACAGATCTACATGGCGACGACCGAATTGAAGGAAAATGGATTGGACTACAGCCTCTTTCAATTCCCACTCTGTTTCTGGAATCTTTGACGGGCGAGATAATTGGTTGGCTAGAAAATTCAGTTTGCCTGGAACATGAGATGCCCGAAGAGAAATGTTGCGAGACCTGCACCAATGGAGAATTATCATGGTCTCTCGACAGTCGACACAGGGAAACTGACCTGCACACCCCACCACCCTGATGATTGATGAAAGAGACTACTGTGAAATTGTCTGATCTTATGAGGACAGACTTCCCTAAAATCATGGATTCCCAATGAACTAGGGCATGGAAAACAGCCCACAGTTCTAAGAGGTTGACGTGGTGAGAAGATTCTGTAAGGGACCAGGTTCCTGAAATCTTTTTGGACTCCCAGATGGCTCCCAATCCTTCCAGAGAAGCATCTGTAAAGAAGATAGCTTGATGAGCTAGAGGATGGAGAGGAACTCCTAATAGAAGGGATTGACGGTTTAACCAAAACTGGCAATGAGTCATGAGAGAAAGCTTGATGAAATCCGATGATCCAGAGAATCTAGAGACTGATTCCAATGGGCCATGAGATAAAACTGGAAAGGTCTTCTCATCAAAGGAGCTGAAGGAATCACCTTCTCTAATGAACCCATGAGGCCTATAATTCTGAGAAAGGATCTGGCTGTGACTAATTGGCATACCTTGAGAGATTGAATGGTGGACATCAGTGTTTGAACATTTGGGAGTGATGGAAATAACTTCCCTTGAGAAAGGTCGAAAGTAACCCACAAATGAGTAAAAATCTGACTTGGGAAAAGACGAGTTTTCTATGTTGATAATCCAACCCATGTGAAGACAAACCTGGATGGCATCTGAAACATTTGCAGTGAGGGAGGCAGGATCGGGAGCTTTGAACAGCCAATCATCTATATAGACGTGGACTGAGATGGCCTGAAGGTGAAGGCAAGAGGCTACTGATGAAACTATTCGAGTGAATACATAAGGGGATGTGGTCAGCCCGAAGGGAAGGCTGCGAAACTGCCAAACTCTGCCCTGGAACGAGAACTGAAGGAACTTGCGAAAGGCCGGGTGGATGGGAACATGGAAATAAGCATCTTTGAGGTCGGTGGAAATCGTCCACAATCCCACCTGAAGCGAATGAATAATGTATTGGACCGTCTCCATCTTGAAGGACGGGCTCACTATGAGATGATTGAGAGCTTTGAGATTTATGATAGGCCTCCAACCCCCTATCTTCTTCTGGACAAGAAACATGGTCCAGAAGTATCCTGGATTGCATTGCCAATCCAGAACCTCCACCACCGCATGTTTTGACGTGAATGAAAAAAATCTCGTTTTCCAGAGCTAAGAGTTTTTCTGGACATGATGGAACAGGAGTCCAACGAGGGGACAAAGAAAGGGGAGGAGGGCTTCCCTTCCAGCAAGGATGATGGCCATGACGAATGGTTTCTAGCACCCACTGGTCTCGAATAATCAGATCCCAATAATTGATGAATCTGGACAACCGATTGCCTACTGGGATGTTTGGAAAACTTGAAATAGTGGGGCCTTGAAATTCTAACTCTACTGGAATAGAATGAAAAAGGCCATCTCCTGAACCTATAGCGTCAAAAACAAGACTGATAACAACCACCAGAATTACGAGAGCCTCTAGGCTCTTTTCTAAAAGGGATCTGAGCTCTAGACCTGTTAGAGACTACATCCGAATATTTGTCCTGAACAGGAGATCTATGAGAAGGAGAAGGAGACTTGCGAGGAGAATGGCCCCGAGAGGAAGACCTAGCCGGAGAAGGAGATCTAGATCTAATAACAGATCTATTAGAGTTTACAAAAGTCCGAGAAGGAAATGACATCTGAAGAATCCGATCGAGAAGATTTCTTAGGTGGAGATGAAGAGCGAAAGGATCGAACTGGGTAAAAGAACGTTTCTTAGAGGACTGAGATACGCCAACCTTGGCAGAAATCTCCTGGATACTTTTAAGTCTGTCCACTTCCTTCATAAGATTTGGGACCAAATAACGCCTTACCAAAACAGGAAATGGTAATAAGGGAGTCTTTAAGTTTTTGAGAAATGGCTAAGGAACCAAGAGCGCTTTTCCTACGATGATTGTTAAGAAAGCCTATCAGACGAGCATCTAGATTAAGGTTAAATCTAGAAATATCTGCCACGCATGCTAAAGAAGATTGAGGAATAGATTCTCCTCTAGAAGAAATCTTGAAAATAGCCTCTGAAAGAAGGGCCGAGAAGTCAGATAACTTGAACCTAAGCCTGGCAGATTGTTCCAAGGATTTAATCATCGCAGAATCCGAAACCACTGATCTACCTGTGTATTTAATCATATCCCATGCTTCACCAAATTGAGACTTAGACCTAATAGTAGCATCAAAGTCTAAAAGAGGGACTCTAACAGATGAAGCTAATTCAGGAGGAAACAGAGAAAAATTAGAAAAACAAGCCAGCTGAGAGAAATGATCCAAGATATCAGTGGAAAGGTTATTGATAGGAATAACACGATTAAAGGAAACGTTATCTTCAGGCACCAGAGGAGAGTCATAAGAGGAAAGACTGGTACGTTCTGGCACTAAATCAATGTGTAGAGTATCAGATATCCATTGATGAGTGCCAGACCAATCTTTATCAGAAGCCCTCAACAAAAGAAACTTGGAGTCAAGAGGGATACCATGGGAAGAATCGTGCGAAGATTGAATGATAGTATCCCGAGAAGGAATAGGATCTTGAGAGTCATCCACAAGAGGAAACTTCAACATCACTAGATAAAATATCCGACACCAAGGCAGGATGAACAGTGGAGGATGATGAGGAAGAATTGGCAAATTTGACTTTGTGATGGGGATGACGAAGAATGCTCCTAGGAACCAGGCTAGACTCGAATGATGGAAGGAAATCAATAGCACTTTTAAAGGCGGTGATAATGGAGTTACCTGAACTATCTTTTGACAAAGAAAAATCCTTATTCGACAAACCAATGGAAGTAATTTCATCTACCAATGGATCATTAAGATAACAACTACTAAATCTTGGGAGGAATTAACATGGGAAACATAACCTGAGGAATAAGAAGAGTTCTGAGCACTAGAGTAATTATCCCCAAAAGATTTAGAATGAGGGAAAGAAATGTGATCACTAGATGAGTAGTTAGTACGGTCAGAGCTAGAATGATCCTGAAGTGATTGGTTAATAACTGAAATATGTCTATCATTAGCAGAATAAGAACCCAGAGATGATTGTTGGGAATTAATCATAAAGCTACCGGGAGAAAGATGAGATCTAATCAGGCCTGAGTCCCCTAGGGGGCCCAGACATGGATCCACTAACTCCGGTTGCGATCCCTGGACCTCCATGGGATTATTAACAGAATCCCAAAGGGGACCAGCCGATTGTCCAGAAAAATCCTTAGACCGAAAGATAGAAGATTGAGAATTTAGAACTGAACCAGGCTCCGGAGCCCAGCTGGGCCCCGAAACTGGGGAAACCTGTGAAAACTCACAAGAAGATTTACCAAAATCTGAAGAAATTTTCAATTCAAATTTAGACAAACCGGAATAACCAGTCCTAGCTTGAGCCAAAGCCGGAGCCGTGGTGGGAAGACCAGGAGAAACATTCAAAATAGATACTGGAAAGCCGGAAATACCAGTCCCAACTTGAGCCAGAGCCGGGTCGGGAAATTTTTGAGACTGACTGAAAAGAGAGAGCCGGACCAGAACCCGGTAAAAAACTCGGGGGCGGGACCGGAGCCGAGAGAACAGAACCCAAAGAATCCTTGGGGGCCGGAATCGGATAAAAATCTGGGTCCTGACCCCAAGAAGAAATCGGTAAACTAAGTTAGCCGGCTTCCCGACACAGGTCCGGGACAACACCCGGGGCCGAATCTGAAACCAACAGTACTCCCCAGAGTCTCCCCAGAGGCCGAACCCGGATCGAAGTCCAGGTCGGGTCCCAAGTGAGATATCTGTAACCTAGACCGGACCATCCCCAGACCCGGGAGAAAACCCGGGGCAGGAATATTAGCCGGAGAAAGAGCCGAAACAATATACGATGAAGAAACCGGCTTAGTAGATAAAAGCGGGTGAGAGATCACTTGAACCACTCTGGTCGGGAAATCCTTCGCATCAGCCAGTGAAGAAATAGTAGTGATAGGATATGAAGAGCCGGACCGACTTACAACCCGCTTGGGCCCGAGAAAGGATAAACCTGACTCGGTTCTCATGGGCGCAGGATGCGGAATGTTGACGACTGGAGACGAGACCTGAGCAGGAATGACTGGCTTCTGAAGCGATGAATGAAGCGAAACCCGAGACTTTTTTGTACTCTTGTTCTTTCCTGTCATTGAAGTTTTTGAATCTCTGAAACAGTGAAGGTCAGTAAGGTGTAAATTACTCTTGGACTTGAATAAGCGTTTCTTAGGAACAGCCAGTTCTGATGTTTCCCCTTCAACAATATCAGGAGATGAAACATTGGAAGCTGACTGGTACAGGATCATTTTATTAATTCTACTGTCAATCGACGCATCAATATTGCCCACTTGTTTTTGCAGACATTCCATCGATAATACAATCCTTTCAAGGATGAATGAGTCAAAGGTGGGCTCGGGTTTGGCCTTTATCTTAATCGTAGACCCTAAAGGAGAATTCCCTTTAGAGTTTTCAGGTGTATTAGGTTTGAAAAAGGCAATTTTGGTAGACTGAGACCATGAGTTGCAAATAAGACAGGTCGAGTTTAAAGTGCACGAAGTGCATTTAAGGCACACATGGCCAGCATGGTCTGTCTTAATAAATCTGTTGCAGCTGGTATTAGGGCATCTAATAGAATGAATTGCCATCTCCTTTTCTTTAGACTTGACAATAGAGATCAAACCAGTCTGTAAAATATTTTTTAAATATAATAATGGTTTTTCTTTAAGAGAGTATGTTAATGAGATATCATAGATTTCATGCTCAAATGCTACCAAGTATGTAAATAGGTAACTAATACAAGCTACCGTAAAAAAGAACCAATTATAGACAAAGACAATGTTTAAAACACTCTGGGTGTAAAAAACCAAAACTGGTAACACGCCTAACACGAAAATAGAAATGATCAATAAAATCATTAATGATCATAAAGACCTACAACCAATTATCTTAGGTCTTTTCTGTTTATCCGACATCTTGATGATCCTTCAACGTCCTTTAAAGTATTCCACAGCAGATTGAAAAGTTTAAACAAACTTTTAAAACTGGCTATAAAATTTTACGCCCCTCTCCTTCAAACAGTAGGAAGGGAATGAAGACTTGGTTGCTACAACAAAGTCATGTGAAGACGGTCGGCCAAGGAGATTGTCATTATGTCTTATGACTCACTCAATGGCTCTGGGTTATGTATTAACCCTCTTCCTGCCTCATTCTGAGATATAGCATTCAAGCAAATTGCTATGGATCTCATTATTGGAGAGTATAGAGATTCCTGAAGAAGCCTTCAGTCATTCTGTAGCCACAATGCACAGCAAACATTGGCTGTAAAAATCTCATCCTACTACGCTTGCCTTCAGAGAAGGAAAGAGCAATAGTAATGCAAGGAGGTAGGTTGTAATGTAGTAATAACTGTGAAGTTTTATTCAAATCGCCCAACCGCTCGTGGGTGTAAATGTCATTTGGACAAGCGGTATCAGAAGACACCAATATCTTGCATTTTTAAGAGTCCGCAGGAGCCGGCTGCCGTAGGACCCGGTCTGCCCAGAACTAAATATTCTGCGAAAAAATAATGTCCAAGCCATGTACATATATAGAATTAGATTGCCAATTTGACCTCTGGTCACTGGCCCCCCCACCACCCCCCTTGACTCAAGAACAAAATAATTTGTTGTAATGTAGTCTACTAACCACAAGCTCCAAAATGATATGTGACATGACCACATCTGATCAAATTTATTTTCAGCCCACCGTTTTCCCTGCCCCTGCCCCTGGGGGTGATATCAAAATTCCAAGTGTTATGAAAATTCCATGGCCATATGTGCAAACATCCCTAAAGTTTCAAGTTTCTATCTGAAATGGTCTAGGACGAGTTGCATTACAATCGATAATTAAACCAATTTTCACATTTTGACCCCTGGGCCCAGTCCAAAAATTCCAATTGTCATGCACATCCTTGCCCATATGTAATCATCCCCAAGGTTTCAAGTTTCAAAAGCAAGTCTTTGATGATTAAATTGTCATTTGAAAAAAACTTAACCACAGCATAATACATATAACCTGGATGCAAATCAGGCCTAAAATTATCCAAAAGTCCAAGCAACCAAAAAAAAAAAATATGGAAAGATTTTGAAAATCAATTTCCTTTTGATGTGGGCTAGTCATAAGCATGGTATAGAATAAATCTGTGAAGTGTTACTGAAATCCGATAACCCCTTGTGGGTGCAAATGTCGTTTTAAAAAACCTAACATAGCCAGGGTCTGAGATAAGGAGAGTCAATTTGATCTGACAAAAAAGCGGAAGTTGACTAACCTGACGGGGGGGGGGGTCCTCCCCCGAAAAATTTGTAAATCTAGATGCTCTCAGAGGCCATCCCCTGCATTTCTGGAGAAAAATATAGGTTTTCGGTTGGCTGTGAAATTGTTCTATTTTTACCCATTTTGTCCTGAAAAAGTCAAATAGACTAAGACATTTTCAGGAGAAAATGCATAAAGATAGAACAATTTCATAGTCAACTGTAGGACCCAGAAAATGAGGACTTAACCACTTATACTCGGTCCTCCATTTAGCAAGGGTTGCCCCTTTGGGCACTTTTCGCTCAGATGCCATTTTAGCAACACATCAACTGCTGTCACAGTCATGTACAATTAAATTTAAAAAAATTTTCACTTTAGAACACATTAGTCAAAGAAGGCGTGTGATAGTTTTCCTGATAAATGTTCACTTGCAGGTCAAGAGATTATTTTTGAAGTTTTCCATTGAAATGGCTTATTCAGTAACTGAGACAGTCATTCCAGTGGTAAATTTTCAAAAATAATCTCTTGACCAGCACATGGCCATTAACTATTTTTAATTAAAATTTTTAGGCAAATTTGACCATTAAATGGTTAATTGTAGAACGCGAATATAATGGTAACGCGCGTGTTGTCAAGTGTCTTCTACAGTGCGATTATTTATGAACTTGCTTTCTTCACTTCTATTGTGAGAAAACTCGCCCGCTATTTCATTGGTTTTCTATATACAGCTAGCAAGGAAATCGCGAGGAAGAATTAGCTTCTTCAGTATCGAAGGCGTGAAAGAACGTGTCTCAAACTTCTGTGAAAATCTCTCACGCAATGTCATTGGATTTTCTAGATATAATTATGTCCAACAAACCAATGAAATTGTGAGACCAAATTCTCTTCTCATGACAGAAGGTGTGTAAGAACACATCACTAACTCGTGCGCAGTGGCAGATTTTGTAGATCCGCCATTGATAATTTTGCATCGACTCGATCATTTTCAGACTAGCGAAATGACAAGATTTTGAGTGGTATCATTTATCAGATGTTCTATGCAATTTTATCTGTCATTTATTCGCCGTATGACTTAATTTTCAAGTCACTCACGGTCTATATCCCTCATTAGAAATCAGAAAATTCGCCAGTATAAAAGGTTTACACTATTCCCGGGACAATTAGCTATTGTAAGACCACCCTCTAGGATGAATTTGCCGGTATGACGCGTTTTGACAGATCACGAATACTGGTAACCAAGGTGAATATCGTTTTCACTTAGAAATGTGCAAATGACGCAGAAACTCACGCTCGATCGATCTATTGTATTTGAGTGCGATACCAACATTGTTCACTTGTTCTCTTTTTCCAAAATTTGCAGATTTTCCCCAAAATTCATGTTCAGTGGAAAAATTTTACCCATCCAGATTTGATCGGACATGACCGATGTCCGACCATTATTTCATACCCTGCATAGCTATGATCTATAACCTGCATACAAATCAGCCATAAAATAATCAGAGGTCAAACAACGAAAAAATCCAGAAAAAATGTCAAAGTCGATTGCCTTTTGATGTGGACTAGTCCTAAGCATTGTATAGAACAAATCTGTGAAGTTTTATTAAAATTGCATAACCCCTTGTGAGTGTAAATGTTGTTTTAAAAAAACTTAACGAAGCAAAAACCTATACCTGGGTATATAACCTGCATACAAATCAGCCATAAAATAATCGGAGTTCAAACGGTGAAAACATCCGGAAAAAATGTCAAAGTCAATTTTCTTTTGATATGGACTAGTCTTAAGCATCGTATAGAACAAATCTGTTTTATTCAAATCGCCCAACCTCTTGCGGGTGTTAATGCCATTGGAAAACACTTTAACACAGCCAAGAACCATAAGCAGGATATAATCTGCATGCAAATCAGCAATAAAATAGTCAAAGTTCAAATGGCAAAAAAATCTGGGAAAAATTTGAGTCGATTTCTCTTGGACGTGGACTGGTCCTAAGCATCATATAGAACAAATCTGTGACGTTTTTAAAAAAATCGAACAACCCCTTGTGGGTGAAAATGTCGTTTTAAAAAACCTTAACACAGCCAAGAAAGATAACTCTTGACACATAAAATATTCTATATTCAAACAAGATAAAAGTATGGAAAAATGCAGACTAGTCCTAAGCATCCCATAGAACACATCTGTGTAATTTATTTTCAAATCGGATAACCACAAATGTCATTTTAAAAAGATTAACCTGTCCGGACGCCAACGCCGACATTTTTTCCCCTCTCCCAAAATCTTTTTTTCCAACTTCATGAAAATGTTTTAAAAAACCTTAACGCAACCAAGAAAGATAACTCTTGACACATAAAATATTCTATGTCAAACATGATAAATGTAAGGAAAAAATTATAAAATCAATATAATTTTGATACAGACTAGTCCTAAGCATCCCATAGACCACATCTGTGTAAATTTTTTTTTAAATCGGCTAACCACAAATGTCATTAAAAAAAGATTAACCTGTCCGGACGCTAACGCCGACATTTTTCCCCCTCTCCCAAAATCTCTTTTTTCAACTTCGCGAAAATGCGAGATAAAAACTAGACGTGGCAAATTTTCTAAAGTAGTTTCATAATGTGGCCCATAAAATTTACCAATCAAAATTCTGTATACAAGCTCTGAGGCCTACCCCCCTAGAGTCCTTCCAGTCAAATTAGGTTGAAATCTGCCAAGGGGTTAATGAGTAGCATTTTAACGCAAAAGTTGATGAACTTTCAGGCTGAGCTAACAATAATAAACATACCACATTATCAGAGTTCTGACAGCCAGCCAATGTTTGCATCGCTGCAGAGCTAACATTCATCCGTTCGTCGCATCTCCTTTGCTCATCTCGGACTTGTTTCTTTGCTTTCCGCTCTTGCCGTTTAACTTCATCGTCTTTCTGTCTCTTCATCCGCTCAATCAAATATACAGCATAAATATTGCTCTTCTTTAAGAGGAACTGTAACTTTTGATAGCGTTCTTCTCGCAAGCTATCACTCATCTCACGGCAAAACTGTCAAAAGAAGAAATTGCATTGATGTTTCATGAATTGCCCAGTCACACAGTGGCTTACTACTAATAAGCTGGTAATTGTGTAGCAGGAATGATAGAGAATGTTTGCCCAGTCACACAGTGGTTAATACTAATAAGCTGGTAATTGTGTAGCAGGAATGATAGAGAATGTTTGCCCAGTCACACAGTGGTTAATACTAATAAGCTGGTAATTGTGTAGCAGGAATGATAGAGAATGTTTGAACAACAAGTTTATTATTAAGACTACCATAAAGCCACAGCTTCTAATAGGACAAGGGCTGCAAATGCTTTAAATCCAAATCGAAGAGAAACGAGGGCGGGGTGCGGTGACTTCAAACTATAGTATATTTCAAAAGTTGAACACAATTTCTCAGTACACACAGTCTTACCACCTTTCATCTATGCTTAATATATACTTCACATCCATCATCGCTGGAGTGAAGTTATTAAATGGGATCGTCCAAATATTGTGTATACACATAACAAGAATTCTGTGCAATTAAATATCTCGCCTGTCTCCTGTTTGTCACAGTTACCTTGACCTTTAACCTTCCGCCCTCAATGCTGTTTCCTAACATTATAGGTAATCAGGTATCCAAGTTTAGTTGCAATAGGCTTAAAGGTCATATATGGAGTGTATTTTAAGACATTATAATATATCCAGTCCTTCCAAATCATATAGCTGTTATCAATTTGCTAATACATGGCATATTTTTATATTTATTGCTGATAAAGTACATAGCTTTAGAATATCGCGTCATAAATTACCTCCCTTGAATTTCAAGCAGCTATGATGTCATAGTGGAATACCCGCTAAGCAAAGCTAATACAGGCAACACTTTTTAACCAGGGTAACTTTTTCATTCCATTGTATTTAGCAATGAATTTTGAAATAGGCAATGATCTCAATGATATTCCTAGTAGACATTAGTCAGATGTTTATAATAGTGCTGATGCCTTATTTAAAAATGAATATCTCAGGCACGAAAACCCCCTTTTTAGATGAGATCTGCTTCAAGAATATATCTCACTGTGATTCTGAAGATACTGTATTTTTACGACACTATATCTTGCTACCTCCAGTATTGGTGGGATGGCTGTCAAGCGCAGATCTAGGATTTTATCATTGAGTTAGTCCAATAATGGAGAGGGTCTGTGAGTGAGGGCGTGCCCCCTCCAAACGGTCGTTTGGGGAGATATGGGCGGGCTGGTTCTATTCTCCCTGAGAATTCTGCTGCTATGTGAAGTCATTTCCTGCATTCCATTTGATAAACAACATATCTATTTTGTATCCAAATTGTGCCTATAATTCAGCAGAATCTGTTATGACTTTCGAGATGTATCTCTATCAACACTCCCCCCCCCCCTCGTATGCACACATGCACGCAAGCACGTAAGCATGCGCACACACACAAACCAAATGCAAAGTCCACCGGTAGATCCTAATTTGCGAATTTGCCTAAGGTATCGCAATCAATTGATTTGTTTACGTCTAAGACTGGAGAAAGCTAGGCCCATATTGGATACATTTTATAGGCCTATATAATTAAATCTCCTGTAGACAAGCCAAACTATTTGTGACAATCTAAAACATCAATTTTAACAATATCATTTAGGGATATACATCATGCCAGCAATGAGTGACCGGGGGTGGGGGAGGGAGGTGGGGGTGGACTTCTCATAGGCTACGTGATTAACCTACTTGAACAATCAAATAAAACTGCATTCAGTTGCAAAAATTATGCCAAAAATACCTGTGGTCGGGCCTACACATTGCCACTTATGTTTCCTGTCATTCTAAACATAGGCCTACACATGCGTGCGTATCCTATATGTATGTGGGCGAGGAGTTAAATTCTGGAGATACATATATACACCGCTTCTTTGAATGTAATGTAGCTAACGTATAAATTTACGCATAACAACACTTACTCTCCCACGCTTTTACTGGAGTAATTTGTAGATTTACGCACTAGAGACAAATGCTGGCCCGAGTGTGTACAATTGTCGTGTATACTGAAAAAGCACATATATGAGTGAAGATGCGCAAAAAAACGTGACAATAATAATTTATAACAGGTGGGCAAGATGAACTAAATTGTCCTATTTAGATAGGCCTAAGTTTATTAACAGTGCACAAATTTACGTTGGATAGCTTACACGTCGAAGACTATCAAAATTGTTTGTTTACTATATAAGCTTTCATTAACGTCCACATGAACTGCAAGAGAGACGATCGATAACCGATATGTCAGTCTTCGTTTTGAATTCGTTTATCTGCTACTATTTATGTGCTTCCATCACACGGAATGCTTGTATTATCGCTCGTTGGTAATTTTCAATAAGCCCGCCGGTAATTTCTCAAAATAATATGCTTTGCATCAATGTGAAAATATGCAGGCCCGTCGATTCCCCAACTGGCAGCCCCCCCCCCCACCCCCATACACCCCCCCACCCCCATACACCTCCCATCCCCACCCTGCCATTGCTATGGTCATGTAATATTGATAATTTTTCTTCGCGTATTCAACTGTAATCTTACTAGTGACACACGCCTATGCATGTTAGGTAAAACCAGAAGGGTTTCTGATAAAACCTACAAACAGTTGGTCTCGAAAATGACGAGTATAGCTTTAAAAACTCACACACTTGTACATTAAATTATCTTGTCATTTACAGGCTAATTTTGTTCACGCACATTTCTATCGAGCCAAAATCGCCATTGTTCTCAAACATGTCTGGAAACATAAAACCGAGAAAAATCTGCCGCATTGGTTTTTCGTAGCTGTTGCTGTTTTTGCATTATTCTAACTACACACCCACCCTCTAGGCCTAACCATGTAGCCTACACAGCCGCAGCAAAAATGTCAGAATTAAAGAAAATGCCTTGAGATCTCATACAATTTTTGTTTTAGACAGATAAGAAAGATCTAGCTGACCTACGTGTGTCTGTTTTATGTATGCACATGTATTTAATTCAGCAACAAAAAACTGTCATTCCGCTATGTAGGCTATATGTATGCTAAGTAAGAGCGCGCATTAGACTCTATGGTCAGTTGTTTATTTAGTTTATTTATTTATCAATCAACATATAACTTTCTATTATTTTTATTGGCATAAGACCTGAAAAGGCTATTTTTATTTTTGCCTGATCGGGAAAATGCAACCAAACTATACTTTATTTCCTGCTGAGTTGAATAAAGCTGCATGTATTCAACGTTATGGTATAATAGCTTGTTCCACTATTACGTCATTATTGACGCTGAAGGGCTCAAAATCAAGGGAGGTTAGTCATCACGTAATTTCATGTATTCGATCATACGTCGACTTCACGGCTTAATATTAGCTATTTGGCAAATGTTAGACACATACAGCTGGTTTGTTATTAATTACTATACAATAATGCCTTAAATACTTGCAAAATTGTACATAAGAGATTTCTCCAAATATGACCTTTAACAAATCCTGAAATATATGCTGAAAAGTTTTGCTAAACGTAAAAACTTAATGTTGAAAAAGCAGAGTTCTGTATTAAGTTCACAGGGACCTTTGACCTTGTGACCCAACATCATCATAGTGCTTCCTAACATTACAGGTAACCATGTATCCAAGTTCAGTTGTAATAGACTTAACCAATCCTGAAATATAAGCTGAGAAGTTTTGCTAAATGCAAAAACTTAATGTTGAAATAACAGAGTTATGTATCAAGGTCACAGTGACCTTTGACCTTGTGACCCGACATCATCATGCTGCTTCCTATCCTGATAGGTAACCATGTATTCAAGTTCAGTTGCAATAGGCTTAACGAATCCTGAAATATAAGCCGAGAAGTTTTGTTATACGCAAAAACTTAATGTTGAAATAACAGAGTTCTGCATCAAGGTCACAGTGACCGTGACCTTTGACCTTGTGATGCCAACATCACCATGCTGTTTCCTAAGATAATAGATAACCATGTATCCAAGTTCAGTTGCAATAGGCTTAACCAATCCTGAAATATAAGCTGAGAAGTTTTGCTAAACGCAAAATCTTAATATTGAAATAACAGAGTTATGTATCAAGGTCACAGTGAGCTTTGACCTTGTGACCTGACATCATCATGCTGCTTCCTATCATTATAGGTAACCATGTCTCCAAAGTTCAGTTGCAATAGGCTTAACCAATCCTGAAATATAAGCTGAGGAAATTGTTAAACGCAAAAACTTAATATTGTAATAACAGAGTTCTGTATCAAGGTCACAGTGACCTTGACCTTTGACCTTGTGATGCCAACATCACCATGCTGCTTCCTAACATAATAGGTAACCATGGATCCAAGTTCAGTAGCAATAGGCTTAACCAATCCTGAAATATAAGCTGAGAAGTTTTGCTAAACGCAAAAACTTAATATTGAAATAACAGAGTTCTGGATCAAGGTCACACTGACCTTTGACCTTGTGACCCGACATCATCATGCTGCTTCCTATCATGATAGGTAACCATGTCTCCAAAGCTTAGTTGCAATAGGCGTAACCAATTCTGTATCAAGGTCACACGCAGAACCTTAATGTTGACGCCGTCGCCGCTGTCGGAAAAGTGATACCTATGTCTCGTTTTTCTGCTTCACAGGTGAGACAAAAATTAAGCCAAATTTGACATAAAATGTCATCGTGAAAATATATAAATCACGTGATGATCAGCTAAAGACAAGTTTAGGTCGTCACTCCCGCATTACTTGAATAGTGTGAAAATGACAACATGCGTAAATGGCTACGATATATCGCCTATTTGAAGCCTAGGCTTCTATTAGGACAAGAAGTGTTCAATTTCCAAACCAACATCTTTGAGAAAGGGGGTGAGCTTATATTAAGGTAGTTTTCCAGAAAAGGTTGAAATCCATTCTCTAAAATGGGTAATACTGATACCACGAAAATTGAACTCAATTTCCCGGTACAATTTCTCGCCGCCTTATGACAACAAACCTTGCACCAGTGAAAATGGTACAAACATGTCCGTATTTGGCCATGTTCTAGCCCACTTAAAGGCGCCGATTCGCAGTGCTTGGATCATTCAGACTTTTGACAAGCGTCACGCATACTAAGAGTCAGTCAGTTCTAAGACTACATTGTTAGTATCCTTTTCATAGAACAAAGAGCTCTATTACCCATGAAGATGCCAGCACCAGAGAAGTATTTGGTAATGCTACCATCAATTTCAGCACTGACCCTAGACTCTGTAGATGCAGAGTTACTTCTAGCACCATCCAACAAGGACACCATACGCGCCAAAGCCTCCTAGCAAGTCAGTGGCCATAACCCCACTCAGGGAGGTGGCCAGCTCCTCAGCATTGGATCCCACACCAGAGAGACGAGAACATGTGACCAAATGCTGCTGCACCGATGACCAATCCACACTGCCAGCAAATAACCGTAGTGCCGCCAACCACAGCGAGTCCAAGTACTTTAAGCCACAAATCCCCATCATATCCCATGCAGTTGATGATTATGATCACCCAAAGCCATCGGGAGATTTCTGCATGAAAGTTTATGATTGGTTGATAATTTTATAACTGGCCTAACCTTGTTTAGACCAGAAAAGCATGAACTCTAACTGTTTTGATGACTGATTAACTGATGATGGGCCTAGAAACTGAGATGAAGCCCATACATATTGATGTTTCCGAGTGATGAATGTTCTGTGGATTTCAAGCATCATTTACTCTATAGAATCCTACAGTTTATGATGCACGTTCAGTTTTCATTCACACGGCCATACCAGTGTATAAGGCTGGCACAAAACTATGTATGTGAGACAATGGCTGCGCACGCACACACGCACTGTGCGCACGCATGCAATGCACTGCAATCCGTCTGGATCACGTGGATGCAATACTGCATATTACGAATATCCCCTATGCTTTTAACCTTGACAAGAAGTAATTAATTTCTGAAATTGACAAGAAAGTGAGCAAGATTTGATGCTAATCTGTCTACATATATTGTAGCGGATTTGTAGTCCAAACGTGTTGTGGATGGCATAAGCTAATGTGTTTGTTATGAGGTTACAAGGGGCTAACAGATTGCATCTGAAAAGGCTACTAATGCAGATATCACTAAGGAGACCGCATTAGCAATAGCCACCATGCAAGTCAGACACAATTGCACACAACGTTCTCCGACCCTGATTTCCTGCCGACCATGATATCATGATCGATCATGGTTTGACCATGATATTTTGACTCAACTGACTGTGGTCACAGTGACCACATAAACATGGTCAGGTGATTATGTTATCGTGGTTGTACATGGTCATTGCAGTGTTATCCCTATTGACAATGAAATCATGGTCGAATGTGGCATTTTAGAAATTTTCAGTCCCGTCCTTGACTATGATATATCATGGTCAACCGTGGTCATTTAAAAATTTCAGCATTTTCCCTATTCACATTGATTGACAATCAAATCTTGGTCAGTTGATGGTCAGATCTGACACGATGTGTTTACAATTTTCAAGGTCCCTCCTTGACCATGATATATCATAGTCAACCATAGTCACTGCAAAATTTCAATGTTATCTCTACTGACAATGAAATCATGGTCGAGTGACGGTTAGATATGACATATTTTTTAATTCCTCCTTGACCACGATATGCCATGGTCGACCATGGTTACTGGAGAATTTCAATGTTATTTGTATTGACAGTGGTATTATGGGCAGTTTATGATCAGATATGTCAGCAGTATTTTTTAACAATTATCAGTCCTTTATTGATCATGATATATACTACTGAAGAACAATTCTTGAACTTAAGGTCTTAAAATATCCCTAAACTGCTGGGCAGCTCCAAAGGCAGCTCTAGACAAACTTGACGCCTGCCACCGCAAACACCTACGCACCATCACTGGACACCGATGGCCAGAGAGCCTAATTTCCAACGATGCACTATACAAGATGTGTAATACGCCGCCGCTGTCTGTAAAAGTCGCCCAGCAAAGATGGTCCATGTTTGGCCATGTGCTAAGGATGCCAGAAGACACACCAGCACAGACAGCCTTGGAATTCTCCCTACTCGGAGCCAGCAAATACAGAGCCAGGAGAGGACGTCATTGCATAAATCTGCTAAGCGTGCTACGAGGTGACCTCAAGAAAGCAGGATTAGGTACACTCAATTCAAGAATGGACCTGAGGAAGCTAAGGATGTTGGCCGAGGACAAGACACAATGGGCAAAAGCGAAGAAGGACTGATTGCAGCTGTAGGATGTTTCTATTACTACAGCCGTAGAATACAGTAATCATACATAAACTGCTCTTGAAAATTTTCTGGAGCAACTGAAGAACAGTTCCTAAAGTAAAGTTCTTAAAATGCCCTTTTTAATACTGTTTTTGAACATTTTCAGGAACAATTATTTTACCATGGTCGACCATGTTGTGACCATGGTCGGTGAAATTTAATAAGGGAGGCAACTATTTCACTGAAAACAAGTAGTCCTGGCTCCACCATACACTTCCGCAAAAAAATACATGTACCCTAAATTTTATTCTTTCTATACACCTGTGCAAAAGTTAAGCACCACCCTATTTTTACGCACATGCGAGGGTATATTCATGTGCTATGAAGAAAGCAATAGCATAAACATTTATGTACCCATCCATCTTAGTGCAAGAGGTAATAATGCAACTAGAGGAATGCTGATTATGATGGTGGGGAAACACTGTATGTTTTTGTTTGAACTTGAAAACGAGGCCTGAATATGGTTACGTTGACACAACTGACAACTATTGCCCTACAGGTGACACACGTGGCTAGATTGTCATTAATGGTGTCTGAAAACGAAATTTAACATCTGTGCACGAGTTTGAGACTGTCATTATTAATACCGGGTATATCCACCTTGTGCCTGGATGACGGCCTGGACACGACGTCTCATGCTGGTCACCAACCGACTGATACGCCATTGTGGTATTCGTTGCCATTCAAGATGGAGTGCGTCTGTTAATTCCTGTAGGTTCTGCACAGGAGGATCCCTCCTTCTCACCATGTTTCCCAGAATGTCCCAGATATGCTCAATAGGGTTCATGTCAGGGCTCCTTGCTGGCCATGGTAGGGTTTCGATGGCATTCTGGCGGAGGTATTCATGCACAGCTCTAGCACGATGTGATCAGGCGTTGTCATCCATGAATATAGGGTGGGTTCCAGGTGCATGATTTACAAAATGAGGGACCACAACTCTATCCAGTATGGAATCTTGATATCTTTGTCCATTTAGTGTTCCAGGTACAGTCAACAGATCCAGCTTACAATCAAATGAGATGCACCCCCATATCATAACGGAACCTCCACCAAATGGAACTTCTTCCATGATGTTACATTGGTCGTACGCCGTGCGTCTGGACCTCCATACACGAGTTCGACCATCTGTGGCATGAAGCAGGAACCGACTTTCATCGGACCAGTGTACCCGTCTCCAAGATCTCATGTTCCAGTGTCTTCTTTCGTTGCACCACCTCAGACGCTCCTCTTTGTGGTGTGCAGTGAGGAGAGGATGTCTGACAGGTCTCCTAGCTTTCATGCCAGCAGCATACAGTCTCCTTTTGACGGTAGACATTGACACTCTATTGCGCGTTTCCCATTGCTGGCTGAGCACTCTGCTGTTGGTGAATGGAGATCTCCTAACAAGGCGTACTAGGGCTCGATCATCACGGGCAGTAGTCTTCTTCGGTCTTCCAGATCTAGGCCTGTCCTTCACCTCGTTAGTTTGCCCATGTTTTGTAATCAAACGACTGATTACAGTATGGTTAATGTTCAGCTGTCTGCCAATCTCTCTGCATGACATACCAGTGGTATGCATGCCTATGATTTGCCATTTCACACGATCACTTAACCGTCGTCTTGCCATAGCGGTTCACAATCAAGAGCTAATTCTCTCTGTACAAATAAACCACGGTCATGAACACAAAATTCCTAATCTTGTCGCCTAAATCTGTATGTAATGTTCTACACCTCAAACTGGACTTTTACATAACTGAACACGTGTGCTGTTTCCCGCCACGCACGGACATCAAGCGGCGTGAAGTCATGCATGCATGTGCATTTCGTACTTGGAATTATGTCAGCTAACGCGGGGACAAAAAGTATGGCAGCCTAGTTGTACCATCATGTTTCTACGTTCTATTGTTTTTGCTGGTGCTTAACTTTTGCACAGGTGTATATATGTTTCTGGACCAAATAGATACAAAATTATCTTGGGTAGACATCTCACCACCTAAGCCTAAATATTTTAGCCCCATTTTCCAAGATGGCCACCATTTTTGGCCATTTACTAAATATCTCTGAAACTAGAGCATGTATCGAGCTAACTCTGGTGCCAAAATATAGGTTTTTGGGGTCGAGAAACTGAATAAATGCATTAACTTTGTGATCAGATTTTCAACACAGCGAACAAAAAGTTGAAAATAACTGCAATTTTCCAAAATGGCAGACATATCTGTGGAACTAGATCATGTATTAAACTAATTCTGGTGGCAAAACATAGGATTTTGAGCAGTAATCATCACATTTCTAAAATGTCTATAATTAAATATAGAGAAATGTGTATTAGAGGTCACCTGGGTGTAGGTAGATCCCTTTTTAAAATATTAAAGTAATTTCACATTTCACATAGACGATGTTTTGAGAAATCGTTGCCATATAATTTATGTACAAGACTTGGAATTTCTTCCAAAGATCGTTTTATATCTATTTAGTTCAGCAATAAACCACAACCTTTAGGATACGCGGGACAATAAGACACAGCCTGGACTAAAATATGTATGGTCATATTAATTGTTTCATTTTTCATCATAATTATAATTACATATTATATAATATCTATAGTATCAAAATCTTTTATTCACGGTTATTAAATGTCTGTTCTGCAGATAAGCTCTTGTTATTAAGCTCAGTATGTCTTACAAGCTAAAACTACATGTAGTTTAAGTCTAATATTGGCACTGTTTATTGCACTTGCAGAAAACAGAACATTTTACAGATTGTCTACATTTGCACCAACACAGAGTAATCAAACTATCTGGTAACAAACTGATACACTTAAGTGCGCCAAAAGCCCATCCACCTAAGCACAGCTATAGTCCTTGGGACTTAATGACATATTGCCATGGTTCAAAAGTGTTAGCGATTCCCTGATAATGAGGAACGCTCGTTGGGTGTGTCCTCGGATTGAACTTGACGTTGGTGGTAGCTGGGAGATATATCTGTTCGACTTTCTGCATTCAAGGCGTCTGAGGTCGTTAAAGGTATTTACTGTTATGTTGCATGACCAAACTCTTACATGATACTATTCGATGTTCTCAATGTCTCCGTCGGTCATGGCATCGGTCTCCAAATTATGCTAGGAAATTCTTCATATATGCCTTCAATGCTCAAAGTTTGGTCCCAATCTTGATCAAAGTATCGTTACCAGCTAAAATGTGTGACTTCACAAAAAACATTACACAAAGCAGATCCAAGCTTGCTCAATAGGTGGTTCAGTGCGACAAATCTACATTTGGCTTCTGTCCCAAAATGAATCCAAATTCATCTAACATCTTGATGTTTAGGGTGGCTGCATATCTCAACAGGAGGGCTACCACGTCTGTGTCATTTGACAAGATGACAACACACTTGACACCATGTTCAACTGGCCAGTTCACATGTGGTACAATGCGGCTATCAACCTCCTCAATCCTGCTAGCTAATTCTTGAACTTGAACTTCAGTTCTCTCACCATCTAAGTACATCACTGAGGAAACAACCTCATCATCGAGGACCATCCAGCTTGCAATGAATGCGATGGTGCCCGAAGTGATTCATCAACTAATTGTCTTTAGACAAGTAGCTCCAAGTTGGTTTTGTTTGAGAAGGATGTCCAGAATTTATCCATTTGAGCAGGAAGTGGTACGCTTGGATCAATTTCAACTCGATGCTACCAGAATTGGATGCGCCCCAAGTCCTTTCTGATTCTTTTACCGACAACTAAAGGTACTATCAAAGATGACGTGCAACTCTTGCACAGTGCAGACTGCCTGTGAATTTCGGAACACTATATTGACTGCTTGTCCAAAGGTGTTAAGAGTTGCTAGCCGTAGCATTCGAATCTGTGAAATGAAATCAATGATTACCTAGATTTTGGATTGAGACACTGGCTCAAATCCATATTCGTCATTATTAAGGTGTTCTTCAAGTTCTGTAATTAGTGTGTTTGGCTGGTTTAATTGCAATATCCCTTCAAACAACAGGTTTGTTGGTAGAAGATCGTGAGATAAAATGTCCTTCACAGATTCTCCCCTCGCCTCTGCAATGCCCAAAACATTCTGTGCTCGTTTTAGTTCCTTTGTTGTCATTCTTGGTGCAGCAGATTGTGTCATGTTTTCAGAATCACTAAGTTTCACTCTGGAAATGGTTTCTGATAGTTTTTAGTTTTCAAAATAAATTGTTAATTTCATAGTTGCTTGTATCCTTCTAAACCATTCTGAATGATGTCGACCAAATGGACTTTGATACCTTCATCAACATACTGTTTGGTGACAAAGTTATGAAGACGAACATGTTCATCTACATCATAGGGATTTCCCTTTTCTTGCATAAACTGCAGAAGCCGTGTGACATTGGTATCGAACAGCTGTCCTTTCTTTCCAATCAGTTCATGATGGGATGAATCCCGGTGATCCATCACCTTTGCATTTGTTAGTTCCTGAAATACATTGTCGATTGCAAGAACTTCATGGTAGATCAGCTGTCATTCACCAAAATACACACACATCCTTTGACCAACAATGCCTTTTGAGCTTTTCTGGGACCTGTGGATTGTCTGCTCCAATTTCATGTCTGCGGCAACAGCATTTAACTTTCCTTCCCAATCGACTACAAAGTGCCCATGTGTAAATTTGTAGTACAGGAATGTGTAGTTCGCTTCTAGTTTTGCAATTATCTCTAGGTACCATGACCCATACCGCAAGTAATTGATACAGGCAAACTCTAGAAATACGCTGATCAGTGAGCCACGAAACACGCTGATAAGTTCCAATTGCGAATTTCCTTCACAATCAGATGTCACAATGTTTTGCACTAGACCCACGAAATGTAAGAAAATACCCCGGTACTAGCAATGTTCAGATTTTGCACAACACTTGTTAGTAAACGACCCAGACGTATATACTGGTCTGGCGTTTTGTTAGCTTACTAAAATAATTACCACTCAATTCACTGTTTGCTATAAGTCACCTGACTTAGATATCTTAGAAAATTTTAACCTATTCATTCCCATGGCGTGTAGGTTCCCTAGTAAACAAGGTTAGCAGAGATACATCCCTCCATTGGGTATTCTTAATAGTATCTCTTTAACTCTAATGCAGTCATTCTCTAGGGAACCAGTTCCTGTATTCCTATAGAGAACATATAAATGAGTCTGTGAGCATGCGCACTTATGCTACTATGCATGCGACCGAGTTCAAGCCGTCATTAATTAATTTTCTGTATTACAGGAAACACCTAATTTTTATCTCAACAAATCCTATTTATTCCATAATCTTGTGGAGCTACATCCACGTTTGATTTTTCATGAATATCACAGAACTTGCAGTCTTTGTTGAACAAGTCATGTACTTTATGTAAAATGGAACAGAATGGAAATACACACACATCCTTTGACCAACAATGCCTTTTGAGCTTTTCTGAGACCTTTGGATTGTCTGTTCCAATTTCATGTCTGCTGCAACAGCATTTAACTTTCCTTCCCTGTCGACTACAAAAAGCCCATGTGTAAATTTGTAGTACGTGAATGTGTAGTTCGCTTCTAGTTTTGCGATTATCTCCAGGTACCATGAACCATACCGCAAGTAATTGATACTGGCAAACTCTTGAAACACACTGGTCAGTGAGCCACATGTTTCCATATGCAGCTGCCAATTTCCTTCACGATCAGATGTCACAATGTTTTTCACTAGGATCACGAGATATAAGAAAATACCCCTGTACTGGCAAAGTTTAGATTTTGCACAACACTTGTTAGTAAGCTCTTTGTTTAAGGCATTCAGTTTTCTTTAACAAACTATGAAACTGCTGTAACACATGGCATTCATCAGATTTATTCTTCTTCCAGAAGGCATCCCACATCATAGATTCGATTGCTTCTGACACGATCTTGCATCGAATGATAATTGTGTGATCCAATCAGGGCTGTCTGGTCAGTCTGCTCTCCACTTTATTAGGGCATCATCTATACCACTGCCACTGATGTACTTCTCTGCACAGCGAAGAGCTGCCTTTACTAAATGCAACATTCCCATCATGGGGTAAATGTCCACAAATTGCTCAGGGTTTCCAAGGACAATATCAGCAACAGTGTGGAAAATGCCTTCATCACAGAAGATTGGCATGGTAGGTTGAAATACCAGAGTTCGCACATTCTGGAAGTTTTCATGGCTGAGTATATGGTGGCATAGTCCATGACCGGCGATGGAATCCATGGAAGGAATCCTACCCACATAAGCGGTACTAAAGAACTCTGAGAGATTAAAGCATGGAATCCACTCCATGGAGGTGCTTGCTTGGCTTTTATCTTCCACTGGCAGTCTACATCTTGACAATGCAATGGGAAACTAAGTATTAGCTGCCTCGTGTGACGCAGACTCAGAATGTGTATACTATTGGCTTCACATGTCTGTAAGGTATAAGCAGACATGTTCCGATTTCTCAACATATCGGCATAGCTTGTGGATACACCACTTCTATTCATAGATGTGATCAACTTTCTGCTTTTGCACTTAACATATATCTTGTCTGCAGTCATCACATGAAAAGGAATTTTTACTGAGCCATTGTAAAATGTAATTTGGAAAAGACACCAATGTTGAACAGCTTGACGTTTTATACTACTGTTCTGATCATAGTTTCTATCGTCATCATAGTTTCTATCGTCATTTATATCAAGTGAGCAATCATTTTCATTACCGAACTGCACTGTTTCAATTTGCTACATACGTGACTTGCTGATATTGAACAAAGATGAAAAGAATGTTAACAGTGAGTCCAAAATTATGGTGGGCTTGAATGACTGGCGCAGCTCGGTAGCATCACAAAATTTATCCCGAAGTTTGAAACCAACCTTTTGTATTGCTTGCCTCAACAGAGTACCTGCTGATTTGACGATAACGTGTGATTTTATCTTTGCAGTGAGATCTTCCGAGCTTAGATTTGATGAAAACACTAGCAATGGGTAATTTTTGTGGTGGGATTGACAAAATTGTATTTTGACTATATGTCCTCACAAGAAAGACGTTCACCTCGTTGCTACAGATTATAACATTATCGTCAATGTTGTTCATCTTCTTCTTTTCGTTTGCTGATCATACCGCCAGTCCTGTAAGTGACTATCGACATGATCATATGCGCTAAGTGCGTGGATCCATGGTTTATTAGTGCGCCGTGCGGCCTGGAACCTCCGTCTTCAGCACTCGAGGTTTCTGTCAGGGTTACCTCACCCTTACCTCCTTTAGTCGCCTCTTACGACACGCAGAGGATACGGAAGGTGTATTCTAAGCCCCACCTACAGGGCCAAATGTTGTTCATTAATTCTCTAATCTCGCTGAGTGTGAAGCCATATCCTATATCTAAAAGCCGGCCAGCAGTTCTGCATGTTGAAACATCTGTAACTTTCTTGATGGAGATCATTCGCTAGGCTTCTCTGGTTTCAAAGTCTCATGTTCATATTTTATTATGTAACCATTGATGCAATTCTTATGGGCATATAGACCTGGAAAATCCATAATAAAGAACTGGTTACCTGTCCTGGAGGTTGAATTCAACTTCCACACACTACTGTCATGTGAAACCACCACAGCTGACAAGGCTGATGTGACATTGACTGCCAGTTCACGCTGGAGAAGTGGCCGAGATCACCACGAAAACTAAGCAATGAGAAGCTGAACTCAATTTCCTATAGCGGTGACTAGTTCTTTATTATCAGAACATTACTGTCTGTCTCATAAGTCCATGTCCACCACTTCAGTTAATGTAACTTGTTTCCAAAACGTAATTACTGAAATTAATCTACATGTAAGAAGACGATCTAACTTTCTGCCAAAGTTTGTCAGTAGTTATGGATTATTTTTACAGTAATAAGTAAGCTATGCCTTTAACCCTTTAATGGTCAAGTCAGCCAAGAACGGGATTTGTAGTTGTCTTAACATACCGGTATGTCTATTTACAGACCAAGAAAAGAAGATTTTGGAAAATTTCAACTGGATTTACTGGCTCAGTTGTAAACTTTTAAAATGCTCTCCTTTAGTATGAAAATAGTCGTTCAAGACAAGACAATTTAAATTTTCCTGACAAATTTTGGCCATTACAGATTTAAGACCCACAGAATAGATACAACAATTGCTTTTCATAACTGTTTTGTTGACTATTTTGGAAATTAATTTGAATGACAGGTAGCAAGGGCAATAATAGATCCCAGTAAAAAAATGTACACATGATGCGCTTACGACCACGGCAGCTTTGTCAAAAATGTCCAAAATTCTTTAGACAGACAGACAGCAAAAATAGGTTTAATGCAGAAACGATTGCTCCGAGCATTAAGATAATGTATTTAGTGAATTCCTTGACCTCGAAAACCTATACTTTGGCACCAGAATTAGTCTGATACATGCTCTAGTTCCAGAGATAGCGCATATGTGCAAAAATGTATATTGAAGCGTCCGTTATTTTGGAAAATTCTTGTTTTCTTCAATTATTTTTGCTCACCATGTTGAAAATCCATGAATGCCTTCAAACATTAAGATACTGTATTTAGTGAATTCCTTGACCTCAAAAACCTATATTTTGGCACCAGAATTAGCTTGATACATGCTCTAGATATATAATAAAGACAAAATTGGCGGCCATCTTGGAAAATGGTGGCTACAAAATTTTGGTTCAGGTGTTGAGATGTCTACCCAAGATAATGTTGTATCTATTTGGTCCAGCAACAAATACAATCAATAACATTTAGGGTACATGTATTTTTTGCGGGACTATTGGCCAGAGCCTGGACTAAAATGTCTTTTTGCATTTAAAATTATTATTCTATTGCGCCTAAATTATGTAATCATCATTAATTATGACATTTGAATAGTAGATGCCATATACATAGAGACACACCGGTAATAATACACTGAACTCTTGTACACTGTTTATTTCTAATAACGCCAATGTAGTTAACCATTCCAAAATTTCCATAGTCATATATTACCATAACTCATGACAATGCTTACAATGTTGTAATCACTTCTCGGCCTTTTGGCTAAGACCAAAGTAGTAAAATTTTTTAGGCTGTACAGTCTAGCACGGCACACTTTTTTTTTTAATAGAAAAGCGGAGCTGGATTGCTGACCAATGTTCAAATATGTATGAAAAATGGCACCAACATTTAGACCATGGTCTGGCCATGCAGGTTATATGCCACCACAGTCTGACCATGTTCTGTTTGACCATGGTCTGTCGTCGACAATCAAACATAGTTTTATCATGGTCATGAGGAATTTGTTAATCATGGTCGACCATGGTCTGACTGTGGTGCCATTTAACCTGCATTGTCAGACCATGGTCATTGACCATGATTAGGAAGAGGGGTCCTAAAATCAGAAGACCAAGGTACCGCCAGAACACCAGGCAGACCCACCAGCCCACAGGAACACAAACACAGATGGATCTCCAAGGTGACAGAAGACGAGGGGCAGCCCAACCAGCAACAACAACCACCAACCAGTACCTCTCATGGAATTCTCTGCCTTTTGGCTAAGACCAAAGTAGTAAAATTTTGTACGCTGTACAGTCTAGCACATCACACTTTTTTTTTTAGAAAAGTGGAGCTGGATTGCTAACCAATGTTCAAATATGCATGATAAATGGCACCAACCTTCAGACCATGGTCTGACCATGCAGGTCAAATGGCACCACAGTCAGACCATGGTTTACCATGTTTTGTTTGACAATGGTTAAACCATGGTATGGGCATCAGGAGTAACATCTTAAATGATTTCCTGCCATTTGTCGGAAAATTAAAGATGGCAACCAAAATAATTTGCCAATCAAAATTCTGTATACATGTTCTGAAGCCTACCCCAGGGTCCTTCTAGCCAAATTTGGTTGAAATCCGTCAAGCGGTTAATGAGGAGTAGCATTTTAAAGCAAAAGTTGATGGACAGGCGACACAGACACACAAGACGGAGTCACTATGGCATAAGCTCACGTGGCCTTTCAGGCCAGGTGAGCTAAAAGCTAAATCAGGAGATGTATATGCGTGGCAGGGATGGGGTCAATTACATTTCATCTATTACTAGTATTTTTAATTCCTTATATTACTATTACAATTACTCCAGATCTGATCTATTACTATTACTCTCATATCTATTACTATTACTATTACATTTGAACTATAGGAATCGCTCACACACCTACACATACATGCATGCAAATGAAAATAAGTCAGACATTTGGATATTAATACTTTCACTGATGAAGCCCCTTTATCTCAATTTCATTGAAACCAAATAGGACTGCTGTTGAATATTTTGAAAATATTTTGACTGAAGGGCATTGCTGCAGAAAGTAATGTCTTCCAGGCAAATTAATTTCAAAATATTCAATTGATTGTTTCTTACATTATAAACAAGTTGCTACATGGGTTAATGATAAGAGTAATGAGTGTAGACTCTTACCTATAAATTTCCCCAGTTCACCATACATGTTTTATTTACTTAGACAATGTTAGTGAATAGCAGACTCTTCTTCAGATGTGGTCACATAGTAGTCTATGCTTGAATGATTTTAACCAGTTTAGCTCTCTGGGAAAGTCTGAAAATTCTATATTCTCTAAGATCAGGAAGACCACAGAATATTATGAAATTTCTATTGCTGAAAGTAGATGTATATTGTACAACTTAGAGCAATATCAATTTTGAAAGGAACTTGAGCATTGATCATGTTGGTCATCATAGAATATACAGTTATTAGCCCACTGATATTTCAGAAGTTCATGTAAATAGATCAGTTATAGACACAACTCCCAGTCTCTCTCCATGAAGATCCAAGCAATTCAATGAAATTACTTCCCCTAGATGTAGATACAAGGTTTTAAAGGGCACTATAGAAGCAACTAAAGCTGATTGGCTGATGCCAATCACATGTCACGTGTTGATACCAACCAATTTATTCCTTTTCTTGACTGAACGTTTAAACACAAGTTTCACAATTTGACCGAGGGCTGGTAAAAAAAAATGGTAAAAGAATCCTATTTCAAATAAATTTGAGATTATTTGTTACTTTATGAGCACTTTAGCTAACTGGAATTGTAAATTTTAGATTCAGATTACAATCACCATAATATTTTAATCTGTGTGTATTGTAATTCTCGTATGAAAAAACACAGCGTCCCATTATGCACTATATAGATTCTGAACATGTGCCGCCACCAGTAATTCTGTTAGCCTCGGTCACGATTGCCCACTAAAAAGTTGACCAATCAAAATTCTCGCTCGATGTGTTGAATCCTATCACAATAAGATCGTTCTCCAAGTTTGTTTGAAACTCAGCCATTGATTAAGGACTAGCCACAATCAAAATTCTGAATAGAAATTGTAAACTCTACTACTGCACCATTCGTCCAGCCAAATTTGGTTAAAATCTCCAAAACATTTAAGGAGGATATAAGTTTTTGACAATTACCAGTAAATTGTTCATAAAATCTAAGACTTTCACCCAAAAATCTACCAATTAAAATTCCGAATAAATGATATGGAGCCTACCACAACAGAATCCTTCTCAACCAATTTGGTTAAAATGCACTACGAGATTTGTGGTAAATTTTCGATAAAATATAAGAGTTTCACCCAAAAAATTGACAATCAAAATTCTAAATAGAAATTCTGGAGCCTGCTACCATAGCATCCTTCTAGCCAAATCCGGTTGAATTACCCAATCAATATTCTGAATAGCAGTTCAGGAGCATACCATCATAGGATCCTTTCAGCCAAATCAGGAAATGATGTTCTTATTGATACTGGCTATAGTTACTGCTGATGTTCTTATTGATACTGGCTATAGTTAATGATGTTTTTATTGATACTGGCTATAGTTACTGCCGATGTTCTTATTGATACTGGCTATAGTTAATGATGTTCTTATTGATACTGGCTATAGTTAATGATGTTCTTATTGATACTGGCTATAGTTAATGATCTACTTATTGATACTGGCTATAGTTGATGATGTTCTTATTGATACTGGCTATAGTTACTGCTGATGTTCTTATTGATACTGGCTATAGTTACTGCTATATGATGTTGTTATTGATACTGGCTATAGTTGATGCTGACAATTTGTTTGAAGGAACACTTCCTACCTGTTCACGTTTTTGTCGTTCTTCTTCATCTTGGTTCAATGTCACTTCATGAAGCTGCCGTTCCTCAGTTACCATGTTTTTTGTAAGCATGCCCTTGGCATACTCTATAGTGCCGATTGCTAATAGATCCTGTAAATAAACAAAGCATATATAAATAAATAAGTGAACATTCAGAAATAAAGTGTGCAGCATGAGGTGCCCACTAAGAGCAATCATACAGAAAGTTAGCCAGCAGGTGCCATGCAAGCCACGAGATACATGCAGCAACTACAGTCAGCAGGTGCCATGCAAGCCACGAGATACATGCAGCAACTATAGTCAGCAGGTGCCATGCAAGCCACCAGATACATGCAACAACTATAGCCAGCAGGCGCCATGCAAGCCACCAGATACATGCAGCAACTATAGTCAGCAGGCGCCATGCACTACAGCCAGCAGGTGCCATGCAAGCCACCAGATACATGCAGCAACTATAGTCAGCAGGCGCCATGCAAGCCACCAAATACATGCCGCAACTATAGCCAGCAGGCGCCATGCAAGCCACCAGATACATGCAGCAACTATAGTCAGCAGGCGCCATGCAAGCCACCAGATACATGCAGCAACTATAGCCAGCAGGAGCCATGCAAGCCACCAAATACATGCAGCAACTATAGCCAGCAGGTACCATGCAAGCCACCAGATACATGCAGCAACTTTAGCCAGCAGGTGCCATGCAGGCCACCAGATACATGCAGCAACAATAGCCAGCAGGCGCCATGCAAGCCACCAGATACATGCAACAACTATAGCCAGCCGGCGCCATGCAAGCCACCAGATACATGCAGCAACTATAGCCAGCAGGCGCCATGCAAGCCACCAGATACATGCAGCAAAAGTTAGACAACAGGCGCCATGCAAGCCACCAGATACATGCAGCAACTATAGCCAGCAGGCGCCATGCAAGCCACCAGATACATGCAGCAATTATAGTCAGCAGGCGCCATGCAAGCCACCAGATACATGCAGCAACTATAGCCAGCGTGCGGATATGGGCAGGTTTTGCCAAAACGAAATCATTGCACTTTGTCTATCTCTACCACATCTGCTGACAAATTTTTTTAGTGTAGTTTCAAAACTCCTCGAGACCTGGTCCGGACAAGAAATCAGACGGACAGATGTATGCACGAATGGACTGACAGACAGCCAAGCGCCATTATATAATAAAACCCCACTTACGCGGGCATATAAAAAAGGAAAGGTTCATTGGTGTTAAATCTAAAACTGTCTGAACATTTTGGCATGTATATGCCAAGTCAGCAACAATCAAACAGTTTTCAGAATATTGCGCACAATCGATATATATATTTATAGCAGTAAATATTATGGACCACATCATGACATGTTGAAGGAATTCACCTTTCCAAAGTATCCATCCATCATCTGACCTCATATGACGTCATAATCAGCTCAGCGCATGTAAGATGACGTCACAATCATTACATCACAAAGGGTTCCATATAGACTGTCAATTAAAATCTCAAATAGTCTGACACGTCATATGAATTGTATGTCTTTGTAATTATTTGCTATTTAATAAACATGCTGTTAGGCAGCAACAGCACCAAGTCAAATTAGTTTCAAAATATTCAACAGCTTACCTGTGTAGTTTTTTGGAAATTGATAATCAGGGTGTTCAGAGATCGATCGATCCCAACACGAGCGAGGTGTGGGTGGAGCTTAGCTAGAGATGGGTGGGGCATAGCTAAAACCGGAAAGGTCCATTGTGTTGGCTGTTCAACAACAGAGCTCTGTTCTGCACAATGGACATTTCCATGTTTAGCTATGCCCCGCCCATCACTAGCTAAGCCCCGCCCATCACTAGCTAAGCCTCGCCCATCACTAGCTAAGCTCCACCCACACCTCGCCGTGTTTGGATTGATCGATCCCTGAATGCCCTAGATATCAATTTCCTGAAAACTATACAGCGAAGCTGTTGAATATTTTGTAACTAATTTGACTGGGTGCTGTTGTTGCCTATGGCAGCAACAGCGCCTAGTCAAATTAGTTTCAAAATATTCAACAGAATATTTATTAAATAGTAAAAGCAAACAATTTGTACAACAAGGCATAGACCGTTTTCAAATATGCGTTTGTGACGTACTTATCAACATCATTCATGACGTCATCCATTATGATGTCATTCTACACACCGCGTAGATGATTGTGACGTCATATGATGGGTACATGCTCTGGAAAGGTGAATTCAAGCATAGCCTAAAAGAAATACCTCCAGGGGAACTCCAATTCACCACTAACCAATTGTAACACACTTTGTACGAAAATATAAATCAAAAGAAAAATGTATATTTTTTATCATTAGTATTCTTTTAATTACATCTATAGTTGATGATGATGGTGGTGGTGATTGAGCTGATTGTGTTGGGGTGGTTGTGTTGGTGGGTCTTGATGGTCTTAGTGGTGCTTGGATTGGTGGTGGTTGAACGTGACCTACTAAAATTGTGTATGATTTTTAAATATAGATTATTTTTAAATTTTTTTGCAAAATGGCATCCATGGTTTCCAAAATATTTAGATGACATGTCAACAAACACTGGCAATGAAGGCACACTCTTATTTGAGGACACATTGTCTAACAATGTATAAATTTTAGCAAACCACTGAAACAGGGTCAGACTTTACCACGCCTAAACGAAAGTATTCTCAAATCAAATCGGGTGGACGGAGGGAAAGGAAAAACTAAACAGACAACAGGTGTTCTCAAAAGTTGATTTGCAAAGAAATACTAGATCATATTTCATGAGGTCTGCATCGTTCCCCAAGCAGATTCAGAGGATTTTTAAAGACATTTCTAAAAGTCGGCCAAAATCCAAGATGGCCACAGGCCAAATTGCCCGATCATCTTCCTTTGAACAAATTTGTATCCCTATTCTCTAAGGATGCATCCTGTCAAATATGCTTGAAATCGGCCTAGTGGTTCACGAGAATACATTTTTAATTTCACATTGCTTTAGTATGGGAGCTTTTTGCGGGTAACCAATTTCGGCCTCAAAATCCATCAAATAAACAAGAGGCCCAAGGGCCTGTATCGCTCACCTGGACCATAGGCATCTAAACCAGAATGATCATTAACAATAAGTAGAACTCTCACGAGTTGAACAGACGTGTAACAAGAAAACATAGGCTAAGTTTATTTATGTATCAAGCTGCTCTTGAACAAACTTTAGTGCCCCTTAGTCAAATACCCCAAATTTCGGCCCAATCCGTACAGTGGCTCTGGAGACGAAGTTGCTTTCATGAAACCCAGGCCATCCAAGATGGCCAGCCAACCATTTGGCAAATCAAGTTCCCTTGAACAAACTTGGTTCAGCTCGTACCCTAAATGATATGATAATAAGGAAAAATTAGTTACCTCTGGGATCTAGAAATTGTTTGAGTGTAGCTTTCGTGAACATCTCGGTCACTCTTCAGCACATTTCTACATCCTGGAGACTAATTTTTCCTTATTATGAATCATCCTGGGATCGAGACCAACTTTTGAGTTTTGAATCAATCGCTCAAACAGTTTCGGAGAAGATTTTTAGACATTTCCTAAAATCGGCCGAAATTCAAGATGGCCAAATTGGCTTCTTCTTCTTCTTTTCGTTCGCTGATTATACCGCCAGTCATGTAGGTGACTATCGACATGATCATAAGCGTTAAGCGCGTGGATCCATGGTTTATTAGAGTGCGCCGTGCGGCCTGGAACCTCCGTCTTCAGCACTCGAGGTTTCTGTCAGGGTTACCTCACCCTTACCTCCTTTAGTCGCCTCTTACGACACGCAGAGGATACGGAAGGTGTATTCTAAGCCCCACCCACAGGGCAAGCCAAATTGGCTGATCTGCTTCATTTGTACAACCTTGGATCCCTATGCCCTAAGGATGCTTCCTGCCAAATATAATTGAAATCGGGTCCAGGAGTTCATGAGAAGACATTTTAAATTTCCCATTGCTTTAGCATGGGTGCTTTTGGCGGGAAAATAATCCAAGATGACAACCAAACCGTCTATCCGACAGTTTCGAAAATAGCAAATCCGAGCACGGAATACCCAAAAACATAAATAGATCTAATTTTGGCCTCAAAATCCATTAAATAAAAAAATCCAACATAGCCACCAAACACGCTACATTTTGATTGGCCCACGGCGGTCATGTTTTCTGACGGATCAACTTCCCGTGAACAAACTTTAATGGCCCTTAGTCCCTAATCATATATTACAAATTTTGGCCTGATCGCATCAGCGGCTCTGGGGAAGTTGCTTTTGTGAAAACTAGGTCATCTAAGATGGCCGCTGAACCATTTGGTTAATCAAGTTCCCTTGAACAAACTTGGTTCCGCACTTGCCCTAGATCATATTTCATGAGTCCTGAATCGATCCCTCAAACGGTTTCGGAGATTTTTAGACATTTCTAAAAATGAGCCAAAATCCAAGATGGCCACCGGTCGATCGGCTTCGTTTGAACAAACTTAAATTTCTATGCCCGAAGGATGGTTCTTGCCAAATATAACTGAAATCTGCCCAGAAGTTCTCTAGAAGACATTTTAGGTTTCTTATTGCTTTAGTATAGGAATTTTTGCAGGGAAAATGATCCAAGATGGCCACCAAGCCGTTTATCCGACAGTTTCTAAAATTGCAAATTTGAGATCAGAATACCCAAAAACAAATATGAAACCAAATTCGGCCTCAAAATCCATCAAATAAAAAAATCCAATATGGCCTCCAAAAGCGCTATATTTTGATTGGCCTACGGCAGCCATGTTTTGTGACGGATCAGCTTCTCTTGAACAAACTTTAATGGCCCTTAGTCCCTAATCATATCTCCCCAATTTCGGCACGATCACTTCCGTGGTTCTAGAGAAGCCATTTTTTGCGAAAACTAGGTCATCCAAGATGGCCACCGAATCATTTGGTCAATTAAATTCTCTTGAACAAACTTGGCTTACCTCGTTCCCTAGATGATATTTCACGAGTTTTGAATCAATCCCTCAAGTGGTTTCGGAGAAGATTTTTAAAGACGTTTGTAAAAATCGGCCAATATCCAATGGCCACCGGACAATTGGCCGATCGGCTTCATTTGTACAAAGTTGAATCTCTATGCCGTAAAGATGCTTCCTGCCAAATATAATTGAAATCGGCCTACTAGTTCTTGAGAAGACATTTTAAATTTCCAATTGCTTTAGTATGGGAGCCTGGTGAACGCTATTTTAGCTCTCTCGGAGTATACGACTCCAAATACTTTACAATTCTGAGTAGTAGAATCAGGTACCGGATACTCATTTAAAGTAATGACATTGCCAATCAAATTGTAGAAATCTATTTATATCAATTTATTTGTAGGATGGGGTACTACGCTACCATGGTACTTAATACAATTTATAACTTCACATCAATTGCCTCACAAAATAGCATTGCTAGAGCATAACAGTTTATCACGAATGATAGTGTGACGAATTATCTTTTTATACATGTGCTTCCTAATCTGAAGGCATTAACCATTGAGCTACAATATTATTTTGAAGTCACTGTGGTATGTCAAAATTTGACATCTGTTAGCGTTATCCAGTAGTCTACGGTACCGTGGTACTGGGTGTTGAAGTCAATAAAAAAAATCTGAAATTTTCTCACGTTAAAATTATGTCGCAGTAATTATGAAATTCAACATATCAGCTGTCACATAGTTATATTTTAACTCAGAATCTCTTTAGTCTTATTGGTTAAATATAACTTTAAAGATAGCCCGCTCTAAGCATCAACAGGATTCAAGGATGGTGGCCATTTTGAAGCCCAAAAACTGCACTGCGAGGACAATTATATATTGTATAGGATAACCACTGATACAATTTATAAAAAAAAACATTGGTAGGCATAAATAATTGTTGTATTTTTCATGCATAGCAAAATCTAGTTCAAGCATTATGTATTTTTCCTATATCGCCCTATCAAACACGGCTACCACGGTACCTTAGTACCTACGTTACCGTAGTACTCAACCCGATATATAGTTTTAATATTCGTCATGTAAATAATGTCTATTGTGCTTTCAGTGTTCGCCTATATACCTATGTATGGCCAATAAAACATTCTGATTCTGTGTACAACAAACGCGTGTAATAAAATGTTCATCGTTATATGGGGAGACAATCAGATTCTGAACTTGCTCGAAATGCAACTGGTGACGAACAGAACTGTCAGCACTGATGGACTAATGCTAATAAGATGCATACACGGAAATACCAAATATTTCTATATTTATTGTCTATTTTTACACCATTTCAAACAATTTAACCACAAATAGCAGCTAATTAGAAAACAAATTATTTATAGATGATGGGGCTTGGGGCCCCGAGACTCGCATGAAAAGGTGGATTCGCGCCCTGCTAGATTGATGCTTGATGGTTCCATGGTGTGGAATTGGTGAATCCAATGTGCTTCTTTTTATCTCCTCCATGGTCTTGATTCGGGGTCGGAGGAGATGACCTGTATATTGCGGTGCCCCAGATGCGCTCTTGTGTGATTGCGCTTGTTGAAATGGCGTGAGACTAGCGTATCATAACTGTCTTTTCTGTGGAGATTAGTTATGGATCGGAGATGGTCCTGTATCCTGGTTTTGAATGGTCTCAGCATTTCTCCCACATATTGTTTGTGGCAGAGTTTGCAATTCAATAGGTAGATGACATTGTGTGTCCTATGATATTGCATCTATAGGACAAGCCAGTGTGATGGCTTTTGAAGAATCTTGTTTTCTACATGCTGTTGCAGATGATGCAGTTCGCGCTCTTGCATTCTGCGAAGGGGTTAGGGTGTGGGTGGACAATGTTGTTTGTGTTATGGGGTTTGGCACGGACTATATGGTCCTTGATGGTCTTGGGGTCATTCCATATAAGGACCAAAATTTTTGAAATCCGTCAAGTCATAGTTTCAGATTTCCTTCAAACTTTGTCAGAGTAAGCATATGTATGTATTTACAGGAAATTCCAAGTATTATAGTGAAAAGTCAAATACTTTTTGAAAACTGGCCTATCCAATACCCCCTGCCTAAAATTGACAAAAATTTGTAACAAACTTTCTATGTTTGAGGCTTCATATCTCACCGACTACAGTGCTCACAATACTAGGTCTTTTTATTTTAACAGTCTGGTCACCATAGTTCGAGAAAATCACAAGCATTTTGTGCTGACCTGTTTTAGGCATGTATTAGGGGTCGTCAAAAATGCCAAAAAATGTGATTTCATATTTTAATCCAAATTTGGTGATGCCGTAAAATGTATTTGTATTTGGTTTACACAAATGATTTCTATCCTGTTAACTAGAGCTACTGCTACTTTAGTGATATTTATTACCTAATGGCAAGATATGCTCCGCAAAAATTTTGTGGGAGCCATACCCCCACCCCTGTTCGCCAAAATGGGGTGACTTCATAACATGTTTTTTCAAAATAACCCCTTTCAATTTTTTTAATATTTTGGTGAATGTTATATATATGGTCAATGGTTACAGGGCCAAAAGGTTCACTCTTACATTTGTTTCCTTTTAGAGCTATGGCAAATACAAAATCTGATATTTTTTCAAAAACTTGTATGATATTCGATTTTGGGGGGTTAATAATTTTAAAAGTATACACTCTAGAAGTATGAAACAAGAGATGTAGCGCGTTTCCCTGCCTTATTAAAAGAAACAACCAGCATTTCCCTTTTATAAAATAGATAAACATGGATTTTAGAGATGTCAAAACCTTACTTTGTTAAAATTTGACATTTTTGTGGGTAAACTACAAGTCATTATTCAACAACATTTTCAATGGGAATAACATATTGCCTGGAGAATATTTAAAAAACAATTTGACTATAAGTTGTTGCTGACTTAGTCATCAATAATTTTCAGTCAAATCATTTTCAAAATATACACCAGGTACAGAGTTTGTCCTGTAAGCTGGTCGAGCTGCAACAGCTCATCACTCAGTCTTGAGTTATCCAGTGTTAATAAAGACTGAGAGATTTCATATCTAGAGAAAATAACTCAACCTTCAGAGCTTTGTATATAATTAGGTCAATTGCTGTAATAGACATAGGTAGTGAGGTGATATTGATTAGTCACATGGTCTCAGTTTTTCTCAGAGATCTGCATGCAAGTATTGCTATCAACAAGAGTTCAGTCAAGCGTTTTAAGTGATCAAGATTAGGCAGCATGACCAGTGAAAGTGTTTAATAATTACTGCTTTGAAACATTGACATTGTTGCTGATACACAAATGTTTAGATATTTACTTTAGAAATTTAATAATTCACTATACATTTTAATGATAAATTAGGCCTTTTAATTTGAAAAGTGTAAACTTTGACTAAGACACGTTGCACAATGGCTGACTTACCAGAGACATTTTGTTCAGTTGGACGTCTCACTAATGATAAATGTCATAAGTTTACGGATAAATGCTCTGTAAATGATGTTGTACAATTGACGGCTACAGATAAAACACTTGTTGCAATGAGAAGCGGCCAGAGTGAGGATAGTTTAGAGACAGTGTGCTGTTGCCACAAGAAACACTATCTGCATATATTCCCGATGATGAAGCAGAACACTTCATGTTGTGATCCCCTAAAAGTTCACAAAAAGCTTATTAAAAAGGGACTAGTTAATATAGATCAAGAAATTGTGGCATTAACACAGTCGAAAACTAGAGAGAGAAAACAACCTGGCCAAAAGATTTGCCATCATTGTTTGCAGAAAATTAATAACCTGACAGATTGTAGTGACAGTGAACCGGAATCAATGGCCATAGCAGATACTTTGTACAGTAATGCTGAATGCCTCAACTCTAGTTTCTCAGCAGTTGGAGTTTCTCCCCTAAGGAGTGTCCATTCAGAAAGGAAAGTATCATATGGTAAACGAAAAATCAAACAAATGGCAGAAGCAACAACAAGTCAAGTGGCATCCCACCTAGGTTTTCCACCTAATAAATTAGTTGCTGACACTTCACAAACTGAATGTACATGTGATTCTAAGTTAGATGTGGACTACTTGGTATCGAACATGAATGAAAAACTGTCTGTGTCATCACGAAATCAAAAGATACAAGTATTGACTATTACACCTAAATCATGGTCGATAGATAAAACTGTTCAGGTTTTTCAGGCATGTGGTGTTACGCGTTATATGGTGAAACAAGCCAGACAACTTGCGCAGAATGATGGAATACTCGCTGATCGTGAAACCTTTAAAAGAAATAAGCTTGATCAGCATACACTAGATAGTGTTATTAACTACTACCAAGATGATACTGTATCTAGACTATTACCCGGGAAAAATGATTTTGTTACTATAAGAATTTGTGGTTCCAAAGAACATAAGCAAAAACGGCTAATCCTGACAAATTTGAAGGAAGTACATGCTAATTTCAAAACAGAAACTGGACTTAAAATTGGTTTCTCCAAATTTGTTGAGTTAAGACCCAAATGGTGTGTAACTGTTTCTTCTAGCGGCAGCCACAATGTTTGTGTATGCGAAAAACACCAAAATGTAAAGTTTATGGTGGATGTTATCTCTGAAGACTATCATAACCTAATTGACAAATCTGTATGTGACAGTAGTTCTAGAAATTGCATGCTGCAACGATGTGAAGTGTCCAGGAACTGCATTTCTCAAAACTTACTTAGAGCAAGACCTTTACGAGCACATGGATGAGGATGACATCATTAAATTCAATGAATGGGTATCCACAGACCGAATTGAAATCATGCGCCGAGAAGTATCAGTTGAAGATTTTATTTCTATATTATGTCAACGGATCCAAGAATTAACACCACATTCCTTCATAGCGAAATCTCAAAGTGAATTCTTGAAAGCGTGCAAACATGATTTAGATGACACTACTGCCATTGTTGTTCTCGACTTTGCTGAAAATTACAGCATTATTGTGCAAGATTGTGTACAGGGATTTTATTGGAACAATTCTCAAGTCACGATACATCCTTTGGCATTTTATGTTAAGGCTTATGGAAAGTTGAATGAAGAAAATGTATGCTTCATCTCTGAGTGTCTGAAACACGAAACAAATACTGTGTACTGTTTTCAGGAGATTTTTACAAGATATTTGAAAGAAAAGTATCCCAATATTCATATAATTAAATACTTTAGTGATGGGTGTGCAGGACAATACAAGAACTTCAAAAACTTTATTAATGTCTGCCATCATTATTCAGATTTTGATATTAAGGCAGAATGGCATTTCTTTGCTACCAGCCATGGTAAAGGTGTTTGCGACGGTATCGGTGGCACAGTGAAGCGCTTAGCCGCAAGGGCTAGTCTGCAAACAGCGCTTATACGAAATGCTAGTGAATTGTATGAATTCAGCCAACAGAACATAAGCAAGATCAAGTTCTTCTTAGTTAGTAAAGATGAGATCCAGAGCCATCATACAGTGTTGGAAGAGCGGTATCTCCTTGCCAAAACAGTGCAAGGAACCAGGTCATTCCATTCGTTTGTTCCAAATGACACTAACTCTATCACAGTAAAGCGAATTTCAACTGATGATGTTTCATACACTCGGTCATTTTCTAACACACAACCTGGTATGTCATCAGAGATTCAGAATTTAAATATCCCTATGGAACTGTCTTTGAGTGACTATGTTGGTGCATTGTATGACAAAAATTGGTGGTTTGGCATAGTGTTAGAAATTAGTCTAGAAAATGAGGACTGTCTCATTTCGTTTATGAAGCCGCATGGACCAGCTCGATCCTTTAGTTGGCCAAGGCGCACAGACCAGTGCTGGGTTCATTTTTGTGACATTCTAAGTAAGGTGTCAACACCATTGACAGCAACTGGCCGGCAGTACACTTTTCCACAAACTGATATCGACTTTATAAATGGACTATTTAAATAATTTGGAGGAGCGGTATATGCTGGATCATGTACCGTATCATCAATTATTGCTGAGGTATGTAGTATTATGTACTATCTCTTAACACTTTTATATTATATCATGTGTATTAACCAATGCCTGTCTCAGTTTATTAAATAATTCCATGAAATGGGTGACATTTAGGCATACTTTAGTATGAGAGATTACACATATTGGCCTGGTCGCAGTGTGTCAAAATTGTCTATAAATGGCCATAGAAGTCCATGTAGCTGTACTAATATGACCATAATATACCATTCAATGTCCACCTATGATGAAAAAGTATCTAAAATGCTAAAGTGGAGATATTTTAAACTTTTTAAAACAAATTAGATTGTCGCGAAAAATGTCAAATTTTAACAGAGTCAGGTCTTTGGGTCTAGAAAATCGATGTTTATGTATTATATAACCAGGGAATGCTGATTGGTTCTTCTAATATAGCAGGAGAACTGGTTGTATCGCTTGTTTCATGCCTCTAGGCCCTATAATTTTAAAATTATTAACCCCCAAAAATGGAATATCGTACAAGTTTTACAAAAATATCACATTTCTAATATGCCATAGCTCCAAAAGGGAACAAATGTAAGGGTGCAACTTTTAACCATGTAACTATTGACCATATATCTACCATTCAACAAAATAAAATAAAAATTGAAAGGGGTTATTTTGACTTAATAGGCGATGAAGTTGGCCCTCTTTTGTGAACAGGGGTGGTGCATTGGGCCCCCCAAATTTTTTGATGAGCAAACCTTGTTGTTAGTCAGTAAATATTACTAAGCTAATATTATCTCTAGTGAACTGGGTAGAAATCATTTAGTTACAGCAACTATAATATACATTTTACTGTATCACCAAATTTTGTTGAAACAGGAAAATTAGCTGTTTTTAACGTTTTTGGTGACCCCCCTAAAACACACCCAAAACAAGTCAACACATATTGCTTGTTATTTTCCTCAAGTATGCTGACCAGAGCATTAGAATGAAAAGACCTAGTATTGTAAACAGTATATTGGATGAGATATGATGTCTCAAACATTGGATTTGTACTTGTCAATTTTAGCATAGGGGTCTTTGAGAGACCATTTTTCAAAAAGTATTTCACATATCAGTTAAAAAATTGTCATGCTCAACTAAAACATCCATATGCTCACACTGAGAAGGTTTGAAGGAAATCCGTGACTATGAGTTGACGGGCATTGGTCCATCTTATACGGAATGACCCCTTGTTCTTTCTATAACCGAAGAGATTTTTCTGGGAATGCATCACTGTATCTTTGGCTGGCCTGTAGGATTGGCCCATATTTATTTCACTTTTTTTAGAAACGTACCCATGCGTGTGAACTTGCAGACAAATATGGGTCTGAATGTAGTTTTGGTGAGTGTGTGATTGGTGGTAGGGATGGGGGTCAGGGTTGGCAAGTTTTGGACACTAGTGGTTTAAAGCAGGTTTAAACCGTCCGCCTGAAATAGGTTTTGGACACCTTAAAATGTCCAAAACTGTCCAAAATCAAAAGTTTTAGTCCAGACTATTTCTCCCAAATTTTAAACTGTATTTTAACCAATTGCATAGCACATAAGTAATATGTTTACATGCTATTTTGAAAGCTCTATTTTAGACACGTAAAAAGGTTTATATATTACTGTTGAATATTCAGAGAATAATTTGATTGGAAGATGTTGCTACCTCAGACAGCAACAGCTTCCAGTCAAATTAATTGTATAACAGTTAAATTGTAAGGAATATTGCCATTTCTGGCCATTATCATTGAAAGTGTTAACTACAGGCTGTAGCTCAATTGTAGCTTCTGTTCCTTTACTGGGGACAGCAAAACCTTGGCTGTGTGGACTAACAATGTGTTCTTTGTGTGTATATAGATCTAAGTTCAGACGACCAAGGCACTTCTGCAGATGATATGTTATAACACTCACAGGCGAATGAGCCTATAATTAGGCACTGGTATAGTTAACTGTTCCAGCTAATCCTTTCACCCCTGTGAATTCCTCTATACTAAATAGACTGAACCATAAAATCTGTTAAAGCTTTGAAAATAATTTGACTAAGCTTTTGCTGACTTTGGCAGCAATACCTTCCAGTTAAATTATTTTCAAAGTATTCTATGGAATATTACTTACAGACTAAGAGTTGACAAAGCATCAAAGCTTGTGTTTTGCTATAGGATGCTGAGAGGATTGTCCGAGGTAGAGTACTGAAAGCTATAAGTAAAGCTAACTCAAGTTCATATCTGTAATCTTAATTTGTCAACTTGCATAATATGTATCATAACTGAATTTCATAATATAAATGTAATACAATGTGTAGATTACTATGGTGTTTAGTTTCTTTTATACCATTAGTAGGAATTTACCAAGAATAAGTATAGTACACCTATGCTGAAATAGTTTTTGGACATTTATGGGCAGTTTTGGACAGTTTAGTACTGGTTTAAACCCATTTAGACATGTTTTAGACAGGTTTTGGACAAAGTCTGTTCAAAATTAGTTTTGGACAGTCCAAAACCCAACCCTGGTGGGGGTTTCAGGAGAAGGATTCGATCTATTTCTCAGGCCTTCGCTTTAGCTGTAGCGAGGATCTTGGAAAGGTATTGGAAGTGTTGTTCTAGAGATTTGCTATTTGTGTCATAATTTGTGATGTCTGTGCATATTCTCCTTAGCCTTAGGAATTGTCCATATGGGCTGGCATCCTTGCATGATGAGGGATGCGTGGAGGTGTAATGAAGGTATCCGTGTGTATCTGTTGGTTTTGTAAACAGATCAAATATGATGGGTTGTTCATCGGTGTTAAGGACCATGGTGTCCAGGAAGGATACTTTCTCTCTAGAACTTTCCATCGTGAATTCTGTTAGGGCTGTGGGACTGTGTTCCCAAATCATGAATATGTCATCTATGTAGCGAACATATAGAGATGGTTGATGGGGGACTAGCAGAATGCAAGACCACGAAGTGCATCATCTGAAACAGCATGGAGAAAACAAGATTCTTCAAAAGCCATCACACTGACTTGTCCTATAGATGCAAGATCATAGGAAACTGCCAGACACGCAATGTCATCTACCTATTGAATTGCAAACTCTGCCACAAACAATATGTGTGAGAAACGCTGAGACCATTCAAAACCAGGATACAGGAGCATCTCCGATCCATAACTAATCTCCACAGAAAAGTTATGCTGCGCCAATCTCAAGCCATTTCAACAAGCGCAATCACACAATAGCGCATATGGGGCACCGCATTATACAGGTCCTCTTCTCCGACCCCTCAGACCGTGAATCAACACCATGGAGATCAAAAGAATCACATTGGATTCAACAACTCCACACCATGGAACCATCAGGCATGAAACCTAGCAGGGTGAAAATCCACCTTTTCATGCGAGTCTCAGGCCCCAACCCGACACCCACATACGTAGTTATTCCCCTTTTAAACCCAGGTGGATTAAAATCAATTCATACCTTTTCCTTGATCACTGTAGTTTCCCGCCATAACTGACCAATTATGACACCACTAATATGAGGTCCTTGTCCACCAGGATCGTTGACATCATAAACACACTCTACCTACATCTTTCATCTAACACAAAACATGTCCGTATACCGGTATAAATGTGACATCTTCCATAAGATCTATGCAGATGCCTGCGGCCTAAAGCGTAACCATGCATCGCATACAGGCGCCTACAACTGGGTTTGCGCATCCTGCAACCTGCCACAGTTCTTTCCGTTCTAGAGATTAACTATGCACTGGACGATGCGCTGTGCTATTGAACGCTGCTGGTCCGTCCAGCTACACAGGAAGCCCATCGAACCAGATGCTACAGGGCAGCGGGACCCCTTCAAGCACATACAGCTCGGGATCCCTGGTTTTGCCATCACCACCAGCAAACCCATTGCCATCATCTAGGAGCTAGATTTTCGATGAGGTGTTCGGCACTTGCGCTCCCAGCAAGATGCCCCCCCCCCCCTCCCCACAACACAAAAAGCTCAAGACTGGGAAAATCCAAGGATTGGAAAACACATTTCATAAAAGTATGAAAGACACTCTGAACAACTCTAATATAAAGGGTAATACTTGTACACGATCCATCCATGTGCTCAAGGACGACAAAATCCAGGAAGAATATAATAGTATGATCTAACCATTTCTAGATACACAGAGAACTTTCATATATGGCTAAAGGGACTGACAAAGAGGACACAACAAGTCAACAACATGTGAATTTTTATAGGAATATTTTGTATTACAACATATATACAAACATTACTCACACAGTAAAAATCATACAGTTACAGAAACGTTATCTAAAATTGTTATTCTTCATGTATCCCTTCATCACCACACCAAGGCCGCCACATACACGCGACTCAGACCACGCCCGCACTCATGGACAATACTCAACAGACACACAGGACACGCACACGCACCCTCCCCAGATGACACCAAAGCAAAAATCCCAGAAGGAAACACATTCAACCTCACACACAAAACCACAAAAAAAGATAAAACAACAATATGCCTTTTTAAAAAAACCTGGCCACAATAGGCGCCTTTGACTCTGATGAGTTCAAACGGCATGAATGAAATGCCAAAAAGTCTGAATCACAACTATGACAAACAGCCATAGGCCCCACCCTTGGTCTTATATCAACCTGCTACAAGATTGACCAATTACTCCCCCACCACAGAACCCACCTAACATCTTTCCCCACCAAAGCCGCCAAGCCACCAAACCGCCAGGCCACCATAAACTCAGGAAAACCCAACAAAATTGTCAAAAAACCGCCCCAAATAAAATAGCGCCAAGCTACCAAAGCCGCCACACACCCCTCTACACCCCCAACCAAACCACTGGCCATGCACATACGCACAACCACCTAAGTCGCCACCAAAAGCCGCCATGATCCCACTGCCAGAAAGGGTATAAGAGCCCACAAACAAGGCCCAGACCATGCAGACTTTTTTAATTACACAAATTTGTAATAAAGCGTCAGCCTTAACTTACTACAGTTGTCAATACGTAGTTATTATCCTATTTATAGATGATGCTAAAACATAATTTTTACAATAAATATTTTAAACGTATTTATCAGTGAAAGCACCCGTTTCCTTGACAGCATATATGCACCACCTGTATAGTTTGCTTATGACTTGGATGGGCGTGGTATAGGTAGTCGTGTATGTGATCTATGAGGTGGTCCAATAAGACAGGTTTTACAGTCTAGTCTCTGATCTAAGGTGATTCAGGTTTTACTGTCAATCGTAACAACATTTATGTGGTCTATAAGGTGGTCCAATAAGACAGGTTATGCAGTCTATAATGTGTTTTAATAAGACATATTTTACTGTCTATGGTGACTAAGTGTATGTGGTCTATAAGGTGGTCTAATAAGACAGTAGATAGTGAAGTGTCAAGTTTAATAAAAATGAAGATTTGACATGGCTCAAGCGGTAGGGTAAGGTAGGCCTTACCTATGTTTTAGCTAAGCCTTAGCCAGACTTGACTAGGTCTTAGTTAGACCTTAGCTAAGCTTGACTAGGTCTTGCCTAGGCTTTAACTAAGCTTATGTGGGCCTTAGAAAAGCTTGGGCTTAGCTAGGCCGTTTACAAGGCTAGTCTAGGTTTTACATATGCCTTAACTAGGCCTATGTAAGACCCAGTTGGGTATTAGGCAGGCTTCACTAGGCTATACCTTAGCTTGACTAGGCCTTAGCTAGGCATGCAATATGCCTTAGCTAGGCTAGGATTTTTCTTATCTATGCCAGGATAGGTTTACGTGGGCATTAGATAGTCCTTAGTTAGGCCGTAGCTAGTTCTTAATTAGGCTTGACTAGGCATTAGTCAGACCTGACTTGGTCGTACCTAGGCCTTGGTTTGGCCTTAGCCAGGCTGGGCTAGGCCTTAGTTAGACTTAGCTACGCCTCCCTAGGCCTAAGCTAGGTCTTATCTAAGCTTGACTAGGTATTACCTAGGTCTTAGCTAGGCTTATGTAGGCATTAGCTACTCCTTAGCTAGTCCTTAGTTAGGCATTGCTAAGGCCTAGGTATGGTCTAGTTAAGCATATCTAATGCATAGCAAGACTAACCAAGGCCTACCTAAGGACTAGCTAATGCCTATGCAAGTCTAGATAAGGCATAGTTTAGGAATGCCTGGTAAGACCTAGCCATGCCTAACAAAGGCCTAGGTAAAGTCTAGGTAACCCTAACTAAGGCCTATAGATAAGGCCTATTCAAGCCTAGATGCCTAACCAAGCTTGGCTAAGGCCTAGACATAACATAGCCACTCCCAGTTAAGGAAAGGCCTAGCCAAACCTAGCCAAGGCCTAGTTAGACCTAGATAAGGCCTAGCTAAGGGCGATCCAAGCATAGCTAAGGCCAAATTAAGCCTGGCTATGTCCTAGGTATGGCCGAGTAAAACTGGGGTAAGGCATTGGTAAGGCCTAACAAAGCCTGGATAGGGTTAGAATAAGTCTTAGTCAAGCCTGGCTAAGGCATAGTTATGACTTTTGGTCATGAAGGTAAAACCCTGGTATGGTATGGTTGGGTTGGCCAGTCTCGCCCTCCCTCTCTCTCACTTCTCTCTCGCCAGCCCTTCCTCCCTCCCTCACGTGCCTCTCTTTATCTCACTTTCACTCTCTCCCCACTTCGGGATCTCCCTCCCCCTCTCTTTTTCTCCCTCGCTTTCTCTCTCCCTCCCTCCGTCCCCCTCCCTTGCCCTACCCCTCTTTCCCTTCATCACCCCACCACACACTCTGTCCCCCAACCCCCCTCTCACTCTCTTTCTCTCTCCGACTATCTCGCTATCTCACTTTCCCATCTCCCTCCTTCCCGCTCCTGTCTCACTCCTTCAATCTCTCTCCCTACCTCCACTCTCTCTCCCCTCCCTCCCTCTATCCATCCCTTCCTCTCTCACTCTCCCTCCCACTTTCACTCTCTCCCACTGTCTCTCTATCTCACTCTCCCCGTCTACCTCCTTCCCTCTGTCCCTCAATCTCTCCCACCCACCCCATCTCTCACTCACTCCCTCAATTTCTCTCTATCTCACACTCTCTCCCCTCCCACTTTCTCTCTCTCCCCAAAGATCCATCCCTCCAACTGGTTTGCAAGCCATCTTGGATGACCTAGATTTTGCGAAAACAACTTCTTCAGAGACATGGGGTAATTGTGATTTGTAATTGGCTATAATTTAATTACATTTTTCAAGCAATTGATTGTAATTGTAATTGAGTAGCTAAAAAAGTAATTGTAATTGAATTGTAATTAATTACATTTGAAAACTTTGTAATATGTAATTGGTAATTTCAATTACATTATTAATTACATATAAAAATTGAAGGTCTGTTTGACGCTGACACTATAAATTAATATCTCTTCTTAATTCTTCACAACAAACCCCAATGCATTAGGAAGGCACACAATGTATAACAAATCACATTATCATACCTAATAGTTTAACTTTTTTTACATTAATTTGACAGGAACTTGTTGCTGTCTTCCTGCTCCAGTCAAATTAGTTTCAAAATATTAAACAGAAATATTTGTTAAAAATGCACATGTGATTTTTTGTACTTATTCTTTGGGCTCAAACTCAAAGGTTTATTAACATTAATTTGACTGGAAGTGCTTGCTGCATGACACATTTGACTGGAATCAGTTGTTATCTAAGGCAGCAACTGTGTCATTCAGCAAACGCTTCGAAATATTAAACAGGATATTTGGGAGAATGTATGTGCTTTTTCATATTTGCTGTTTCAGGTTCAAATGGTTCAGTAAAATTAATTTGAGTGGAAACTGTTGCTGCCTTACTGCTCCAGTCAAATTAGTTTAAAAATATTAAACACATATTTATTAAGAATGTACATGTGATTTATGGTATTTGTTCTTTGCGCTCAAAGTGGTAATTAACATTAATTTTACTGGAAATATTTGCTGCCTTACTCTGTTGTTGCTTTAGGCAGCAACTGCTTCCAGTCAAATTAGTTTCAAAATATTAAACAGGGTATTTGGTAAAATCCATGTGCTTTTTCATATTTGCTCTTACATGTTAAAATGGTTAAGAAAGCTACAGAAATTTGAAAATAATTTTAATGGAAATCAAAGGTGCCTTAGACAGCAACAGCTTTCAGTCAAATTGCTATCAAAAGTCAACCAAATTTTCCAGACGTCTCATTGAAAGGTTTAATTCCTAAATGACAATTATGACACCTGTGTATATTATGACACATGGTGTCCTTTACAAATATGCTTTTAAAATTCATACACAAATTTCCCTATCCTCATGGCCTGTGTTTTTCTAGGTCAGCCTAATATCTTTAACTCTAAATTTCAGGAATGTACTCTGACATGTTTGAGGAGAGTTGCACAATATTTTGAAAATAAGTGAGAAATTGTAGCTGTTTAACATAAATCAACATGCAAACAAATTATTCTTAGGAACTTAGTTCACATAGTAATACTAACTTAGTATGCCTATATTTACTTTACCACTGGGGATGAGTATTATTGATATTGACTACCTTATGCACAGCAATAACCCATTTCTAAGAATACCAATCTGACATTTTTTATAATCAGTTATTATATATTTATTATAATCTAAATTCTGAAGACCCCCCGCAATATGACCACTATAATCTTAGTACTTTGTTAATTGAGATGGCGGTACAATAACAGTAATAATTCTGACATTACTAATTATGAAGTACGTGTAAATAATAACTGTAACTTTCATAATAATTCTAAGTTACTACTACTACTACTGCTGCTACTACTACTGCTACTACTACTGCAACTGCTGCTGCTGCTGCTGCTACTACTACTACTACTACTACTACTACTACTACTACTACTACTACTACTACTACTACTACTACTACTACTACTACTACTACTACTACTACTACTACTACTACTACTACTACTACTACTACTACTACTACTACTACTACTACTACTACTACTACCACCACCGAAAGCATAAACAGTGGTTATATAACTACATAAATACCAAAATATGTAATTATGAATTGATATATAATGTCTGATCGCCATAACATTTATAATTTCTGGAAATTCATATTCCCCATATGCCATTATGTGGCCTGGGTGTAAATAAAAAATCTGAATCTGTTAACTCCACCAGTGGTCAGCAATCCCTTCAGAGGTGTGATTTTATACATTCACAAAAGTCTTTTGTTGATTTAATTGATGGTTTTGTAGACACCCTTTCAATTATACAGATGAGATATTACAATATCACATGCTGACATTCTAAGAATTATTCGGTTGAATATTTTGAAAATAGCCTAACTAAATGTCACTGGTTGCATCAGTAGCAAGAGCTCTCTATCAAATTATTTTCAAAATATTAAACTGAATATGTCATGCATCCTAAAGAATTTTCTCCTTGAAAAGGGTTAATACCTCCTGGTGTATTTTCTCTAGGGTGCAGTACATTCATTCTTTAAAACTCAAGATTTGTCAATTGAAAATCTTCTGCTCAGTGATTGTCCATATGCAGGCCAAGAGAGGAATATTTGTAAAAAGAATTGAACACTGGAATGAGTGGCTTGGGTAGGGAGCCCGTAATTCCAGTGGCAAATTTAAGAAAATAGTCTTTTCTTACCCTACAAATGGACTGCTCAAGACCACTGCTCAAGCCAGATTTGTTAGGGTATGGATTGAGTATATTGAATATATTCATTTGCATACCAAGAGGACTAGTTTTGAAAATTTACCACTGCAATGACTGGCTCTGTTGTCAAGTTAGTCATTCTAGACTTGATAAATTTTCAAACATAGCCTTCTCTTGGTCTGCAAAGGGACATTTATCAAAACCACAGCAGGTACCATTCTGCTAGTATGTATATGTGTGTTAGTATGTATATGTGTGCATTGATTACAAATAAAGATGTTGGTTTATTTCAAAGCAAAATATGGCATAAGATTCTGTGTTTATTTATTCAGCATGCACAGGCACATTCACACACTTGCCATTACTTAAAAAACAATTCAGACACACACATATTGGTAAAAAGTAATTGTAATTGCCAGTACACAATCAATATCTTTCCTTTACCTCGAAACAAATTAACTAAGCAATAAGCATAATGTAGTCGCCATCTATCTACAGGCATTTTGCCCATAAGGGTAGTATATGATAAGTATAAGTAATTAATTACATTCACAAAATGAAGCAATTGTAATTGTAATGTAATTGACCATTTTGCAAAGTAATTGTAATTAATTACATTGTCAATGTAATTCACCCATGTCTGCTTCAGAACCGATGAACGGATCAGGCCCGACATATGGGAGATATGATTAGGAACAAAGGGTCATTAAAGTTTGTTCAAAGGAAGTTAGTATATTAGAAAATAATGGCTGCCCTCCCTTTTAGGGAAAGTCGAATCTAAGTCAGTTTGACTTGTGACTCAATCCCATTGTTATTAATTGACAATAAAATATGTCTAAAACAAAATGGCCACCACAGACCAATCACAATGTACCCTGTTTGGCGGCCATATTGGATTTTTTTATTTGATGAATTTTGAATCAAAATTGTTTTTATATAGGTTTTTGTGTCTATTAATTTCAAATTTGCCACTGGAAACTGTCAGATAAACAGTTTTGTGGCCATTTTGGAAAACTCCCATACTAAAACAATACAAAATTTAAAACGCCAACAACAACAACAACAATAATGTACAGAATAGTAGCAGTAGGCCTAGTGGGCACGACATCGCCCTTTTACAATGCGATGTCACCCACGACCTCGTGCACGACGTCGTCCTTTTACAGCACGACGTTGCGCATGACATTGCCCATTTACAAGGCGACATCGCCCCACACGACGTCGAGCCTTGTCACCCTATTAATGTCGCCATCAACAGCAACAGCAGCAGTAGAAGCATAGATATGCCACTTATGCCCCTTGGAAGAAGCCTTAAATGTGTGTTGAAGACGCCTTTTATTGTTTGTTGTCTTGAAACGCGTCCGACCCCCCTCCGTCTGTCAGTCCCTCCATCTGTTCATTTTAACAGACATGTGACAAACAATGCAAATTTTGATTCTGCTTCCGTAACTTAGGTTCTACTGGAAAAGTACATTGATAAACTTTTACACCAAAATATGTTGACTATGAACATTGGTAGAAGCATACCATATTTTGCGGCTGTGCATTTGTTTGTAAGCACATCCGTTTGCTTTGCAGGTGATGTGCAAAGTGCTGGAAGATTTTTGACTTTTCTTTGATGACTTACCTTTTAGTGGGAGTATATCTATAAATTTTTAGAAATATTTTGATTATGAACCTTGGAAGAAGCTTTCTATTTCACCTCCAATGTCACGTGTTTCTCACGGAAAATCGCATAAAAATCACTGACTAAATCACACAACACAATAGTTCATGCTCACTGCAGTCACCCCTCTTAGACGTCTTAGAATCACCCTCTCAATCACCCACCATCATACACGTGCACGCACATCACAGCCATCCTCTCTCCTCTGTCTACCCTTCACCAGGCACTGATTGAGAATTTGCTCATGTTCTCCACTGATACTGTGAGCTAAGGGGTCCAGCCTCGGCCCATTCAGCAACCGCCTACTGATTCTCCGCAGAGGAGGCAGGCATTCCAGTGGATGGTCTGCCATCCGAGTAGATACAGCATTCGCTCGCAGGCTAGGAGTCGTCTCACTGTCCAATTGCCTAAGCTCACGGTGTCGCTGTGCTTTCTTGTGGGGTTTCTTAGGATCACCAGAGATGATCGCTGGAGACATACCCGCCTGTTCTGCTTGGGAGTCGCTTCATTAAACGCCTCCGCATCAGCCTGTCCAATCATCTGGAGCAGGTCAGCTTTGTTGGCCTGAGAGTAACATCAAAGGCTGATTTGCTTTGCAATCATCCGAAGCTGTCATACAGTAACCATGATGGCGAGGCTTATAACAACTGAGGATTTTGTCTCTAAATGGGGACAAAAAATATCAAACCAATGACGTAGTCATCTCGGCTATACAGGCACACAGAAAATAACCTAATCAGGACGATTTGCCGATAACACTGGTGTTAACCACATACACGCAAAACCATGTGCGTGCAATCAGGACAATTTGCTGATAACGCTGGTGACAATAATTGTCTATGTATCTTAATACTGGCGGTGACTTGGTGGCTTAGTCGGTAGAGTCGTTGAATTTCGAACACAATCGCAGCCATGGATGGGATAAAAATCCAGTATGCAAAATTTTGAAACAAAAATTCAAAGGGTACATACTAGGTAAAATGGCTAGAAGTCAATATAAGATCCACGAGATCACCTCCCAGTGCGGGGGTTAAAGTACAGCTTTTGTGACTGACTAACTTCACAGTGACCACGATCTTTGACCTTGCAATCTCATTTTGATAGGATTATATTACCTCCCTATTATAGGATCATCTTACCTCCTGCACTGTATCTCTCTTTGCATTGGCATCACCTATACATGCTGCAAAGTACACAAAGAAATATAACAGATTAACAAAAAAAGAGGCCCAAGGGCCTGCGAAGCTCACCTGGACCATTAGCATTTGAACCATTTGCATTTAAATTATATCTAATCAGATCCATTTTCAAGATGACAAATTTTACATACAAGATATGTCTTGCACCTGGCTTTTAGTATTATAGTGATCTAATCTACTGGATGCGTTTTGAGTAATTAGCCTTTGGAACCCAAATCATTTTGACACATTTGGTACTACAAAATTATTATCATTTTCAATGACCATCCATTTAACACAGAATAAATAATTAACTATGCTTATTTTGACACAAGGTAACAAGAGGCTCATGGGTCTGTGGCGCACAGCTGGACCATTAGTATTTGAACCATTTGCATTTAAATAGATATGATGGATAATTTTTGGAAAATCCAAATTGGCCACCCAAAAAATTGACCAATCAAAATTCTGAATAGATGTTCTAGTTTCCCTTGATAGTGTCACTCTAGCCAAATTTGGTTGAAATATGTCAAGCAAATAAGGAAAAGCAGCATTTTGACAATATCTGGTAAATTTCTCACAAAATCTAAGATTTTGACCCAAAAAATTGATGAATCAAAATTATGAATGGAAGTTCTAGAGCTTATGGCCATAGGATCCTTTCAGCCCAATTTGATCAAAACCTGTCAAGATGGTAAGAAGTAATTTGACAATTTCCTGTACATTTAAAATAAAATCTAAGATTTCAGTCCAAAAAATTGATGAATCAAAATTCTGTATGGGAGTTCTAGAGCCACAGGCTCGCTTCAGCCAGATTTGGTCGAAATCGCTCAGAATGGTAAGAAGAAGCAATTTGACAATTTCTGGTAAAATTTTAATAAAATCAAAGATTTTCATCTAAAATATTTACGAATCAAAATTCCGAATGGAAATTCTAGACTATGGTCAGAGGATCCTTTCAGCCTTATTTGGTTGAAATCTGTCAAATGGTAAGAAGAATTTTGACAATTTCCGGTAAATTTCTAATAAAATCTAAGATTTTAAGCAAAAAAATTGAGGAATTGAAATTCTGAATCGAAGATGAACCTATGACCATATGATACTTTCAGACAAATCTGGTTGAAATCGTTCAAAATGATAAGTAGAAGCAATTTGAGAATCGGCCAAGTGGTTAATGAGGAGTAGTGTTTTAAAGCAAAAGTTGATGGATGACGGACGGACGGACGGACGGACAGTCGCTATGGCATACACTCACTTGGCCGTGAGCTAATAAAATAATTCAAAACCATGGACAATTTTAAAACATTCAAAGTCCAAAAGCAAGAAAAATAGAGGACAAAATCCTAAATTTCATCGAGAAAATCCTAAATTTCATCCTAGGAATGATGTACTTTGCATCTTTGCATTGCATAGACCATTTCTGGAACGGTTCATTAAGGTCAGGGGAGCTACTGTTGACTAATAATGTTAATAACAAATACAAAATATGGAAAGAATAAAGTCCCAAACCGTGAAAAAATAGGAAAAAATACAGCATTTCAGCCAAGGAATGATGCACTTTGCATACTCAATGATGCCCAAGGAATGATGCACTTTGCGTGCCCAATGATGCCCAAGGAATGATGCACTTTGCATGCAATGATGCCCAAGGAATTATGCACTTTGTGTGCCCAATGATGCCCAAGGAATGATACACTTTGCATGCCCAATGATGCCCAAGGAATGATGCACTCTCATCTGTAATGATTTATTAAAATCGGAAGAGACAGAGTTGATTAATAGGGACAAGACATTAGTGTTACACTGACTGTATAGTAGCGAAAATTCTGGCAAAAAAGATTTCAAAAATGCAAATTTAGATTTGTATCAAGATCACAATGACCTTGACCTCAGAAGTCTGAATGTCTTTGTGCTGCTCCAACTGGTTGATGTAACTGAATGACAATGCTTATTTCCAATAATTTGGCCAATTCTGAAATAAAGGTAAAACGAGCTAAGCAGAAGAATCTACCGGTCCTGTTAATCCAGAGTTAGTCAAATGGTACAATGACCTTTGCCCTCAATATTATTGTGCTTCATCCTCTTGATACTAGGTAGCATGTGTCCAAGTTGAGTCCCAATAAGGTGAAGTCATTCTGAGATATAAGACGATATGTTGAGTTAAACTGTAAAAAATTAGTTTTATACCAAGATCAAACTGACCTTGAACTATGACGTCACCGTCATTGCGTTACATCCCTTGATATAAGGAAGCATGTGTCCAAGCTTAGTCCCAATCCTGAGATATAAGATAAGATCTTGAGCTACTGTAAATCGCCTATTAATAACTGCATCTTTAATAGAAGTAGTATGCCAAATTTTGAGATTGAGCCATTTACATTTTTTTGGCAGTTTTAGAACAGCAAATGTATCTGATAGAAGTCGCATCCAAATTTCAGCAGTTTGCGTAAAAAAAACTTTGCAATAACTTCACGGATTTACCACCGAAATTACGTCACCTTATTGTATCACCCACCCACCTCAACCCAATATCCATGACCCACCAATCAACAGAATATCTAATATCCTGTCAGAGCATATATTGAATATCCAATATCTTGTTTCAGGATATTGAATATTCAATATAACTTTTGTCAGGTTATATCATTATACGTTTGTTGAACTTCTGCCTGTCTTCAATTGCATTGTCTCAAACAGTCCTATCACTACCCGATGCACATGAGGAATATATCTATGCTGCCTTTGCCTACTGCCATACGCATATGCATGCGGCACCGGGGCAGGCAGGGCGCCCACGCCACTCAGATAACCACAGCTCAGTCAGTATACTTATGACAGAACTACGCTATCACGAGAAGACAGAGTAGGTGCCTTGGCCAGCCAGCTGCCTGTCCGGCATCATGGTGCCCAATGTGCTGCCACGTCTGCACAGGGCCACGCCCCTCGACCTGCCGCATGTACGTTAGCCCACGGATGATCTTCTTCTTTTCGTCCGCCAGTCCTGTAAGTGACTATCAACATGATCATAAGCCCACGGATGATTAGCTACAGGAAATTGAATATTCAATATCAAGCTAACTACACAGCTCATTACGTGATGGTAACCGATTATTATACATTCAATCTGATCCACATAATTGGTACCCATTAAAATAACTTATTTTTTGTTGATAGTTGTTTCATACAAGTGATGGAATTTTGATGGTATTTCCGCGAAGCTATAGCAAAATTTCATTTCAAATCTCTTTTTATTTAACATTTATAACTTATTTAATTCACAAAAACATTTTCTTTACACAAACTGCTGAAATATGGATGCGATGTCTATTAGCTACATTTGGTGTTTTAAAACTGCTAAGAAATTAGGATGGATCAACCTCGAAAATTGGCATGCAACTTCTAATAAAGATGGCCACCAGTGGCCATCTTGGATTTAGGATCATTGTCGCTTTCGATAGGTTTCTTTTCCAAAGCTAGTCTAACGGTCCAACCACCCTAAGAAGTTTCAAAGCAATCCGATAAACGGTAATGGAGTTATCGATTGGAAACCAATTTTCAAAATGGTCACACTTGGCTCGCAGTCATCTTGAACTTTGGATTAACATCGATTTCTATGAGTTTCCTCTCCAGACCTAGTCCAACCACCATATACCAGTGGCCATCTTGGACTTCGGATCATTGTCAATTTCGAAAGGTTTTTTCCACATACCTAGTCCAACCACCCTATGAAGTTGGAGTGATCCGATAAACAGTAACAGAGTTATCATCCTGAAACCATTCCACCGCCTGTCTGCCCACAGCAATTTTTTGGCAGAGTATAAAAATATTGGTGTCCTTGACACTATTGACCAATGGGAAAAGTACCATTTACCAATGGGGCAGCCGTCCCTAATACTATTGACCTAGCAGATAACATTTACCAACTGGACAATGGTCACAGTAAAAATATTGGATGAGGATATGCAATAATACCGATGTCATTGACATTATTTACCAATGGGAACGTTACCATTGATCAAACTGGCAGCCATCCCTGACATTATTGACCCTGCAGATGTCATTTACCAATGGGTCAATGGTCACACTAAAAAATGAGGATGAAGAAATGAGGGAAGAATCCATCAAGAGCCCAAGGGCCTGTGGCACTCACCTGGACCATTGGCATTTAAACCATTTGCATTTAAATAGACATGGGTGACTTTTGGAAAATCCAAGATGGCCATGAAAAAATTGACCAATCAAGATTCTCGTTCAATATATTGAAGCCTACCATCATAGGATCATTCCACCCAAGTTTTGTTGAAATCGGGCTATTGATTGAAGGAGTACCGTTTTTAAATGATTCCGGAAAACTTTCAGAAAATCAGAGATGGCTGCCAAAACAGTGACCTATCAGAATTCTGAATAGAATTTCTAGAGGCTATGACAATAGGATCCTTCCTGCCAAATTTGGTTGAAATTGCCCAAGCGATTAATGAGGAGTAGCATTTTATACAAATTCCCATTTTTCGGAAAATCCAAGATGGTCACCATCAGACAAATCTGGTTGAAATCGTTCAAAATGATAAGTAGAAGCAATTTGAGAATCGGCCAAGTGGTTAATGAGGAGTAGTGTTTTAAAGCAAAAGTTGATGGATGACGGACGGACGGACGGACGGACAGTCGCTATGGCATACACTCACTTGGCCGTGAGCTAATAAAATAATTCAAAACCATGGACAATTTTAAAACATTCAAAGTCCAAAAGCAAGAAAAATAGAGGACAAAATCCTAAATTTCATCGAGAAAATCCTAAATTTCATCCTAGGAATGATGTACTTTGCATCTTTGCATTGCATAGACCATTTCTGGAACGGTTCATTAAGGTCAGGGGAGCTACTGTTGACTAATAATGTTAATAACAAATACAAAATATGGAAAGAATAAAGTCCCAAACCGTGAAAAAATAGGAAAAAATACAGCATTTCAGCCAAGGAATGATGCACTTTGCATACTCAATGATGCCCAAGGAATGATGCACTTTGCGTGCCCAATGATGCCCAAGGAATGATGCACTTTGCATGCAATGATGCCCAAGGAATTATGCACTTTGTGTGCCCAATGATGCCCAAGGAATGATACACTTTGCATGCCCAATGATGCCCAAGGAATGATGCACTCTCATCTGTAATGATTTATTAAAATCGGAAGAGACAGAGTTGATTAATAGGGACAAGACATTAGTGTTACACTGACTGTATAGTAGCGAAAATTCTGGCAAAAAAGATTTCAAAAATGCAAATTTAGATTTGTATCAAGATCACAATGACCTTGACCTCAGAAGTCTGAATGTCTTTGTGCTGCTCCAACTGGTTGATGTAACTGAATGACAATGCTTATTTCCAATAATTTGGCCAATTCTGAAATAAAGGTAAAACGAGCTAAGCAGAAGAATCTACCGGTCCTGTTAATCCAGAGTTAGTCAAATGGTACAATGACCTTTGCCCTCAATATTATTGTGCTTCATCCTCTTGATACTAGGTAGCATGTGTCCAAGTTGAGTCCCAATAAGGTGAAGTCATTCTGAGATATAAGACGATATGTTGAGTTAAACTGTAAAAAATTAGTTTTATACCAAGATCAAACTGACCTTGAACTATGACGTCACCGTCATTGCGTTACATCCCTTGATATAAGGAAGCATGTGTCCAAGCTTAGTCCCAATCCTGAGATATAAGATAAGATCTTGAGCTACTGTAAATCGCCTATTAATAACTGCATCTTTAATAGAAGTAGTATGCCAAATTTTGAGATTGAGCCATTTACATTTTTTTGGCAGTTTTAGAACAGCAAATGTATCTGATAGAAGTCGCATCCAAATTTCAGCAGTTTGCGTAAAAAAAACTTTGCAATAACTTCACGGATTTACCACCGAAATTACGTCACCTTATTGTATCACCCACCCACCTCAACCCAATATCCATGACCCACCAATCAACAGAATATCTAATATCCTGTCAGAGCATATATTGAATATCCAATATCTTGTTTCAGGATATTGAATATTCAATATAACTTTTGTCAGGTTATATCATTATACGTTTGTTGAACTTCTGCCTGTCTTCAATTGCATTGTCTCAAACAGTCCTATCACTACCCGATGCACATGAGGAATATATCTATGCTGCCTTTGCCTACTGCCATACGCATATGCATGCGGCACCGGGGCAGGCAGGGCGCCCACGCCACTCAGATAACCACAGCTCAGTCAGTATACTTATGACAGAACTACGCTATCACGAGAAGACAGAGTAGGTGCCTTGGCCAGCCAGCTGCCTGTCCGGCATCATGGTGCCCAATGTGCTGCCACGTCTGCACAGGGCCACGCCCCTCGACCTGCCGCATGTACGTTAGCCCACGGATGATCTTCTTCTTTTCGTCCGCCAGTCCTGTAAGTGACTATCAACATGATCATAAGCCCACGGATGATTAGCTACAGGAAATTGAATATTCAATATCAAGCTAACTACACAGCTCATTACGTGATGGTAACCGATTATTATACATTCAATCTGATCCACATAATTGGTACCCATTAAAATAACTTATTTTTTGTTGATAGTTGTTTCATACAAGTGATGGAATTTTGATGGTATTTCCGCGAAGCTATAGCAAAATTTCATTTCAAATCTCTTTTTATTTAACATTTATAACTTATTTAATTCACAAAAACATTTTCTTTACACAAACTGCTGAAATATGGATGCGATGTCTATTAGCTACATTTGGTGTTTTAAAACTGCTAAGAAATTAGGATGGATCAACCTCGAAAATTGGCATGCAACTTCTAATAAAGATGGCCACCAGTGGCCATCTTGGATTTAGGATCATTGTCGCTTTCGATAGGTTTCTTTTCCAAAGCTAGTCTAACGGTCCAACCACCCTAAGAAGTTTCAAAGCAATCCGATAAACGGTAATGGAGTTATCGATTGGAAACCAATTTTCAAAATGGTCACACTTGGCTCGCAGTCATCTTGAACTTTGGATTAACATCGATTTCTATGAGTTTCCTCTCCAGACCTAGTCCAACCACCATATACCAGTGGCCATCTTGGACTTCGGATCATTGTCAATTTCGAAAGGTTTTTTCCACATACCTAGTCCAACCACCCTATGAAGTTGGAGTGATCCGATAAACAGTAACAGAGTTATCATCCTGAAACCATTCCACCGCCTGTCTGCCCACAGCAATTTTTTGGCAGAGTATAAAAATATTGGTGTCCTTGACACTATTGACCAATGGGAAAAGTACCATTTACCAATGGGGCAGCCGTCCCTAATACTATTGACCTAGCAGATAACATTTACCAACTGGACAATGGTCACAGTAAAAATATTGGATGAGGATATGCAATAATACCGATGTCATTGACATTATTTACCAATGGGAACGTTACCATTGATCAAACTGGCAGCCATCCCTGACATTATTGACCCTGCAGATGTCATTTACCAATGGGTCAATGGTCACACTAAAAAATGAGGATGAAGAAATGAGGGAAGAATCCATCAAGAGCCCAAGGGCCTGTGGCACTCACCTGGACCATTGGCATTTAAACCATTTGCATTTAAATAGACATGGGTGACTTTTGGAAAATCCAAGATGGCCATGAAAAAATTGACCAATCAAGATTCTCGTTCAATATATTGAAGCCTACCATCATAGGATCATTCCACCCAAGTTTTGTTGAAATCGGGCTATTGATTGAAGGAGTACCGTTTTTAAATGATTCCGGAAAACTTTCAGAAAATCAGAGATGGCTGCCAAAACAGTGACCTATCAGAATTCTGAATAGAATTTCTAGAGGCTATGACAATAGGATCCTTCCTGCCAAATTTGGTTGAAATTGCCCAAGCGATTAATGAGGAGTAGCATTTTATACAAATTCCCATTTTTCGGAAAATCCAAGATGGTCACCATCAAAATTAAGACGTCAAAATTCTGTATACATGTTATGAAGCATACCGACCTAGCGTTCTTTCGGAAATTGGCCAAGCAGTTAATGAGGAGCACCGTTTTAAACGATTTTCAGCTATTTTTTTTCAGAAAATCAAGATGGCCACCGAACAAATCGACCAATCAAAATTCTGTATACAAGCTCTGAAGCATACCACTTTAGGGTCCTTCCAGCCGAGTGCTTGAACTCGTTCAAGCGGTTAATAAGTAGCCTTTTAACTGATTTACAGAAATTTTCAGAAAATCCAAGAACTCCACCTGAAAAATTGACCAATCAAATTTTTTACACAAATTCTGAAAGCTACCAGGCTAGTATTCTTCCAACCAAGTCTGGCTAAAACTGCTCAAGCAGTTAATGAGTAGCGTTTAAACGATTTCCAGAAATTTTCAGAAAATCCAAGATGGCCACCAAGAAAATGGACCAATCAAAATTATGTATACAAGACTGAAGCATAATATGCTAGGGTTCTTCCATCTGAGTTTGATTGAAATCGGCCCAGTGGTTATCAAGGAGTAGGATTTTAAGTGATCTCCAGAAATTTTCAGAAAATCCAAGATGGCCGACCGCTGAATTCACCGATCGGCTTCCTTTGAACAAACTTGGATCCCTATGCCCTAAGGATGCTTCCTGCCAAATATAATTGAAATTGGCCTAGTGGTTCTTGAGAAGTCGTTTACGGATAAAGTTGACGGACAGTTTAAATTTCCAATTGCTAAGTATGGTAGTATTGTGCGGAAAAACAATCTAAGATGGCCACTAAACCGTTCATCTGACACTTTCGAAAGTGGCAAATTTGAAATCAGCATACCCAAAAACATATATAGAACTAATTTCGGCTTCAAAATCCATCAAATTAAAAAATCCAAAATGGCTACAAAACACGCTACATTTTGACTGGTCCAAGGCGGCCATGTTTTTTTACGTATCAACTTCTCTTGAACTAGTTTTAATGGCCCTTAGTCCCTAATATCCGCCAAATTTCGGCCCGATCCCTTCAGCGGTTCTGGAGTTGTTTTATGGGGAAAAAAACCCACAGACACCCTTTGCGGGTTGGTCTGTTGTTTTATTAACTACTATAAAAACATACCTACCGTTCAATCACTACTTGCTAAATCAATTATCTGCATTTAGCTACCAGAATAATATACTTGCATACACTCCTCCCCATGCCTATTCCTATAAATATGGACCCTCAACCAGACTACTGGTTAGGTCAATCTCCAGTATATCAACTAATATAGACTGGCACCAGTCTGTACTCACTCCATAGTGACTCCTGTCACTAAGCGCGCTTGTGCATGTGCACTGGAGCCCAATTAGGAAACAGATTCACTTTTCTGAATTTAAGTGCCAAATATTATAGGCAAATTCTCAAATCAATTCCACGCGGGGTGGCTGAGGCCGGGTCGTAGTGATTGAACGGTAAGTATGTTTTTATAGTGGTTAATAAAACAACAGACCAACCCGCAAGTGGGTCTATGAGGAGTTGTTATTACACCACAAAAACATCCATTACTGTTCAATCACTACTTGCTAAACCCATAGATTTGGTCAGTGCCCCACTTAAAACATTAGGTGGGAGGCGATTTGAGAATCAACAAACAAGGATAAAAATCAAACCAATCTTATCCAAATGTTAATAACATAACATAATAGTGCATTTAAATCAATCACACCGTGATTATCAAATAAGGAAAACTTGAACTTAGAGATAAATAAAAACCAAAATAAACTCTCACCATTTCTTACAGATGCAGTCTTAACGAAAATGGCGAGATGTGCTTGGTAAATGGTCTTCACCTATTTTGGTTAAAATCGTAATATTACGAAAGAAGGAGGCTGCTGCACTCTGATCTTTCAGATAAAAGGTTGTAAAAGAGGATTCAGATTTCCATCCTGCAACCTGCATGAATTCATCTAAATACGAACCGGCAAAAAGCGCAAAAGAGGAAGCCATTCCTCTAACATTGTATGCTTTAATATGGGAGAGATTACGGAGAAGCAACCTCGTAACAAAGCTTAATCGTATCCTAAATCCATCATGATATCGTAAACTTTGAGACCGGCTTAGCGAACTCTTCCGCATAAGAAAACCATGTGACGGATAAAATCTTTTGAAATCAGTTCGCTGTTTGTACTTTCTTAATGCCCTAACAGGACACCAGAGTTTGTCGGAAGGCGAAAAAGACGAAAATGATTTTAAAATGATCGGACTAGCAGGAAACCGGTTAGACTGAGTTTTAGATAAAAAATCCCTTCTGGGATATAAAACTAAACCGTCTCCTGAAACTATAAATCTCTCTTTCAGCAGAAAAAACATGAATTTCTGAACGCCTTCTAGCAGAGGCCGTTAATACTAATAGAGGAAAGAGGTTCAAAATGACGGCCTGCCAGCACTTGAAGAACCAAAGCCAAGTTCCATGAAAATAAAGGCTTAGCTATCGGAGTACGAATATTGCCTAGACCTCTAATAAAAACTATTAACGGTCTTCGTGTCCTTGACATCAGCATACAGAAGGCAAGGAAGAGAAGATGCCAGAGAAAAGCTATATCCCCTAACCGTATTAGCTGATAAATGTAAGGAATCAAAGAGATATGTGAAAAAGTCTAATACTTGGGGATAGAAACAGAATCGGGCACGAGACCTTGGTCTGAACACCATTCTCCAAAAATTATAAGTCGACACTTGTAAACTCTGCGGGTCGACTCTCTTCTGGAAGAATCGATAATTACTGAAGATCTTGAAGAAACTTTATTCTCGTAGACTTTAGTTTCGATATTCTCCAAACACACATACTGAAGATTTCTGGGTTCGGATGAAGACAAAGACTCTTACTTGAGACAGAAGAGCCTGGGAGAATGGAAGAAGAAGAGGGAAGTCTACCAGGAGATCAAGGTCAACAAACCAAATCCTCTTTGGCCAAAAAGGAGCTATTAAAAGTAAAAGAATCGCGCAGATTTTATCTTTGACCTTCTTCAACACTAACGGAATCAAAATCGTTGGAGGGAACGCAGAGACGAACATTCCTGTCCAGGACTGAGACAGGGCATCCACCGCCAGGGCTTGACTGTCCGGAAAAGGAGACATGTAAGAGATCTGAGCATTCAGAGATGTCGCAAACAGATCTACCAGACAACGATCCATAAGACTGAAAATGGCTTTGACAACCGACCTCTTTAACTGCACTCTGTGTGGGCGAACTTGCTGGGACGTGACAGTTGGTCCGCAAGAAAATTCAGACTGCCTGGGACATGAGAAAACAATAGAAGAATCTGATTCTTGCAACACTATAAGAGAAGATTCCACACTTCTAGACAAAGGAGGGATGACCTTGTACCACCCTGCCGGTTGATATGAGACCACTGTCGAATTGTCCGAACGAATCGAGACTTTGAGACCTATCACAAGATCTGACCATGAAAGGAGAGCCTTCTTGACAGCACACAATTCCAGAATGTTGATATGAGCTGTCGACTCCTCCAGGGACCAAAGACCCAAAACCGACAGGGAGTCCCAGACTGCTCCCCATCCCTCCTGAGAAGCGTCTGTGAAGATAATCGCCTGAGGGGAGGACTTTAACAGTGGAACACCCATCAGAAGCAGAGAACGGTCTTTCCAAAAATCTAGAAGAGGAATCAAGTGTTCTCTGATGGGAATCTGATGGTAAAGAGAGTGAACCGACTGCTTCCAAAAGACCATTAAATACATTTGGAAGGGTCTTCTCATCAGAGCCGCCCATGGAATAACATTCTCTACCTGACCATCAAACCTATCACTCTTAGCAGAAATCCTGCTCAGACCATGGAAGAAGACAGGATTTCCATTGCCACTGATAAAGCCTCTATTCTTGGATCTGAGGGGAAGACTAGACCCGGCCAGATCGAAAGAAACGCCTAGATGCGTGAAGATTTGAGAGGGACCTAGACTTGATTTCTTTAGATTTAAAATCCACCCTAGGTTGCATGCCAAGACTGCTTTACTAACCAATCGTCTATATAAACGTGGAGATGGATAGAATGACGGTGAAAATTTCTGCCACGGCTGAGACTAGGCGAGAAAAAGAAAAGGAGCCGTGGTCAGGCCAAAAGGCATGGCGCGAAACTGTCAAACTTGATCTTAGTAAGCAAATCTCAGGAATTTTCTGAAGGAAGGGTAAATGAAAACATGAAAGAAGGCGTCATTTTAGTCGATGGAAACGACCACATACCCTGATCTAGACTGGAAATGATCTGGGAGATGGTCTCCATATTGACTTGGGAGTAAGAATCATGAGATTTAATCATGACATACCCCCTTGTTAAATTTAAATTAATGCAGATTTGAATGTTTCAGAGTGAATAGAGATCATTTTACTAAGATTTAATGACAGGGTAGGAAAACCTACCCTAGGCTGAACGCTCTCATGTATGTATAAATTCCTTAGAATTAACATAATTCACAAAGAAAACTAACATGATAATGACCAAATTGTCAATTGAAAGGACCAGAGGAGACAAGAAAGAAGAATTAGAAGAGGAAAGAGCCGACACAAAAGAAGGAAGGTCTATAGAAAACTCGTCCTTAAAAGGAAGAGAAACAGTCTAAGTAATCCACCAGTGAGCCAGGGACCAGTCACCCGAAGAGACCCTGACTGGACAAAATCTCCTCAGCCCTGACCGACTAGGGAATAGAAGAATAAGAAGAAGGATTACGAGATGGAGAAGAAAAAAGATGAGAAGTCACCAGAGGCCATAGAATCAACAGTTCAAATGGAAAGAGGAGAGCAAGGCCTCATGGAAGCTAGAAGAGAAAAAAACTGTAAAGAATCAGAAGAGGAAAAGGATTGATCAGAAGGAATGTGAACAGATACAACATCCTGACCAGAGGACATGGAAAGAATAGAGAAAAAAGCTGACATGAAAGAACGAACAAGGGACGAATCCCTAAAAACAGAAAACAATGAGAAAACCAGACCTTAATCAACAATTAGAAACTCAAGCTCAAAAGACAGAATGACAGAAACAATCGGATCAAGATGATCAAAAGAGGAAGAAGAGGAAGAGAGGAATTAAGAATGGAAGATGAAGAGGAAAGAACAGGACCAGAAGATCCCTGGAGAGGATTGAAAGATGAAATACGGGAAAACCCCAGAGGGAAAAAAGAAGGAAGACAGAAAGAGAGAGAGGAAGGAGAACATGACTAGAAGAAAAACTCTAGAAGGAGAAGGGGCAGAGGATGAAGGAAGAGACCTATACTTATCTTTACTCATTATTATTAAAGACTTAGAACCAATATTATCATCTTGTAAAGACGGATGTCATTGAGTTTGATATGCTAATAAAAGGAATGAGTGATAGAATGATAATGAATCCCGGGAACAGCTGGATGTTAAATACACAAAACACTAATACTTGATTATGATTAAGCACTACGGGATGAATCACGAAACAAAACGCTGAAAAACAGAGGCGATATAAAATCTAAGCTAAAAGACCCACCTAAACCATGACTGTGACAACGCAGAAGAAAAAACTCGGCTTTTATTCCTTCTTCCTTCACCCTAATCTTATTTCTCTATTCTCAGCGTTTTCTTGCTCTTGTAATCATTAATCTTAGAGCCATTCTCTTCCCTATGAATCCACTACTGAATCTATTCCTTTCAGCGCCTGTCAGAATTAGACTAAGAATTACGCTAGAAACAGGAATTTTCTTCAAGAAATTAATTCCCTTGGCTAAAATATATATGTCAACCTGCCGATATAAGAGGAAAAAAGAGCGCGAAAAAAGGCTGAACGGCCCGAAGACAACTGGCCATCTAAAGTTGGATGAAATTAAAAATTTATTTTAATTGCGACATCTAGCGATAATGCGTAGAATACACTGACTTATCGACTGCACCAAAAAACCCATCCGCCAACCAGTCGGAAGAGTCTTTAATTACGTTGAAATGTTTTACTGATAAAAGAATAAATGCTGAATATTTACAATTCCAAGAGAGACTTCAAGCCTGGCAATGTCTCGGAATTAATATTTTCAGCGATTAAACATTCCGATTTTAAAAGCACTTACTGAAATAAGACTAACTCTTAGACAAAATGACTAGATCCTAGGAAAGACTAACCTGGAATCTCAGTAAGAGCTATCACCGGAAATCCAAAAAAGGAAGACAGAACCGGAAGTTAATCATAGAACACCATGAAAACCGGTAATGACCCTAAAAATAGGAAACGGAAATGCGCAAAACGGAAGAAGACAACCGGAAACTGAACACGGATGTACATTAAAAAAACAGAATAAGCATAGGAACCGGAAATACATAAACCGTAAGTCAGACCGGATACGGAAAGAACGGAGGTAGATCCGGAAACGGAGGTAACCTCTGTCCTGAGAACCTGAATCCACTACAACTGATCTAAGACATTGACATATATGTTAAAGACGGGGGCTTCCGCCACCGCCACCACTGCTTGAAGGTCATGCCTTTTCTTCTTATTTACAACCTCAAGACTCATGTGGGTTTGACCCGGTGACCTGCTCGAGATCATCTTCGAGAGCTTATTTGCTCTTTATTCTTAATTCATTCACTAGACCGGAAGTACGTCCCAACCAGAAGCGGAAGTCGGAAGAGCTTATTAGTTATACCGGAAACGGTCGGAATGGAAGTAGCACCGGAAAATGGAAGTCCCCGAATCCACCCCAACGGAACCGGAAGAACTAGTAAAACTAGATTGCGGACTATGGCTATAGGCGACCTATGAAGAATCTTGACGACCAGTATGACCGAAAATTTTGGCATTAGCATAAGGCTTTTGGACGTTCGCTTCCGCCTCCGCCACCACTGCTTGAGGTTATGCATATCACCCTCAACACTAAGGTGGGTTTGACCCGGTGAACTGCACGAGCCCACCTTCGAGAGCTTAGTCACTCTAGACTTTGTTTAGGAGACATGATTACTTGCATTGACGTTAGAGGAATCGGTTTCCCCCATATGCGGGAACGGCCGCTAGCCCTCGGGCTATCGTCGGAATCAGAAGAAACTTCCTGTTTCTTGGCCTCCATGATGGCAGAAGATATTCTTTCGTCTAAAGATTTAGTCAAAACTGCAGCAAAGGATTCTAAATCTTGCAAATAAAGCTATCACTGCTTCCGAATTCGCCGAAGAAGGCCACACCCCCCCCCCTCCGTTGCTGCTGGGTTAGACATATTAGAATATTGCAAAAGACAGCTTTTGTCTACTAGCATCGGAGGAAAGGGAAGGACGACCATAGGGCAGCGCTGTAAGGATGAATAATCCTTAAAGAAACTTAGATACGAACGCAGACCACCCTATGCAAAACCCGCACATCGATGTGGGGGTACACGTAGTGCACTTAAAACAGAAATGTCCTCCATACTCCACAGAGTGAACTCGTTCACAGATTGAGGACGTGCACTTGATTTATCGGTCGTTAAAACAGACTCTACTCTTAAGAAACGAAAAAAGATTACGAAAGAAGCATACAGTTAGAATTTCGATAAAAGGAGTCTAGAAACATGCAAACGCCTTTCAAAGAAAGGCCGGAAAAGTTCAAATTCAAGTTTGTTTTCTATCATAGGGAAATAAATGAAATTCCTTGTAAAGCACTATTTTTTCTTTTAACTGAAAGTGATTAAGGGCTCACTGAGGTAATAGTGTTTTTATATGATGAAGACTTAGGCATATTAAAGTTGTTACCACGAAAACGAAACCCACGAAAACCGGTAACATTTATATACATAGTTATAAAGTTCAATATAACCACACAATACTTCCAAAAACATAATTTTGGAAGAATAGACTTCATAGTAGGCATATCTTAGCGTGAGGAAGTCCTTCAATAGTAAGCTGATACAGCGCAAAGCTATAAAAACTTTCTGATAATATTTGTGCGGTTGTTCTGCTTGCTTTGAGAATTTGCCTATAATATTTGGCACTTAAATTCAGAAAAGTGGATCTGTTTCCTATTTGGGCTCCAGTGCGCATGCGCAAGCGCGCTTAGTGACAGGCGTCACTATGGAGTGAGTACAGACTGGTGCCAGTCTATATCAGTTAATATACTGGAGATGGACCTAACCAGTAGCCTGGTTGAGGGCGCATATTTATAGGAATAGGCATGGGGAGGAGTGTATGCAGGCATAAAAAATCTTATTCTGGTAGCTAAATGCAGATAATTGATTTAGCAAGTAGTGATTGAAGGTAATGGATGTTTTTGTGGTGTAATAACAACTATAGTCCCCCCGGTTTTACTGGTAGGGGACCAATAAAATTTGAAGAAGTCAAGGACAGAATAACTTGCAAAAATGGAATAACGCAACTGAACAACTTACATATCAGGAGGAAACTACTAGTCAGATAATGATATGCACATATATTATAAGAACAAAATCACATACATCGGCTCCCAATTATTACGGACTGTAGCACTAATCTCCCACAGTTATTGAAAAAATTATACCTGTACACCAACTCACCCCGGGGGATGGCCCCGTCCACGGGGTCAAAAAGGACGGGGCTGAAGGGATACTCGGCAGCGATCTCAAAGCTGTTCCAGAATACCTGTGGAATTCCCAAGTGGCCCCGATGGATGCCCTACAAAACTACATCGTTTAACATGCGCAGATCTTTATAAGGATCTGAATCCAAGGCCCGAAAGGAACCCAAAAACGAAACAGAGATGGAAAAATTGAGATGACGGGCCTAAAACATGAGCCAAAAAAAGCATCTAAAACATCGACTGATGCCGAGGCCTGCCCCGGATCCGAGGAAAAAAAAGCTGATCCGAGGCCGGAGCCCTACCAACAACTAATGCCAGAACTGGACCCGGACACAGACCTGTGAGAAAAAACCCGAGCCCACGATCGGGCCGAAATGGTAATTGAAACCGGGGTTACCAGACCAAGGCCCGAATCAGGACATGGGAGCACTCCCATGTGCGGCCCCGGCCCAAAACACCAGGATCCCAAACCAGCTATTCCCAGGACAGGGACCCGGGTATGGGAAATTCCCTGACCCATGTCCCGATCCGGTGCCGGACAAACTGCAGATAGAGAATGAATTCACTAGTTTTGTAGACGAGACATATTTCTGACGACTTGAACACCTGTATTTGAAAATCCATAGGCTTAGCTATCTTTGTTGTAGCCATTGACAAAGAGCAAGTTGTATGCAATATCACCTGCATAGGGCCGGGAAGATATTGTTCGGACCTGTTCCTTGATTGAGCATGGTGCCTAAACGACAATCCAAGACTGTCTTGACTTGGGCTTTTGTGCCAGACAGACAGACAGTCATGAAGAAATAGAGTTACATGTTAGTAGACAATATAATCTGTTAGTAAACAGCCCTGATAAAGGACTACTCGCTAAACTTCAAGGACAGCATGGTGTATCCTTTTGGTGTACAGCCGACCAGTTGTAAATTCTTGACGCTGGAACCGTTTTGACCGTAGAAACGAAGTCTGAGGCACTTGAACTCTAAGAGCTTTGTCTTGCTCTTTATGTTTGTGTAAAAATAAAAATTAGATGTTCATTAAACCTGACTCATTAACACCCGAAACAAACACTTCTTCGGGACATAGTACTTAATTATTTCAATTTCGACCACGTCTACTCATGAATGAATCAAATCCACATGTCCCCAAACAGCCTAAATCTATTGAGTTTTCAATTCTCAATACATATTGCTTAGACATTCCTTATGATTGAATGAACTGTTTTTATAAAACTGTGGTAAATCCGTGACAAACACTTGTAAACCTGGATGATTTTCTATTGTTAGCCTTTTTTATGGCGATCTATCTTTTTGGATCATAAAAATAAATTAAATCATGGTGCAACAGCTCTAAAGGACACTAAGTTAGTCGACCACTAACTAGCGTCTGATAACATGTATTTAAAATATAATCCTTAAATTATCTTATAGACAACAACTACCATAATTTTGTGTCTATAATGCGCAGGTTTTTGCTCATTTTGCTCAAGTCCAGAAGGGGGTGCGTATTATGCATTAATATAAACTTTTATCACATTTTTCGGCTCAGAATTTTGGGTCAGAATGAAGGAAATTTCAATTTCCCTTTCTCCGAGATCTAACAATACTCACCAATCAATTACTTCTGATACAGCTAGCCTGGATAGCTGGGCCGTAGGACTATAGACTTAGTAAGCTTAACCGACTCCTGGAACCGGGTACTCAGCTCCCAACTGCCGAGTACCCGTTTGCCATGAAGCTCATATTGTTTGCATAGCCACCAAACAAGAGATACCCATGGCTTGCCTCCGTGGGGCTGGGAGGCTGGGTCCGTAATAGAATGGTGAGTATTGTTAGATCTCGGAGAAAGGGAAATTGAAATTTCCTTCATTCTCCTTCGATCAATACTCACCATTCTATTACTTCTCATATACACCAGATTTAGTCAGTAACTAAGAGGGGCAAGCCATCAATTGCTACTTTTGCCCCTTGGAGAAAGAGCTAGACTTAAACTTGATTAATGGAGACCTAAAAGGACCATAAAGTTAACAGAACCGAATCACATTCGCATCACTGCCTCCCCCTTTTTTCTCCTAAGAAAAGGGAGAGAACTCACGAACATGCATCTCGCCTGAAACACAAATATGCCAAGAGAGTTAACTGCTCTTTGCATATATTAGCCTGGGAATGAGCATGAATATACAAGATGAATGAACATGATATAGACATAATACAAAAACTCTCAATCTTGAATTACCTCATGATATTTGGATTCCAGACGGGGAGCCTCCAACCATTCACTTGTCTGGCCATCAGTGACACAATCTGATTGACATCCTCTCGCTCGACCATGTCTGCTTCTTAATTCTTTCTTACGAATGCCAAAAAAGGGAGAAGAGCAGTGTGGTCGCATAGCTATCGTTTCAAAACAGCTAAAGCGAGTGGATTGGCGGAGTCTGACACATCCCTCATATAGTAATTTGTGAAAGAGGACTCACAGTGCCATTGTGCAACAGCCATGATGTCCTCTAACGGAACACCATTGAAAAGGGCGGTCAAAGGCGGCTATTCCTCTAACATCGTGTGCCCTTGCGCATTGCACCTGGTGCCCAGTCGCAATCTCATGGGTAGTCTGAATGCATTCGACTACCCAACGAGAGATAGAATCCATGGATGCGGCGTCATATGGCTTCTTATGGCAGGTCCACAGATGTCTATCATTCGACCGTAACGAGTCTGTCCGTTTTTTGTACTTAGTCAAAGCACGGACTGGGCACCAGACACTGGCATCACGATCAAACCTAGTTAGTTTCGGTATAATGATCGGTTTGCCGGGATATCTCAAAGATTGATTCTTTGACATAAACTCTGCTCTTGACAGTAGACGCAGACCCTCTCCTGAGACAATAAATCGGTCCCTCTCTGCTGAAAGTGCATGGATCTCACTGCGCCTTCTAGCTGAGGAAGCTGCCAATAGAAAGACCACCTTTAGAGTCAAATGCTTTAGACTAGCCGAACGCAACGGTTCGAAAGGGTGCTTGGCCAGTACGTTAAGCACTAAAGATAGACTCCAGGCTGGAATGACTACCGGTTGTCTCGGTCGGAGATTGCTCATTCCCTTCACCATCACATTCAACTGGGCCACCTCTGGACTATCCCTGTTGGCTAGACAAGGGATAACTGATGCCAAAGCTGACTTGTATCCAGCAATTGTGACAGGAGCTAGTCCTGAAAAGAACAGCTCACAGAGAAAGTCTGCTATTTGCCGAGACAAAGCATCTGCCAGAATGTTCAATCGCCCAGGAATGTGAGCTGCTTTCAAAACAACCGAGCAATTCGTGCACCATTGAATCAAGTGCCACACTGATACATAGTGTGGGTGACTTGGTCCCCCCTTGGTGATTTTTGTATGATACTACTGTCGAGTTGTCCGACCGTATCAATATCGCCTTGCCCTTGACTTTTGGAAGAAACTTTTCCAATGCCAGTTCCACTGCCATCATTTCCAACAGATTGATATACAGCTGGCTCTCCTGGAGAGTCCATGTGCCCGAGACCTGGTGTTCTCCCAGGCAGGCCCACCTCCATCCCTCCAGCGATGCATCCGTGTGTACATGGACAGCTGGGGGTGGGGTAGGTGCAGCGAAACTCCTACTAGGAGATTCTGACGCTTTTCCACCATACAAGATGCAACATTATTGGCTCCAAAACTGGTACCAGTTTTGACAGGGATTCTGTTCGCTGTTTCCACAGACATCAGATACAACTGGATAGGTCTTCGCATTAGAGCAGCGTACGGGATTACCTGCTCCATGGAGACCATCATTCCCAGCATCTGAAGAAACCGCCTCACCTGAATGTGGTTTCCCAATCGAAAACACTTGAGGATGGCTAATAGAGACACCACTCTGGGCTCTGACGGGTAAACCCTGCCTTCCTCGAGATCGAATCACATCCTTAAATAAACGAAATGTTGAGTGGGTGTCAACTCGGATTTCTCCTTGTTGACTATCCAGCCTAGATCTGAAAGCAACTTCAGAGTCAGAGCAGTATCCACCTCTAACATGGCTGATGTGTCTGCTTTGATCAGCCAATCGCCTATGTAGGTGTGAAGCGCCACGTTCTCTTCTGAGAAACGCTGTCACCGCATGGACCACTCTGGTGAAAACCCGTGGAGCTGTCAACAGGCTGAATGGGAGGACTAAAAACTCCCATACTTGATTCTGAAACGCAAATCTCAGAAACCTGTGACAACTCCTGTTCATTGGAATGTGTAAATATGCATCTTTCAGATCGATCGATTCACACCACATTCCCTTCCTCAACCCTGCCATTACCGACCTCGGAGTTTCCATCTGAAACCGAGGCGTATGGATAAACCAATTTAATGGCCTGAGATTGAGTACGGGTCTCCATCCCCCTGTGCTCTTGGGGACAAGGAACATGTTTGAATAGAAGCCTGGAGTGTTCCAGTTTGCTGGTTTTATTGCTCCCTTCAGAAGCAAACCTGACACTTCGTTTTGAATGGCTTCTAACTTGTCTGGCTCCCTCAGTACGGGTGTCCAGACAACACAGGTGTCAAAGACAGATTCTGTGGTGGAAAATCCCACCACTCCGGCATGTATCCCTGGGATAACCATACCAGAACCAGACTGTCTGATGTCACACCTCGCCAAGCCTCGACGAAACGCATGAGCCTTCCACCCACTATAGACGCATTGACACCTAATGGGGGTGTCTGGCTCGCGATCCGCTCTCTTGAGAAGAGAGTGAGAACGATTTTGGTCTTGGCTTGGCCGGTCTAACCGGCACCGCTGTTCCTGTCGCACAGGTGCGGTCCAGGCAGATACGAAGGGAGCCCTCGTACCCTCAGGTACGATCCGCTCCCTTCTTTCCGCCCTTTGAGGACTTACCCTTCCCGCCTCTCGGGCGATCAGGAGCAATATTGGGGAGGGTAGGGGCCTCCACAACCTTCTTGGCCTTCTTCGCCGGAGGCGGCTGAGAAAACCCAATAGAAGCAGAAGCAGCACTCGGCTTAGCTTTCGCCTTGCTTTTGTGCTTTTTCTGCTTCTTAGAAGGTTGCCCGGTTAGCAGCTTGGCTACAGCCTCTAGTGCGTGCGCTTGACGCACTAGCTGCAGATTAACCGCCAACCGATTCTGCGCAATGCTGGCCGTGTCCTCTAAGATGGCCCGCGCTTGGCCACCAAAGATGCTAGGGCCTGTAAGGGGCGTCCCAAGAAGACGCTCCCTGACAGCCGTAGCTGGACACATATGGTCAAGGACCATCTGCCTCATGGACTTTGTCACACGTGCCTGCACCCTTGCGAATGCGTCCATAGACAGCACCAGGCCGTCATTAACGCACGAAAGCACCACAGGTGGCACAGGGTGGCCTGCCCCCGCTTCAGCCCACACCGACTGAAGGTGATAAGAGTGGTTGACAGCACTCATTGCTGCCCTCACCCCCTCATCACATAGGGACAGGACTTCATCATGGTGTACCTGAGCTTTGTCTACCAGTGCCGGGGTGGGGCCACCCGCTCCAGCACTCTGGACACCCAGTACCCAGCGGTCATCCTCGGTGACCGTGGGGACAACACCATACATATCGTATTCCCCCCATGGAATACGACACCTCGCCCACACCTCCCTGGAGGCCGCAGGAAGCTGGCCCTTGGTCATGAGTTGTTTGCTATAAATAGCATCCAGCAACTCCATAAACCTTAGATCCAGTCCAATAGACTGGATCCGGGCTGCGGGCAAGATCCCCGTCCTAATCGATGCAACCAATGGACGGGGTGCATCCTGCTTGGCCGTGGTCGAAACCACAGACGGGTCTACTCTGGCTAGCCAAGCCAGAGCCTCAGACCAATCTGTCTCCGAGGAAGACATGTTCACGGCCCTACCAGCAACGGCCTCCCGGCTAGGAGCCATTGCTGATACGCCAGGAACTCCGGTACCATACGGTTCCGCCGCCACCCCATGGAACACACCAGTCCATGGAGTAGGCCCGCATGGAAAACCGTGCGGACCCGTAGCGGATGAAGAACCGTGGCCAAACACGGGCGCCAACGGCACCCCATGTCTGACCACCGGACCAGGCGAGATAGGCGAGTACCACGCCTGGCCAGCCACACCTGTCACTGTGTCGGTTGGCAGCAAACCAACCATCACGGGACCGGTGCCCGGTACCGGAGTGGCCTCAACCACGGGCGGAGCCACAGCCCTGGCTTGCGCCAAGCCAGACAGATGGAGGACGGTTCCGTCTAGGACGGAATCGACCTCCATGCTTTCCACCCGCGGCATCACAGGCCGCAGAAACCTCTCCTCCTCGGCTTCCTCATCTTCAGACCCTGAAGTCATCAATAGACGAGGAAACCTGGTGGATGGCTCACATGCCTGATGGACCGGCCACTGCTACTGGACCACCCGGAGGTGGCCGCAGAGATGCCGATGCCCGACGGGACTGCTAGGGGGCCATACAAGACGGCTCCCTCGGTGGCCAGTCCAGAACCCTGTCCAAGGACAGGGTCCGAATCAAACATGCGGAGAGACTGCCCTACAACTTTTGGCAGCAGGGACAACACCAGTGTGGGCAGAACGCTATGCAAGAAGCCTTGCATAGCAGGACCAAACCACGCCGGCGGTGCCATCCCTGCCACCTCCGGTTGCAGACATGGAACTTCCCCAAGGGCTGAAACGGATGCCCCACGATTTACTTTCGGACCGCCTGACCCTGCCAAGTCCTTCTGGGCAAGGAACTTAAGCATCATATCGACCGACCACACTGCGCAAACAGATCGTGATAACACGCAAAACTTGAAAATTCAAAGGTTTTTCTGGTACCAATTAAAGTACGCAGCACCCAGAATCAGATGCGCGAATTAATGAAACATTTTCTTCACATAAACCTCCGAGTAACACGGTGTGACGTACCCGCTCGGATCTTACGGAGAACGACATCAGCCGATTTTTGTGTTAAAAACACAGTCAAGCCAACACCTAATTTCATATCTGCCGTTCGCCTGTTGGGGTTTAAAGGAAGGCGATCATCTGGCATATTTCGTTGTTAACACACATCCCAGATTCTTTGGGGTTAGAAATTGGAACATGCGACACAGACAAAATTTAGAAGATCTAAGTCTTTTAACTATGGAATAACATGGAAATATACAACCTGGTTATCATCGGCAGCATCCATGGCAATCCAATATATTCTTAGAGAGTGCACAAAGCTATCACAATTACACAGAAAAAAGACTTAATATAAACTCAAGACTTCCAACTGCAAAAAAGCATGTGTCTCTTGTTGCTATGCAAACAAGAATGAGCTTCATGGCAAACGGATACTCGGCAGTTGGGAGCCGAGTACCCGGTTCCAGGAGTCTGTAAAGCTTACTAAGTCCATAGTCCTAGGGCCCAGCTATCCAGGGTAGCTGTATCAGAAGTAATAGAATGGTGAGTATTGATTGAAGGAGAACGGCCTCCCCGATGTACAATTCAGCTAAAAAATGTGATATCATCAAAGGGAAGCAACTCTTTCCTCTTGCCTGCCGTATTGCAATAACCAATATTGTGGGCTACATCGCGTGTAATAATTGTATTCTATGTAATGTTTGTAAATCTTACGTGTATGATTCTTAAATGATGAAATAAAACTCAAACTGACAAGTCATTGTACATGTATTATCGTAAACCAACATAAGATGACCCAAAACAATGTAAGAAATAAAATGAGGTTAGATCCCTTAAGTTGGACGACCAAATTAAAGCTCTTTTGTGATTGGAGGCATTCCACTGAACTTTATCTGGATTAGGAGACCTCCCAAATAAACACACATTTTGCAATGTTGCAAATACCAATATCGCAAATTAATAATAAATATATACAGAAGATGTTTTTAAAACAATTTGAGCAATAAATTCACTATTACATAATCAGTAAATGTATTCGGCAGTATATTTACTGGTGAGATTTTTGTTCACTTGGGCGATTTTTTCCCGGCCGACTTGGTTACATTATATTCTACAGAGTATTAATCGCTGTATTAATCAGACGAGTTTATGCCATCACTCTCGTAGCTACTCGAAGCTCCCCTCCTATTTGTGGATTGTGCAAGTCTCTAATCGGGTACTACTATTAGCCTCTTCGCGCTACTCGGGTAACAACCTAAACTCGTCCTATAGCCTAATACATCACATGATTTCTATATTTTCACGACACCATTTTATGTCAAACTTTGGATTAATTTTGATGAAATAAACAATGTTTATTAAAATATATGCAATATTTAGGCTGTCCTACTTAATAATTTCACTCCCGCGTTGATGGATATACGGTATACATTAAGCATAGGCGTAAGATGGTAAGAATTTCTACCGTCAAGATTTTATGTTCTAATTTTGTCGGGTTTTTTTTTTTTTTTCCTTAAAATATACCTAATAGAAGTCGCCACCCTTATTCAGAGGTTTGGATTTTTAAAGAATTTACAGCCCTTGTCCTATTAGAAGCCACGGTTACTAATGAGTGTTCTATTTTTACTCATATTTTGTCAAATTTTTCCCTGCGTGTTATCTATTAGTGTGAAATATAGACACAAAATTTCGGCATAAGATATATATATATATATACACAATTTAATGACTTATAGTCGCCAAATTCAGCGCATAAATACACAAGATAGAAAACATTTTTACATAGTATTTGAGAGTAAATAGTGGGGGACAAATAAATACGTGACAACAGCGCTTTAACACGCTTGAATTACCAAATGCCTTACTATGAGCCTTAACAGGTACTCAATCCCTTACTATGAGCCTTAACAGGTACTCAGTGTCTTACTATGAGCCTTAACGGGTTCTCAATACCTTACTATGAGCCTTAACAGGTGCTCAATACCTTACTATGAGCCTTAACAGGTACTCAATGCCTTAGTATGAGCCTTAACAGGTCTCAATGCCTTACTATGAGCCTTAACAGGTTCTCAATGCCTTACTATGAGCCTTAACAGGTACTCAATGCCTTACTATGAGCCTTAACAGGTACTCAATGCCTTACTATGAGCCTTAACAGGTACTCAATGCCTTACCATAAGCTTTAACAGGTACTCAATCCCTTACTATGAGCCTTAACAGGTTCTCAATGCCTTACTATGAGCCTTAACATGGTTCTCAATACCTTACTATGAGCCTTAACAGGTACTCAATACCTTACTCTGAGCCTTAACAGGTACTCAATACCTTAGTATGAGCCTTAACAGGTACTCAATACCTTACTCTGAGCCTTAACAGGTACTCAATGCCTTAGTATGAGCCTTAACAGGTACTCAATACCTTACTATGAGCCATAATAGGTACTCAATGCCTTAGTATGAGCCTTAACAGGTTCTCAATGCCTTACTATGAGCCTTAACATGTTCTCAATGCCTTACTATGAACCTTAACAGGGTCTCAATGCCTTACTCTGAGCCTTAACAGGTACTCAATGCCTTACTATGAGCCTTAACAGGTACTCAATGCCTTACTATGAGCCTTAACATGTTCTCAATGCCCTACTATGAACCTTAACATGTTCTCAATGCCTTACTATGAACCTTAACATGTTCTCAATGCCTTACTCTGAGCCTTAACAGGTACTCAATGCCTTACTATGAGCCTTAACAGGTTTTCAATGCCTTACTATGTACCTTAACAGGTATTCAATGCCTTACTATGAGCCTTAACAGGTACCAAATGCCTTACTATGAGCCTTAACAGGTACCAAATGCCTTACTATGAGCCTTAACAGGTACTCAATGCCTTACATAAGCTTTAACAGGTACTCAATCCCTTACTATGAGCCTTAACAAGTACTCAATGCCTTACTATGAGCCTTAATAGGTTCTCAATGCCTTACTATGAACCTTAACAGGTACTCAATGCCTTACTATGAGCCTTAACAGGTACTCAATGCCTTACTATGAGCCTTAACAGGTTCTCAATGCCTTACTATGAGCCTTAACAGGTACTCAATGCCTTACTTTGAGCCTTAACAGGTAAACAATGCCGTACTATGAGCCGTAACAGGTACTCAATGAATTACTACGCACCTTAACAGGTACTCAATGCATTACTGAGCCTTAACAGGCTCTCAATGTCTTACTATGAGCCTTAACAGGTACTCAATGCCTTACTATGAGCCTTAACAGGTACTCAATGCCTTACTATGCACCTTAACAGGTACTCAATGCGTAACTATGAGCCGTAACAGGTTCTCAATGTCTTACTATGAGCCTTAACTGGTACTCAATGCGCTACTATGAGCCTTAACAGGTACTCAATGCCTTACTATGATCCTTAACAGGTACTCAATGCGTTAGTTCTTGTTAAACCGTAACGCTAATCATGAAAACCGGCTGCAGATTTTATAACCATTTTGAAAATTTATAAAATCCTCAAACCACTCATCATGATTTCTTAACTTTCTCCGACATTATTATCAATCTCCTGATGTAAATCCTCAAAAATAGCAGACAAAAACTCTTATTTTGTGAGACTTTTTTAAACTTCCCACCATTCCCTACCAAGTAGGAAACTAGAATGACATCACCGTTGCTATCAGCAATGGTCATGTCATTGCTGTTAGCCAATAATCTGCATTGTTTACAGAAGCGTCATCTAGGGCCGCCTATGGGTATTGTTCATTAACCCTATGAATGCTAATCTATTGAGCTCTAGTATTCAAGCAAATTACTAGGATACTCAAACATATGGAGAGAGTAGAGATACCTGAAGGAGCCTTCAGTTACTCAACAACCACAATACCCATCAGTGAGTGAAAAATTCTTCCTAATAATCTTCCCTTCCGAAAAGGAAAGAGCTCTATAGTAATCTGTGAAGGTAGGTTGTCATGTATTAACAACACAATATTACGTAATTAATTAGGTCACCATGTCCTTGGACTGTTTGACCCCCAAATCAGTAGGGTTCTTCAGACCACCAAGCACAAGCTCCCACGCCAGTTTGGTAATGATCCCTTCAATAGAACTCGAGTTCTCATCCGGAAACACAATATTACATAATTAATTGTCACCGTGACCTAGACCGTTGACAATTTGATGCCAAAACTGATAGAGTTCTTTGGACCGTCAAAGAAAAGCTCCCACACCAGATTGGTAATGATCCCTTCAATAGAACTCGAGTTATCATCCGGAAATGAAAGCCCGAACAGACGGATGGACAAAGTAAACGCTATATAACCCCAATATATTTATAGGTGGGGGACATAATTACTGGATCAATAACCAAGCCAATCATTTGTGAACAACTTTCAAATATCGTTCTTGGTTTGCTAATTGACCTGTTAAATGAAAAAATTTAAATTTTCTTGAACAAAATTTGAGGGTTAAACATGTTAAAGGTTTAAAGTTCTCGTGCCCCATTAAATATAGACACTTGCATGGAATAATGGGACACGAGAAGTTTAAGGCCTAATCTGATAACACACTTGAAGCCTCTGTGCATGACTCTGATAACAGACCTGAAGCCTGTGCCAGACTCTGATAACATACCTGAAGCCTCTGCGCCACACTCTGATAACATACCTGAAGGCTCTGTGCCAGACTCTGATAACATACATGAAGCCTCTGTGTTGGACTCTGATAACACACCTGAAGCCTCTGTGTTGGACTCTGATAACACACCTGAAGCCTCTGTGCCAGACTCTGATAACATACCTGAAGCCTCTGCGCCGGACTCTGATAACATACCTGAAGCCTCTGTGCCGGACTCTGATAACATACCTGAAGCCTCTGTGCCGGACTCGGATCCAGCACTTGCAAATGCATTCTCCATGGCCTGAGCCGCAGCATCCCGGGGTTTAGCTGGTGCGTTACTATAACAGCTTTCAGATTGCATCCTGTGCAGCACACCTAAATGAGACATATACATACTTGTCATAGTTTCAGCCTACTAGAAAACTAATGGAAATGACAATATACTTAGTTTCAATTCAGTCATCACTGTGGCTTCAAGTAAGCCTAGATGATAAAGATCAAATGTTCTGCCAGCCACCCACCACCGCAATGGCAGTCAAAATATTCTAGCAAAATATACCAGTTTGAAACCTGCCCACCACCCACCACCACCACCACAATGACAGCCCCCACACCCACCTGCAATAGCATTGCTATACAGCTCCAAACACAAAATCACCTGATGAACAGATTATACTGAACATTGTTTCCAACCATCTGAATGCTGACATAAGATCATGTAATACAGATATGTCTGGCTTTGTCTCCCATGATGACTCAACTGTTGATGCCTCTCTCATTTGTTAAATGAGGATAGTATCCATAAGGAAAGGGAGATGATTCATCTCGGTGTCTTGCATGGTGTACACAAGATCTTAATGCTCAACGTCAGTAAAAGTATCAACATTGCTACTGGAGGACTATATGCTATGATGGGTGCAGGACTGCATGGCAGAAATGATGGGTGCAGGACTGCATGGCAGAAATGATGGGTGCAATACTGCATGGCAGAAATGATGGTCGCAGGACTGCATGGCAGAAATGGGCGCAGGACTGCATGGCAGAAATGATGGGTGCAGGACTGCATGGCAGAAATGATGGGCGCAGGACTGCATGGCAGAAATGATGGGTGCAGGACTGTATGGCAGAAATGATGGGTGCAGGACTGCATGACTGCATGGTAGAAATGATGGGTGCAGGACTGCATGACAGAAATGATGGGTGCAGGACTGCATCGCAAAAATGACGGGTGCAGGACTGCATGGCAGAAATGATGGGTGCAGGACTGCATGGCAGAAATGATGGGTTTCTTCTCCAGACCTAGTCTAACCACCATATAGCTGTGGCTGGCGACCATCTTAGATGTGGTTGCACTAGATCTGTAGAAGAAATCCTTCGAAATTGACAAGGATCCGAAATCTAGGATGGTCGAAAACAGCCGCCAGTAGACCCAAAACAGCCGCCGGTATATCAATAACAGCCGCCGCTGCGTGCAGTATCTCGCGTCTAGTTATTTTATCATCTGAGATTATAATTATGTTTTTACTGTAAGAATTATATTATTTGATAATTTATTACCGTCACTATTTGTTTCTTTTTTCAGGCGATGGTTAATTCGATGCCCACGTACCACTGGTAGGGCCTACTAACATGGATATGTAATCCATAGACATATAGGTTTGTAAATTGCAGTTTTAGGAATGGATGAATAGTTTTTAGCTCACCTGGCCTGAAAGGTCAAGTGAGCTTATGCCATGGCGACCGTCCGTCATGTGTCCATCCGTCATCCGTCTGCCCGTCAACATTTCCTTTAAACGACCTCTTCTCAAGAACCACTGGCCGATTTCAATTTTATTTGGCAGGAAGCACCTTTAGGGCATAGGGATCCAAGTTTGTTCAAATGGAGCCGATCGGCCAATTTGGCCGGCAGCCATCTTGGATTTCGACCAATTTTAGGAAACATCTTTAAAAATCTTCTCCAAAACCGCTTGGGGACTTGATTCAAAACGCATGAAACATCATCTAGGGAAAGAGGTAAGGCAGGTTTGTTCAAGAAGACTTGATTGACCAAATGGTTTGGTGGCCATCTTGGATGACCTAGTTTTCCCAAAAACGACTCCAGAACTGCTGAAGGGATCAGGCTGAACTTTGTGCGGTATGATTAAGGACTAAGGGCCATTAAAGTTTGTTCAAGGGAAGTTGATCCATCAAAAAAACATGGGCGCCGTGAGTCAATCAAAATGTAGCGTGTTTGGTGGCCATATTGCACTTGCAAAAATGTCCACAAACTCATTTAAAAGACTACTTACTAAATCACCCACCAACAATTTTGACAAAAATTGATGGTGCTCCAGGTGAGCGACACAGGCCCCTTGGGCCTCTTGTTTGTTTTGCCCCGCCCATCTCTAGTTCAGCAGCTTAAGCTCCAGCCACACTTTGCCAGTATTGGCATCGATCAATCCATGCACTCCCCGAATCTCAATTTCCTGAAAACTGCAGGTAAGCTGTTTACTATTTTGAAACTAAGTGTTGACTGGGCACTGTTGCTGTAGTAAACACATACAATTCATAGGCTACAATTTGGCGCCAGTTGACGGACTATTAAGCATTTATGACGGAATTAATTTTGTAATTCATGACGTAATTGATTGTGATGTCACAGATCGATAGAGTGTAGACGTTTATAATTTATTGTTGATATGGTCATATATTAACATACATTCATATTACGATTTTGAATGATTTATTACTTGGTCTATTGTCGATAACATGCTCCTAAAATTACGATTTGGCATGATTTGTTATTAGATTTAGGCTAGTTGGGTTCATCCAATATGCATATATAAATATACTGGTAAGCTGTTGAATATTTTGAAACCTACGGCAACAACAGCGCCCAGTCAAATTAGTTTCAAATTATTCAAGAGAATCTTTATTAAATAGGCCTAGTAAAGACATACAATTTGTACAACAACGCTTAGTCCGTCATCAATTATACATTCATGACGACTTATCCTACACATCACGTAGTTGATTATGATGTCATATGATGGATAAACCAGAAAGGTCTATTGAGAGCCATGCACAGTATCATGCATTCGGGTGCCGTGACATATGTTGATTGTTATGTATTTGTGTGCTATACTTATTTCAATCAATCAAACTTTATTGGCAATTCATCAGAGTGCCTTTCTTCTTCAACTAGTATATTAGCATGCGTTATTGATAATTAGTAATATGTGCAACATATATTCTATGTCTGACGATGTCGTTTGGTCTCACATATGTTGGTCCTGAAAATGGTCGTTGTGACAAATCAATTGTCTGACGATGTCTAGTCATCCGCATATTCCGCTACAGATACTTTGGACAGATCAGGTGAGCTGCTGTTTCAAGAAGCATACGAGACACCGTCTTCATCAATAATCATATAACGTGGTTGTCATCACTGGTGATGGTGGTTCTAACTATGGACGCCTGTAAGTTGTATGTGCAACACAGACTATTAATTAATAATCTTATAACAATATTGTCATCACTGCTGGTGGTGGTGGTGGGAGCGGCTGTAACTATGCCTATATAATAAGTTGTACATATATAATTTATACTACCATCAATCTCATAGGTGATGTTCAACTAGACTGCATCATCATCTACAATGGCATAAGCTACTTCATCATCCACTTTTGTTGCTTAGGGAACAAATGTGGGGTGGAAAGAAAGGAAACAGGAAACCAAAAACATTATTACATGATGGGATGGAGAGAAAAAACCCTTGAAAATTAATGTATTAGAAACCCCGCGTGTCTGATGTAACGATAATAAGGTTGATAAGTCTGGATGGTTTATTTCAACTGTCACTAAACCTATTGGGAGTAATCTCCCTTATTATTATTACATCGAAATGACTGCAGTTTCTAGTTGGTAATTAAAATGTATTCATCTTTGTAGATGCATAATGTCACTATGTACATCACATATATGGTTATGGCACGAGATGTGGTGTTTATTATTGCTGTGAATTTGCTTAGAAATAAGTGATATGAGATGTGGGTTACGAATGTTAGTGCAATGAATTGGCATACGGAAGTCGAAACCACGTAGGCCTACTGATCCGGCGTACCAAACTGAAATATTACAATTTCAAGCGTACGCACGCACACACAGGCACATGAATTATTATAAATATTTTTACAATATGTGACGTGGTGTCTGTTCATCTTATAAACAGAGGCCTATATATATGATTATGATAACAATAGGCTACGTATGAGTGTTTATTATTGTTGCGAGAGAGGGGGTGGGGGTGTGTGTGTGGATTTTCAACAAACTATATTAATAGTAGGGACCATTGCGTTGCGTATGCTAACTCTTATTGAGTCGCATTGAAATGTTTTTTGAAAACCAACAACCACTCAAGTATTCCACTAAATTTAAGAACCGCCAGAATTCGTCATATGTCATAGAATCATGTTGTTGCCTCATGTAAACGTGTTTTAGCGGTCCACCATTAGGTAGGTGGCCCTATACAGTTGGTTAATTAACTGCCAATACTTAAGATCCACCATCATCATACATTAGATTTATTTAGAGTTGGGGTTCCCAGACAGTGACGTGAATAGGAAACTGTATGAACATTTTTAAGAATGACCATGCGAGTGGTCCACTTACCCCTTTCATCGAGAACTCCATTTAAAAGTAAATTCTTTACGGGATAAAATATATGCTGCCTAAGGCAGCAACAGCTTCCAGTCAAATTAATTTCTAATTATGCTACCATTTTTTTGTATGACAGCATTGAATCTGGGATATGTGGAATTCATCGTTGAAGGGGTTAAGAACCACCATCATCATACATTATCATATCTCTTAGTGAGTCGCCGCTGCCTCGCATTAACTTAAGTGGTCCTCTTCAGACAGATTTATTTTTAGAACCACCAGGTGCTATTTCACATGGTTTTTTTAACCACCATCAGGAAACCTCAAGTGGTTCACCTTAGATATAGTAGGTGGTGCTATGCATTAGGCTAATTATGCACTAATATTTTTTTTAAACCCAACAACCTCATCATCATCATCATACATATGAACGGGGTCTTTTACAACCACCGTCAATAATGGTTATTCAGTTTGAACCACCGCAGTGTGTGCGCTAAATGTTGCTGGCATTCATTGGGAAAAAGGTTTCAAAATTATAATTTTTGGTGTAAAAAAAGCAACGGGGATTATTTAATCGTTAGCAATTGACAGAGTTGTATCAACTAGGCTAGGAGATTTAATTGCAGGAAACCATTACAATGGGCTGAATATCCTGACAAATACAATGAACATTGCTCTAGCCAATCAGCTTTCAGAAACATCTTCAGCAAATAGAAACGCACGTGCACTTGCTGGACGTCCACTGGCCTTAGATTGCTGATCAGTCTGTATTAGTCTTTCGAGCCAAACAGACACAAACTTGTAAGATTCAAATTCTCTTTCAAGTTTTTCAAATTTATTTTCCTCATTTTAAATTCCATACAGTACAATCGTGTACATTCCAAATCTATCCTTTTTGACGAAATCGATTCAATTCTTTAATGGACCTTTTTCAAACACTGTAGATTCACATTTTCCATAGTATGTCTATTTAACTTTTAATCAAATATTTGTATGTCTTAAATTTACACTTACATTCAAAATTATTTTTATTCAAACATACACCACTCAATTTTGCTCATTTCCGCATATAAAAATGAATTCGGATCATGATAGTATTACAAAATTACCAAGACTTTATTGAATCTATTCATACGTTTCAAACCTATTTTTGATTTCAAACATCTGGATTACACAAATTAAATTACAGAAACAGGGTCTGATCTTTAGCAATGCCACCGTCTCTTAGTCATCTGAAAAAGAATAGGAACGATAAGTTAGAAACAGGAAGTTAAGTTAGAAACCAGTATTGATTTGAATTTGTTCAATGAAATTTTATCCATGGACTGAATGTCTAGATCAACTAAGCCAGTCATTTCCAATGATAAATTTTCAAAAATAACATTTTCTTTCGTCTTCTAATGGACCTTTACTTGAGTATTAAATGATTAACAATATAGTGAGACATACATAGCAGGTAATAATAGTAGGAGCAATACGCCTATAGGAATAGGCTGGGCTATAACCTGGCGGCTGTTATTGATCTACTGGCGGCTGTTTTCGACGGCGGCTGTTATCGTCATACACCTATGTATGTATGTATGTATGTATGTATGTATATATGAATATATATTCTAGTCAAGGAGCTTAGCGCTATCTCTGGATCACCTGTAGCTTCTGGAAGTTATACATGTGTGCAGTAAATATGTACAATAGCTTGTATAGGGTCGTCTGTCGACCAGTTGTATATATCTGTCCTGTTAAAGGAAATCTGTAATTATATTTGCATATATGTATAACTGTTCTGACATGGAGAAGAACATAAAGGTATTACCTGCGTTCTGTAATATTTTTAACCGTAACTTTATTTTTAACTTTAACTTTGACTTTAACTTTAATATACTAGAGAAATACAACTCCATAGGCACTTTTAGCGTGATGTCGTACCCTCTCCTATTTATATATAAGACTAAAGGTTTGCTTCAGTTGCGGTTGACGTTTTGATGCTACTACAATTCCTCTGCGCTGACATAAAACCACAGGAGTTTATTTACTAAATAATATGTTGCACTTAAAGCAGGTACATATATCTATCCGACGCTGTATAGCATTTGGAAAAACCACACCAAGAATTTCATAATATACGAAAACATTTAGGTGTATACGACGACATTCCCCGTCAAACTAATATACGTAACAAAATGTGACATTTATAAGTATTCAATATTACCTTAATTTCATATGAATGCACATCAATTTGTATAAATAAGTTGTGAATTATTTCAATAAACAGACAATTCTCCACTTTTGGTTGATACAAATGTTAGTAAGACTACCTTCGCGTCAATTCAACTGAAACCATCCATTTCATTGCGCAATGTTTACAAATTTCAAACTGTTCAAGTTCGTTAAAGCAGTTATCCAGTTCCATTTGGTGGAATAGGGTCCCTAGTTACAAATATCAATGCTAAAATATCCAGTCAATTCGTCCTATATACAACTCGTCCAACATGCCAAAATTATCAGAGAAGCCTGAACGAGAAAGAAAATCCAGAAAGTGACAACCAAAAACCTCCCACAAATAGGGTTGGGCGATATTGCTCAAGCCATAACGAAATCGATATCTCATTAAAATACCGTGGTATCATGATATATATCGTCATTTGGGTGGAGTGTGGTGCTGGGTGGAGTGTGGTGTTAGGGTGTAGACACAGAATAACATGTATTTCAAATTGGTGGTGTCTACAAGTTATTTTCATTGAATTCATTGCGCTGAAACCGTAAATTGAGATCGCCATGATTCCCATTTCCATATATTTAAAACGCGAAATTCCACACTTTGACACCCTTCAATATAGTTTAAAGCAACGAATGCAATGTAACTAACCGTATTCATCACAAATAAGAAAAATAAAGGATTTTCTTCTGTTCTTGTGATGTATTTTGTGCTATCATTACCTCATGACAACTGTCAAAAGATTGAGCAAGGAATGCGCATTAACTTCATTACACAGAAAGGAAATTCCGCAGAGCGAAATCTGATTGCCTGCCGTATTATATTTGAGCCAATCAAAATTCACACTGCAGAATTCTGACAGCTGTTATCACGCCAGCCGCTAGCACAGATGACGCAAATTAATAAAATAACACTGATTGATTTTGAACAAGAACCAGCGTGAAAACTGGAAACAATTATATCAGATTTTATTTGGTCTTATACTAATTTGCCCCATTGTAGACCTATTCAAATTCGCTCACTACTTAGCATTTATCCATTGATCAAGGCGTAGCTGGGATGTGTGAAATTAACCCAGTTAACACTGCGGCCAAAACTGCCACAAAAGATCGAAGACTGGAAATAATTAGGCCTAAATTATTTATTTTAAAGCTGTTTCGCACTTAGAATAAATCTGTAATGTTATACGTGGAATGAATTTTTATTTGATTCGTTTTAAAATGCTAAATATATTGTATAAAGTTAGTTACATAAAAATGTATGAAGTCCAATCAGGATGAAAATGGTTAACACTCTTGGTGCTAACAGTAAAGCAAGAGATTAACTTCCCCCTCACCCACCATTCCAAGCTGTGGTATTGATAAGGGATTAAGTGTGTGTGGTTTCCTATTGACCTAAAAAGTTTTAAAGTTTAAATTGCTTACGGTCAGAAGAATGTTTAACCGTGCATATCAATGATTAATGGATAAATAGCTTGACGTGTAGTAATGACATCATCAGAATGGAATATGGGTAGCGCAAACGGTATTCCCCACTGACTAATACTCAGAATGAGAAAAACATGGCGGCGTCTATTTATATGTATGTAATTATGAAAAGTGAACTAATTGAACACGGATTATTTTGGAGTTTATTAAGTTTTTATTACCTTATACAAAGACTGAATTATTACTTAGACTATTACTGGAACGAATAGAGGTAAGAGTATGACATTTCTAACTTAGTTATTTATATTCTGCTCACAGTTAAAAGTGCATCGTCCTGACGGTATTGACGATATTTACGATTTTTCGAAATTATGACGATTTCGGTATTAGTCAGGGTCAGTGTAAAAAATATTTTTTTCGTTCAGAATTTTTGGGGATTTGTAAAACTATATATTTTCGGAAAGCCTTTAATGTGTCAATTTCAAAAACCAATGTTTGCATTTGCACAAAAGTCTTCATGGCGGCCATCTTGAATTTCAAAATGGCCGCCATCGAAAATCTTTGAAATCCAATATATCTGCAACCATATGACCCAGATTAATAATTTTGATGTCTATATCTATGTTTTCTGGGTCAGTGAATGCATTGGTAACATTTATAATAAACTTCAAATAACAGAAATCATGTTTTGGTAGATAAGTCCTGACTTAATATGTAATTTACAGACAGCATCTGCAAATTTGTAACTTTCTGTGATAATGTTGCAATGATGAATTTTATTTGGCATATAACAGAGTTATCTCACCAATTTAATCTAAGTATTCAAGCAACAATCAATGTGCTGCATCAGTTGCTGTCTACCTAGCACCATTGGCGTCATCTTCATCATCTGATATAGAGACATCAACGATTGAGTCATCATCATTTTCACACTCTGCGCTGCATTGACAAAGCTCAGTGCATGGTAAGTCTTTGGATTTGCACGAGCATCGATGAGAGGAACAATTCGATTTGCATTGACACCTAACCATCTCAATGTGAGACTTTGGAGCTGGTAAAACATCTGTTGTTTTTGTCTTTAGTTGGCCACCTGTCTCCTTGTAGTATCCATTCTGTAGTGGATCCAGAAATGCATGATGTGAAATGTCTGCCTGACGCCACACATTTGCCTGGACTTGTACTCTAAGGATATGCTGTTTCAAAGCACCAATGGTAGGCAGTAGACTTTCACTATCAGCAAGCTGCTTACAGAATAAATGCCAACATAACTCTGGGATGTTCTCGATTCTAATAGACTTTGGACAGTATGCAGCACACACAAATTTTGCCAGAGTAAGTAAGTAGCTCATCTGTGACCTCAGTGCTTCTCGATAAATTTATCAGAGCGTCGATTACATCGCTGTCTGCCTTTAGGAAAAGCTTTAACCATGTTGATTTACCTATCCTAGAGAACCTGCCAATATTGTCTGCTCCAGTAAAGGCATGGAATGCGGGTAATGCTCTTACTTTCTCCATGCCTAGAGTTTTCCATATAGGCCGTAGCTTAATGGTACCATAAACCATTGAGATAGACGTATTCTTAGGTAGATTGTCATAATATGCTATTGCCAGCACTAAGACATCAGTGTCTGGAGAGAAAATCACCAACTCTGCTGTATCAAGATTTTGCTGTGTTGCACATATGGCATGATAGATCATTAATGTATCAGCTTCCTCATTATTGTTGTTCTCAAAATGTAGGCTTCTATTACTTATCGTCTGGCCTGATGCTGATGCTATTGCATATGTAGATGAGTCTTTATTGTACTCAATAGTCTTCTCTGCCAGATACTGCGCACGGTCATTCTTTGTTTGGCCATGAGACAAAAATCTTGTCATAGGGATATGCTTGATACTGGTATCATCTTTGACTTGATATCTAATCGGATCCTTCCCATGTCGTCGTTTCTCTCTGGTCGTGTTTTTCATGGAATCTGCTTGATATGTATCAAATACAAGAATGATCTCATCATATCCTGCTGTCAGACTCATTAACCTGTCATTAAAACATTTACTAAGGTCGTTGACTGTCACAATAGTTGCTGGTTTCTTTGCCAGCTTGTGGACAAGAACCATTCCATCCACAACTGCGATTCTCCTACTAGATTCCTTAGTTGCGACGGCAGTTGCTTCTGTTGCACCTAATAAGAGTGAATCCTCTGTGCTCTCGGTTTGTGGTAGGTCAGTCAGGAGTTTGATTAACTTCGACTTGTCGGTGCACTGTAGGACAGAGCCACACGGAGCAAACAGCGCCCTCGGTGTCAGTGTGAATTCAAAGTTGCCGATTGAATACTTCAAATCAATGTCTCGACTCGACTGAGAATCATCAGCCTAGCATATAGATCTTTAGTTTCCTTGAGATCAACAGCTTTGTCACGAATACGTACTGTTGTCTTTTTGTTTCCAGATGTATACATCTTGTTTTTCTCACGCTTCACTGGTGCCCAAAGGCTTACCTCTCCATTAATGCGCTCTTTCACATACTCTTCATATAATGTCTGTCCTCTTTCGTCTACATCCAGGATTTGTGGTACCGACTCTTGTGGTACATAAGCAAGTGAGATAATGTTGTAGATCATGTCACCTTCAGCAGCGAAAGGATTACCATGAGTCAGTATGGCAGCCTTTATCTTGTCGATTGTGGTGTGTTCGTGTTTAACAGCACTTGCTCCAATGCCATGGTGATCTCTGACCTTGTCTTCTTGCAAATCAAATTGACACTTGAATTCCCGGGATAACCGTGACAGTTCTGGAGCAGCGAGGAAAAATCGCTGTCTCGCATTTGTGTTGTTAGATATTCCAATTAGTCCTGAGTGCACTTTCATCATTTTGTTCAGATGCTCACATGCATGATCCGCACCAATTGAAGTGAATGGAATGTCATTCTTAGTCACTGCAATGTTTTCAGTTTCAAATTCTTGCCATGTGTCTGGATGATTCTGCTTGAGTGCATACATATCTGCTATGTATCTTGGCCAAAGATGTTTGTATTTGATTCTATCAAAAGCAAAGAATAATTTGTTCAGTGCTTCTCCAGCTTCAAGATGAAGGGTCAGATCAGTATTTCGGGATGCTCCGACAAAGAAAAGGATTGTTTCCACATGGTGCAGATAGTTCATTAATGACTTGAACATCGCATGTTGGGACCTCTTTGTCACCCATGTCTGAAAAAGATTCAGCATATCAGTATTAGACAGCACTTGGAGAAGATTGCTATGAGCCGGCATCACTGATTCTGCCCGGCTGGCTTGGTTTGATTTACTGCATGCCTCTTCTATGTCATCTGTAGCTGATATGCATGCATCCCTTAGATTTGGATACTCTTTGAAGAATTCGTCAAAGACCAGTTCATACAATGCGATGTAAGAGTAGATATGAGCATGAAGAGAACATGAGTAGTGCTTGCATTTCAGGACTTGTGTCGTTGTGGTGGAGCTAAAGACATCAGCCTCGATCCATGCATCGTCTATTCCGGAATTCTCAATAAAAAGTACCGAGAGCTCTCAATGCAGCCATGACGACATGGAGTTCACCAAGTCTTGGGATAACACCACTCTTTAAATTGGCGTTGACATCTACAAGCTGCACTGCTTTCTCATACAGGGCCATGTCAAAAGTAATGACTGTTAGATGGTCTTTACCAACAGCCATCTCCTTCAATGTTTGTGCTTGTTTAATTACAGTCATTAGCGTTGACCATTCATGAGCCAGCTCTGGGAGAAGAGGCAATGCACCAACATTGGTTAGAGATCTACAGGGTTTGTACACCTTCCAGTATTTGAAATTCCATGACTTTCCATGACTAAAATTTAAAAATTCCATGACCTCCAAGAATCAATAGCTAGGTCAAAGGCAGTCAAATTTGTTTCAAAATGTTCAATAGCACAGAGTGAATCATATGGAATTCACTTTATCTAGGGCAAAGGGTCAACATGTGAGAATTTTCGGCACATTTTTAATAAAAATCCGAGGTTTTCACATAAAAAATTGATGAATAAAAATTCTGAATGGAAGGTCTAGAGCCTATGATCATACATGTAGCAGCATCCTTTCAGCCTAACTTGGTTGAAATCAGTCAACAAGGTAAGAAGCAATATGACCCTTTCTAGTAAATTTTGAACAAAATCTAAGATTTTGACCCAAAAAATTTTTAACACTCATATCAGCCAAAGATGGCTTCTGTAGTGGTCTTGAGAAATGTCCATTTGCAGACCAAGAGAAGCCTATTGTTGAACATTTTTCAAAAATAGTCTTCACTTGGTCTGTAAATTGACATTTTCTTTGAAATTAAAAAAAAAAAATTTAAAGTCTGTGCTTGTATTTGGCCATGGTGTTCAAGAAAAAAATTGAAATCCATTCCTTAAAATGGTTACTTTCACGAATATATTGCGCACTAATAGATAACACACAGGGGAAAATTTGACAAAATATCAGCTAAAAGAGCCTTATACAGGTATATAACACAGTCGTAATTCAGAAATATTGCAAATCATATTTTTCCGACGAACGAAAATTGGTAACTTTGCCCCTAGATTCAAAATAATAATAATCCTTTTCGGCTAAATATCTGGTTATTTTTATTAATATTAACAAGTTTATTTCATACTTTAATAGAACGCATAAAACCATCTTTGAGCGAGAAATACATTCAATATCATGGGGAATCCCCATATGCTAGTGAGAGCGAGATATCATCGCCATCTAATTATCATAATGTAACCAATTCGGCCGGGACGAAATCGCCCAAATGAACAAAAATCTCACCAATAAATATACTGCAGAATGCATATGCTGAGTAGGAAATAGTGAATTTATTGCTCAAATTGTTTTAAACACATCTTCTGTACATATTTATTAATTTGGGATATTGGCATTCGCGGCGCTACAAACCTGTTTTTATTTTATTTCCGGTCCAGATATACGTAGTTCAATGGAATGCCTCCAATCACAAGAGTTTAATTTGGCCTTCCAACATAAGCGATTTAACCTCATTTTAATTCTTACGTTGTTTTGGGTCATTTTATGTTGGTCGGACATATGACTTTGATAATGAATGAAATCACGTGATCGCAGACAAAGAAATAAAATGTGTATTTCTGAACTTTATTTCCTCATCTTACATTTGTATGCCATCAGATTTTATTTTTTATTTAGGGAGATTATCATTTTCCATGACTTTTCCATGACTTTTATCAAAATGACAAATTTCCATGACTTTTCCAGGCCTGGAATCTAGATTTTCAAATTCCATGACTTTCCAGGATTTCCATGACCCGTACGAATCCTGGATCTACTTGATGACAGGAGTGAATTATACCCAGCCCACCCAGGAACCAAACACATCTCTTTCCTTTCATCCATCCTCGCAACAACAGATGCTATGACCCAACCCATATGGGTCAGCTGATAAGAGTCTGCAACACCGGTTTTACTCAACACAAAATTACTTTGCATTCCAGGTTGAGCCTTTGGTTTGACGCATGGCAACATAGATGTGTGTTGTGGTGTAATGGATAAGCTCTTTGCATCACCAATGTTTAAAGGTGGTGCAATGGATTCCCCGGGTGCAGAAGCTTTTTGATAGACCGCAACAATTGTTCCATGTGTAGTACCTTTACCATCAATGGTATCCTCAGCAAAATCGGTGTTGTCCACAGCAAAGAAAACAAATGTCCCTTTCTTTAGAAATGGTGGTACATACAGATTATTGAATTGTCTCATGTTTTCCACAACCGAGTTAGCTATTGCTGTTTCTAGAAGCATGGTACGGTGGTAGGATATGCAACAGTTCTGTGCATGAATAAGATTCACAATCTTCTTATTCCTGGTGTCGTGGTGCACAGATAATGCCAATCCTAGAACCTGAGAATTTTCTCTTCTTTGCTGGGATCTGAATTTTTCAGAAGAGGCAGCTTTAGGTTTATGCATCACTTGCATATCTGATTTAAGTCCAAACATGAGGGTTTGACAAGATGTAAGCACTGCTCTATGAACGAGACACTCTCTGGTTTTGCTATCCAAACTATCTACAGGTCCAACCATTATCAATCGTATCAGTGTGTATAGTTCACATGGGATGTCATCCATATTGCTGGAAACAAGGACTGAACCAGGTTCACCATCATTCTCAGTGAATGTTGTGATGCTTTTTCGAACAATCTGTGCTGCCGCTATAGATCGCCTTCATGTCTTCCATACCATCATCTTCACACATCGCAGAATGAACCATTTCTTCCTCACATGCTTCTAGCGAGTACAGAATGGCACACTTGCGCCTGTCCTTTTGAAGGACAGATCTTACATGATTTAGCTCAGAAAGGATTTTCTCTTTCAGCCACTGCCTACTAAATGTAGGTGAATGATTGTCCAAGGATTTACGGTCAAACATGTTTATATATGTTATTTCTATGTCAGCCATAGACAGATAAGCCCCATTTCGGGTGTGTGTATCAACAATATGGATAATTTCAATCAGACATGCCATTTGACGGGAGAGATCATTCTCAGCATTTCTTGTAGTATCTGAATCTCGTAAAATGTGGAAAACATGCTTCCTCCAGCATGGCTTGTGATACCGGACATCAATTGCATGTGCATCACACGGGGAAAGCGAGGTATTTAATCTAGTAAGTAATGCTGTATCTTGTGCTATTTGCAATGCATCTCTTAGGGCTTTACCAGCATCATGAGTTCGTAATTTGAACAACTGCTGATTATGATCGTCTGTCTGGCAGAAGAAACACAGTTCCTTACACAGTGGAATTGTCGAGGAACATGTAGATACTGAAGTTGATGTCGATGCCTCATCAATAGCACTTTTCCTCTTTATCCCATGTTTCTTAGTAATGTAAGACCCACTAAACAGTGCATCCTCTATGCGATTTCGTGCACGGCGTATTTCTTCTTTGTTAGTGGGAGTAGAGTAACAACTGCGATGCCAACCCGCTTTATGTGAAGATAGGTCACCATATGTGCAAAGTCTAAGTCTTCTAAGTCTTTTCTGAATTTCAATGTATGAACCATCTTTCAATGTTGCTCTCTCTTCGACTGCTTGCAACAAATTGGTAAATGAGTCTATTCTTGGATGCTGCACCATTGGTCCTTTAACAGTAGCATCTGTCTGGCATAAAATGCATAGCATCCCGTTTGTTAACTCCTGTGTTGCATCAAGCTGTACATCGCTCATGATTTACTCAAATTTGATGACAAAATATATTTGATCAATGCTTATTGCAAGATTACAAACGATGATCCTGAAGATTATTGCTGTCTGATTATGCTTATTGCAAATCTATGAGCAGACGATCATTTGAACAACTTTTCTGCAAAAATTTGCTTTCAGTTTACTTTTACTGGTGAATTTGAAAATTACCCTGGGCCATCCACTATTGTAAAATTGTGACACGCCGCTCACCATATACATACTCTGTCATAATAGGTGTATTAATACCGTAATTTCTCGACTAAAGGCCGCCCTCGAATATAGGACGCTGTCCCAAATTTGACCAAAATCCGCCCAAAAAACTCTTGTATTCAAGTATAAGACGCTGTTAAATTTAGAAAAAACGTACCTTTAAAAAATCGAAAATTGGTATCAAAAATAACCATCACTCCGCGTCATGTTTAATGCATGACTAAAAATTATCATGATGTTAGAGAAATTATTAAATAGGACTGCCTAAATATTGTGTATCTTCAATAAAGATTGTTTATTACATCAAAATCAATCTAATTTTGGCATAAAATGTCTCCATGAAAACATCGAAATCGCGTGATATAAACAGATTGTAATGGCTCTTTTGCATTTGGAGGCGCTGTGTGATCTTATGCGCTAACGGGAGTTGGTTATCTGGCTCTTTTGTGATTGGAGGCGCTGTGTAATCTTATGCGCTAACGGGAGTTGGTTATCAAACAGGTACGGGAACATACAGTTCCTATCGCGCAATGATGATATATAGCAATTTCCAAGTTCCGAGTCCAGAATATTTATATCCGAGTACTCGCTCTAATTAGAATAAAGATCTTTTGCGATTGGAGGCGAATCACGTGATTTATACACGTATCTTTTCTCGACGCCATTTTATGTCAAATTCTGGATTAATTTTGATGTAATAAGTGATATGTATTAAAGAATAAGCAATATTTAGGCGCCCCAATTTAATAATTTCACTTCCGCTTGGTGTTTTTGGAGTATCCATTAAACATAGTCGTCAGGCGGCGCAAATTGGCTAGGGTAACATTTAGTTCAATTTCCGTGGTATAATCTGTGACTTTTTAAGAAAAGTTTCGACCCAAAATGTGCGGAAGGAATGTTCTCGATTATAGTACGCACCCCCCCCCCTTTCTAGTACATGTGCTTTGACCAAAAAACTGCGTCCTTTAGTCGAATTTTAACGGTAAACATGATGACAATGTGATTACGTAGATAACAGGCCATTGGGCTATATCGTCATTCTATCCCATCTATAGGATTATTATGGGCTACTGTTACCGTTAAATATTGTAACAAATATTGATTTAGAAAAAAGGTGCAACATTTGCAGATGTTGTGTGAGAATTGCTTATTATTTTGGGAATTATCAACCAAAACATTATTTCCGGCACTTGAAGTTTATTATAAATGTTACCAATGCATTCGTTGACCCAGAAAACCTAGATATAGACATCAAAATTGTGAATTTAGGGTACATGGTTGCAGATATATTGGATTTCGAAGGATTTAGATGGCGGCCATGAAGGCATTTATGCAAATGCAAACATTGGTTTTTGAAATTGGCATATAAAATGCTTTCCAAAAATATATAGTGTTACAAATTCCCAAAAATTCTGAACGAAAATACATAGTGAACCCTATTATATCAGTATTCAGTATATCGAGATATTGACGATAATATCTAAAAATCGCCCAATCCTGCCCACAAATATAGCTAATAAGTTCTGGTTTGAAAAACTCATGTTGAAACCCAACGCTACTGGATATAGATTTGTAATCATTCATTTCTATTGCAAGCTGCAAACGATCGTGTTTAAACGGGTACCAAATATGCTATTGCTCAATTACCCGACTCCAAGGTTTATCAAAACCGTGGAGTCGGTAAAATGTATAAGTTCTACATGAAAAGATATCGCATTTCTGCATCGTATTTGATATATTGTGTAATTATAGGCGTGCTGTTGACCTAAATTTATGCACTGTTGGGAAGATGCATGTATCCAATCAATCAATCAATCAATCACATTCTATTTCTGTAAGTAGGCTGCTACTAGCCTGTTATGACAGATTTTAAAAACAATTAAATTTCCTTATATGTCAGCATGATAGTAATCTGTGTTTTGTCGACAGCATAATAGTCGTAATATACTGGTTGGGTAGCCCACAGTTTATCCAGTCTCCCCTCAAATGATGCTATTGTTGGTGCTTCTATTACATGGGATGGGAGGCTATTCAATATGTTCACCACTCTATACTTAAAGGAGTATTTTAGGATGTTTAAACGGGGCCGAGGTTTATACAATTTTAAACTATGCCCTCTGGTTATAGATTCTTGTCTTAGTTCAAAGAAATCGCATACATCTGGGTCATACTTTTTTGTTATTATTTTCTAGGCTTCTATAATGTCGCCTCTTAATATACGATATGCAAGTGTTGGTATGTTAAGTTTTCTAAGCCTCATTTCATAATTTAGGTGTGACAATCCTGGAACAGTTTTGGATGCTCTGCGCTGGACATTTTCTAACAAATCCATATGCTTTTTAATATAATGACTCCAAACCTGGTTAGTGAATTCTAGATGTGGGATTGAGATTATATATGTTCAGTTTATGAGCAAGTCTCTGGTGGGGTACCTTATCGAATGCTTTTAGAAAATCGAAGTAAGCCACATCTATGCTTTCACCATTGTCAAGTATATGTAGCCACTTGTCTATGACCTTCAATGTTCAATGTAGTGGATCTACCTGGGATAATACCAAATTGGCAGTTGCTAAAACAGGTTATTAGTTTTCATATGTAGCATTATTGAATCTTTAATCAATGTTTCTAATAATTTGCAAACAATATTTGTCAAACTTACAGGCCAATAGTTGCACGCATCTTTCCTATCTCCCTTTTTAAATATAGGAGTATTATTTGCTTGTTTCCAAGGTACGGGTATCTTGCTGGTATTTAATGATATTTCAAACAGAGATTTTAATGGCAGTGCTAAGGTATTACTTAGTTCCTTTAATACACGAGGATGGATGCCATCTGGCCCTGGAGGTTTTGATATGCTTAATTTCTGCAATTTATTTTGGATAATGTCAGTGTTCACTAGTAAAAACAGATGAAAAGAAGTTTGCTAGGACGTCTGCCTTTGCACTATCTGAAGCTGTGAGATTGTTCTTGTTCTCATCAATGTGGAGTTCAGGGATTGACTGCTTAATTTTTGTTTTAGTCTGAACATAGGCCCAGAAATTCTTTGGATTAGTTTTAATTTTGTCTGCAATTTTCTGCTTTTTTTGGTTTCTCAGTCTATTATATTCAAGTTTTATGGTGTCATCCCCTGATAATCTATATTTAGCCCAGAGTCTTCGCTTTCGTCTTATTTTAGCAAGAACTTTCTGATTGAAAGGAAGCATATGTTTCCGGACCCTTTTACTTTGTTGTTTAATCTTAGTTTTTGGTATACAATCTTGGATAGCAGTACACAATTTACTAGTAATAGTCTCCCACTGCATATTTACATCCATATTTTTCAATGTTTCACTCCAATCAATACCAAGCATATGTTTCATTTGTTCAAAATCAGCCTTTTCATACAAGTATCTTGACTTAGGTTGTATACAATTTGTCATTTCTACATGTATATAAAGTGATTATTGAATGGTCACTTTTCCCAAGCGGTGCCCCTTGTTCAAGTTGATCTATCATACCCTCTTCATTACTGAACAGTAGATCTAGACAGGATGATTTATTTGTTCCTCTGCATCTAGTTGGTTCCTGGATATGCTGGTGTAAAAAACAGTCTCTAATGGTCTCGATAAATTCATATTCTGTATCACCTGGGCCACCAACAGTTGAATTGTCCATCCAATTTATATCAGGCAAATTAAAATCACCCATCATTATAAAATGTGAATACTGTAAATTAGTTAAATTTTCTAAAAGTAATCTTAGGTTTTCATTATTTTCTCTTGTTGACTGAGGACTCCGGTAAATAAATGTGATAAGTAAATTATTATCATCACTTAGATTAATTTTTATAGAGATAAATTCTGAATACTCAAGATTAGTGTTTATAGGTGTATATACTAATGTTGATTTAACATAAACAATCATTCCTCTTCCAATGCTGTCTTGAGTAACGTTCAGGGGCATTAAATCATAACCATATATGTTATATTCTGCTATGTTTCTATCATGTCGATAATTCTTAGGTTTAATTTCTGAAAGTGCTATTATACTAGGCTTAACATCCATGATGTCTAAACGTATCTTAAGTTCATTAAGCTTATCTGAATTTAATGTATCTACATTAGTAAATAAAACTTTAAATCTGTTGTCTTTTAGTGTGGAAAAATTCTCTTTTGTCAGTACTTGCTTGTTCAAGGTACAACACTTTTGTATAGTCTTTTGTCTATTAGTTCCGGATGCCATTGTTGTTAAATCCACTCTATGTTTATGTTGAGTTCTGATTCGCGCATCTGTTTTGCTTGTAGTTACCTTAGATGAATCATTTTGATTATGCATAGTCATGGATCTTGTGTTTGCATATGTACAATCGTCTAATAATTGTATGTATGTGTTGAATGTACGCACTGGCTTTATTTTGTTACATATAACATAATGTCTAGTTGAATATTTTGAAACATTATTAACATAATTTTCTATCTACATAATTTACATTTTCCTCTAATAACGGACATATGCTGGTGTTCTGGTGAATGTGTTTGTTTGGTTGTAATTGTGAGTCATGTGGTGCATATTCACATTCCAATCTTGTGGTCTCCTCCCAGACAACCTCCCGTTGTGAAAATGTGAAACAGCATAGTTTTGTCCATAGCTTGGTGGAACAACATGACTGAGTGTGCTTGAGAGATAGTTAGTGATGTTCTCTGATAAGATTCTGGTACCATTTCCATTAGGATGTATATGGTCCTAGAATAATGTATTTCCCCATTTAAGTCTGAGAAAAGCTGGGAATTGTCAATGAAGTGTACTGTTAATGTTTCTGACAGGTGGAATAGCATATTGTTGAACTGTAGTGTCATGTGGTGATCTGCGCTGTTTAGGGGACGTGGTAAGAGAGATGAGACAAATATCTGTATGTTTGGTGAGATGGATCTTATTTGTTGTATTAACTCTGTATATCTTCAATCATACTATGTGTTTCACTTTTAGATATATCATTACTGCCTATGTGTATAACAATGGCATCATGGCTGGATGGTCCAACATACCTGTGGATTTCATTGTGCACATCATTTATCCTGGCACCTCGCAAAGTTCATATGCGCACATCAGATTGGGTTGTTGACATACGTTGACCACTTAATTTACGAAGAGTTGAGCTACCTATGATCAGTATTCTTTTTCTCAACTCTGTAGAATATCGATCTACTCCGGAATGAAGGAAATTTCAATTTCCCTTTCTCCGAGATCTAACAATACTCACCATTCTATTACTTCTGATATACAGCTGGCCCTGACAGCTGGCTCTATCTAGGACTATACTTAGAAAGCTTTACCGACTCCTTGGAACCGGGTACTCGGTTCCCAACTGCCGAGTACCATCTACCATGAAGCTCATATTGTTTGCATAGCCACCAAACAAGAGAAACTCATGGCTTGCCTCCATGGGGCTGGGAGGCTGGGTCCGTAATAGAATGGTGAGTATTGTTAGATCTCGGAGAAAGGGAAATAGAAATTTCCTTCATTCTCCTTCGATCAATACTCACCATTCCATTACTTCTGATATACACCAGATTTGGTCAGTAACCTGGTGGGAAGGGGCAAGCCATAACTGCTACTTTTGCCCCTTGGAGAAAGAGCTAGACTTAAACTTGACTAATGGAGACCTAAAAGGGCCATCAAGTTAACGGAACCGAATCACATTCGCATCACTGCCCTCCCCCCTTTTTTCTCCTAAGAAAAGGGGGAGAACTCACGAACATGCATCTCGCCTGAAAACACAAATATGCCAAGAGGGTTAACTGCTCTTTGCCTATATTAGCCTGGGAATGAGCATGTATATAAGATGAATGATCATGATATATAGACATAATACAAAACACTCTCAATCCTGAATTACCTCATATTTGGATTTCAGACCTGGAGCCTCCAACCATTCACTTGTCCGGCCATCAGTGACACAATCTGGTTGATATCCTCTCGCTCGACCATGTCTGCTTCTTAATTCTTTCTTACAAATGCCAAAAAAGGAAGAAGAGCAGTGTGGTCATATAGCTATCGTCTCAAAACAGCTAAAGCGAGTGGATTGGCGAAGTCTGACACATCCCTCATATAGTAATCCGTGAAAGAGGACTCACAGTGCCATTGTGCAACAGCCATGATGTCTTTAAACGGAACACCACTGTAAAAAGGGCGGAAGAGGCGGCTATTCCTCTAACATCGTGCCCTTGCGCATTGCACCTGGTGCCCAGTCGTAATCTGACGGGTAGTCTGAATGCAATCGACTACCCAACGAGAGATAGAATCCACTGATGCGGCGCCATATGGCTCCTTATGGCAGATCCACAGATGTCTATCATTCGACCGTAACGAGTCTGTCCGTTTTGTACTTAGTCAAAGCACGGACTGGGCACCAGACACTGGCATCACGATCAAACCTACTTAGTTTCGGTATAACGATCGGTTTGCCGGGATATCTCAAAGATTGAATCTTTGACATAAACTCTGCTCTTGGCAGTAGACGCAGACCCTCTCCTGAGACAATAAATCGGTCCCTCTCTGCTGAAAGTGCATGGATCACACTGCGCCTTCTAGCTGAGGAAGCTGCCAATAGAAAGACTGCCTTTAGAGTCAAATGCATTAGACCAGCCGAACGCAACGGTTCGAAAGGGTGCTTGGCCAGTACATTAAGCACTAAAGATAGACTCCAGGCTGGAATGACTACCGGTTGTCTCGGTCGGCGATTGCTCATTCCCTTCACCATCACATTTAACTGGGCCACCTCTGGACTATCCCTGTTGGCTAGACTCATTCCCTTCACCATCACATTTAACTGGGCCACCTCTGGACTATCTCTGTTGGCTAGACAAGGGATAACTGATGCCAAAGCTGACTTGTATCCAGCAATTGTGACGGGAGCTAGTCCTGAAAAGAACAGCTCACAGAGAAAGTCTGCTATTTGCTGAATAGTGGAATGAAAGGTATCAATACCCTTTTCTTCACACCAGTCTGCAAATCCGTTAAACATGTTATATCACTTGAAGGTTGACCTCCCTCTCGCAGCTGCGATGAAATCTGCAGCATGTCGAGACAAGCCCTCCGACGTAGAACGTTGTTTGACAACAACCACGCAGTCAATAACATTTCGGGACGCTCGTGTAGGAAGCGTCCCTTGGGCTGGGAGATTATGTTCGGAATCTCGGGTAACTAAACTGGATTTTCCACCTGCAGACCCCGAAGATCCGTGAACCACGCCCTGCTGGGCCAAATGGCGCTATAGCAGGACCAGGCACGGTTCCTCCCTGATCTTCACCAATATCTTCGGTAGAAGAATGGTGGGTGGGTACGCGTAAGCGTGCATCCCTCTCCAGCTTAACGCCAGAGCATCTGTATCGACGGCATTAGGATCTGGAATCGGCGAGACATAAGTCATGATTTGAGCATTTTCCCTTGTGGCGAACAAGTCCACGTTGGGTTTGCCCCAATGCTGGAAGATCCTGTGAAGAACTGGAGGGCTGAGAGACCATTCTGTTGGCAGAATTCTCTGTCTGCGAGACAAAGCATCCGCCAGAATGTTCAATCGCAAAGGAATATGAGCTGCTTTCAAAACAACCGAGTAATTCCTGCACCATTGAATCAAGTGCCACACTTAGATACAGGTGACTTGGTCTCCATTGGCGATTTCTGTATGATACTACTGTCGAGTTGTCTGACCGTATCAATATCGCCGTGCCCCTGACTTTTGGAAAAAAAAACCCCAACCTTTTCCAATGCCAGTTCCACTGCCATCATATCCAACAGATTGATATGCAGCTGGCTCTCTTGGAAAGTCCATGTGCCCGAGACCTGGTGTTCTCCCAGGTAGGCCCCCATCCCTCCAGCGATGCATCCGTGTATACGGACAGCTGGGGGTGGGGTAGGTGCAGCGAAAACTCCTACTAGGAGATTCTGACAATTTTTCCCACCATACAAGATGCGACATTATTGGCTCCAAAACTGGCACCAGTTTTGAACGGGGTTCTATTCTCTGTTTCCACAGGGACATCAGATACAACTGGATAGGTCTTCGCATCTGAGCAGTGTACGGGTTTACCTGCTCCATGGAGACCATCATGCCCAGCATCTGAAGAAACTGCCTCGCCTGAATGTGGTTTCCCAATCGAAACTCTTGAGGATGGCTAACAGAGACACCACTCTGGGCTCTGACGGGTAAAAAACCCTGCCCTCCTCGAGATCGAATCGCATCCTTAAATAAACGAAATGTTGAGTGGTGTGTCAACTCAGATTTCTCCTTGTTGACTATCCAGCCTAGATCTGAAAGCAACTTCAGAGTCAGAGCAGTATCCACCTCTAACCTGGCTGATGATCAGCCAATCGTCTATGTAGGTGTGAAGCACAAGGACCCCTCTGGTGAAAACCCCTTGGAGCTGTCGACAGGCCGAATGGGAGGATTTAAACTCCCATACTTGATTCTGAAACGCAACTCTCAGAAACCTGTGACAACTCCTGTTCATAGGAATGTGGAAACATGCATCTCTCAGATCGATCGATACACACCACACACCCTTCCTCAATCCTGCCATTACCGACCTCGGAGTTTCCATCTGAAACCGAGGCGTATGGATAAACCAATTCAATGGCCTGAGACTGAGTACGGGTCTCCATCCCCCTGTGCTCTTAGGGACAAGGAACATGTTTGCATAGAAGCCTGGAGTGCTCCGGTTTGCTGGTTTATTGCTCCCCTCAGAAGCAAACCTGACACTTCGTTTTGAATAGCTTCTAACTTGTCTGGTTCTGTTGAACAGGTGTCCAGACAGGTGCCAAAGACAGATTCTGTGGTGGAAAGTCCCACCACTCTGGTATGTACCCCTGGGATAACCATCCCAGGACCAGACTGTCTGACGGCACACCTCGCCAAACCTCGACGAAAACGCATGAGCCTTCCACCTACTATAGACACCTAATGGGGGTGTCTGGCTCGCGTATCCGCTCCCCCCCCCCCTCTCTTGACGAGAGAGAGAACCATACTGGTCTTGGCTTGGCCGGTCTAACTGGCACCGTTGTTCCTGTCGCACAGGTGCGGTCCAGGCAGATGCGAAGGGAGCCCTCGTACCCTCGGGTACGATCCGCTCCCTTCTGTCCGCCCTTTGAGGACTTACCCATCCCCCTCCCCTTCCCGCCTCTCGGGCGATCAGGAGCAAACTTGGGGAGGGTAGAGGCCCCCACAACCTTCTTGGCTTTCTTTGCCGGGGCGGCTGAGAAAACCCAGCAGAAAACAGAAGCAGCACTATGCTTTTGCCTTTTCCCTGTTTCTTGAAGGTTGCCCGGTCAGCGGCCTGACTACAATCAGATTAACCGCCAACCGATTCTGCGCAATGCTGGCCGTGTCCTCCAAGATGGCCAGCGCCCGGCCACCAAAGATGCTAAGGCCTGTCAGGGGCGTCCCAAGAAGACGCTCCCTGACAGCAGTAGCTGGACGCATATGGTTAAGAACCATCTGCCTCCTGGACATAGTCACATGCGCCTGCATCCTTGCCAATGCGTCCATAGACAGCACCAGGCCGTCATTAACGCACGAAAGCGCCACAGGTGGCACAGGGTGGCTTGCCCCCGCTTCAGCCCACACACACTGAAGAAGATGATAAGAGTGGTTGACAGCACTCAGTGCTGTCCTCACACCCCCATCACATAGGGACAGGACTTCATTATGGTGTACCTGAGCTTTGTCCACCAGTGCCGGGGCGGGGCCACCCGCTCCAGCACTCTGGACCTCCAGTACCCAGCGGTCATCCTCGGTGACCGACGGGACAACACCATACCTGTCGTATTCCCCTGTGGAATACAACCCCTCGCCCGCACCTCCATGGAGACCGCAAGAAGCTGGCCCTTGTTCATGCGTTGTTTGCTATAAATAGCATCAAGCAACACCATAAACCATGGATCCAGTCCAACAGACTTGGGCTGCAGGCAAGATCCCCGTCCTAATCGATGCAACCGATGGACGGGGTACATCCTCCTCGGCCGTGGTCGAAACCACAGATGGGTCCACCCTGGCTAGCCAAGCCAGAGCCCCAGACCAATCCGTCTCCGAGGAGGATACTCCCGTGAACACGTCACCCGTTGACATGTTCACGGCCCTACCAGCAACGGCCTCCCGGCTAGGAGCCATTGCTGATATGCCAGGAACTCTGGTACCGTACGGTTCCGCCGCCACCCCATGGAACACACCAGTCCATGGAGTAGGCCTGCACGGACCCGTAGCGGTTGAGGAAACGTGGCCAAACACGGGCGCCAACGGCACCCCATGTCTGACCGCCAGACCAGGCGAGATAGGTGAGTACCATGCCTGGCCGGCCACACCCGTCACTGTGTTGGTTGGCGGCAAACCAACCAACACGGGACTGGTGCCCGGTACCGGAGTGGCCTCAACCACGGGCAGAGCCGCTGCCCTGGCTTGCGCCAGGCCAGACAGATGGAGGGCGGTTCCGTCAGGGCGGAATCGACCTCCATGCTCTCCACCCGCGGCATCACAGGCCGCAGCAACCTCTCCTCCTCAGCTTCAGACCCCGAAGAGTCATCACTAGACAAGGAAAAACCGTGGACTGGCGGACGGCTCCCATGCCCGACGGACCGGCCACCGCTACTGGATCACCCGGAGGTGGCCGCAGAGAGACAGAACCCATCAGGCCGGAGCCCGACGGGACTGCCAGGGGGCCGTACAAGACGGCTCCCTCGGTGGCCAGTCCAGAACCATGTCCAAGGACAGGGTCCGAATCAAACATGGGGAGAGACTGCACTACAACTTTTGGCAGCAGGGACGACACCAGCGTGGGCAGAACACTATGCAAGAAACCTTGCCTAGCCAGAACAAACCACGCCGGCAGTGCCATCTCCGCCACCCCCGGTTGCCGACATGGAATGCCCCCACGGGCGCTCCACGATTTACTTTCGGACCGCCTGACCCCGCATCAGACCCTGCCAAGTCCTTCTGGCAAGGAACTTAAGCATCATATCGACCGACCACACAGCGCAAACGTTACACCTACTGTCAAGACTACACTAGTACAGTGGAAACAGACATGGTCCTTGCATAGAACCCGTACGATATGTGGCACTCGACACATGATGGCGGGGCTGGCCTGGCCTATAAAAAGCCAAACCTACAATAAGCCAGCGGAATGAAACAAAAATGGAAGGCAGACAATTAATTTTCAAATATTTTGACCATAAATTAACTGTCACCCTCCCGCACCCCACCCCGCAACGTTACAGCAAAGATCGCATTGATTATGACGACAAGAACGAAGCGGGCAATAATACACCCATACACTGATCCTCAAGGATGTATAACGGAACCAGGAATCATATCGCATAGCATTCGGGGTATATTTACTAATAAATATAAATTATACTCCTAACGAAGGCCAAAACGATATGTGAAGAAACAACAAAATGTAAACAAACTGCTGTAGCACACGGTAAAACCGCAGACCACACATCTAAATCAAGAATTTTGAAACCACTGATCATTGCAAACAGATCGTGATAACACGCAAAACTTGAAAATTCCAAAGTTTTTCTGGTGCCAATTAAAGTACGCAGCACTCAGAATCAGATGCGCGAATTAATGAAACATTTTCTTCACATAAACATCCGAGAAACACGGGTGTGACGTCACCCGCTCGGATCTTACGGAGAACGACGTCAGCCGATAATCGTGTTAAAACACCGATAAGCCAAAACCTAATTTCATATCTGCCGATCGCCTGTTGGGGATTTAAAGGAAGGCGATCATCGGGCATATTTCGTTGTTAACACACGTCCCAGATTCTTTGGGGTTAGAAATTGGAACATGCGACACAGACAAAATTTTAGAGACCTAAGTCTTTTAACTATGGAATAACATGGAAATATATGACCTGGTTATCATCGGAAGCATCCATATTAATCCAAATATCCTTTTGAGAACGCACAAGCTATCACAATTAATCACAGTAAAAAGACTTAGGATTAAACAATCTTAAGACTTTCCAACTGGAAAAAGCATGTATTCTCTTGTCGCTATGCAAACAAGAATGAGCTTCATGGTAGACGGGTACACGGCAGTTGGGAGCCGAGTACCCGGTTCCAAGGAGTCGGTAAAGCTTTCTAAGTCTATAGTCCTAGAGCCAGCTGTCAGGGCCAGCTGTATATCAGAAGTAATAGAATGGTGAGTATTGATCGAAGGAGAACTGTATAGCCAAAATGACTGGTACCTGTTTGATCTCTGAATGTTTGGCGAGGGTTATTTCCCGTATCCATGGGAATTCTAGAAGGATACATTGGCTGCCTGAAGGGATAATGTAGTTGTTCAACGTTGGCAGTGTAAGGTGTGTTTCTTCCATGATATGATTACCTGTTCTGTGTGTTGTGGAAGTCTCTATATTGATTATGTACAGGATTTCTATATGAATGATCTGTTGGCCTTGGCAGATAATGTTTGTTCAGAGTTGGTACTGTAATGTATGTTCTTTTCAGGGTTTGATAACACGCCTTGTCTTTGTAGCACAGGGATAGGCCTTGTGTCCGTTTCTTGTTGATGTTTGTTAACAGTGCTGCTTTGTGACTAGGATGATACTAATTTATGTACCTGGGCATTTGTATTACACACTGCTTCAGCATAGAATTTTGGCTTGGATGTGCCAGAGAACCTATTTGTCTGCAAATCTGCTATTTGTGATTTGACTGAGGTAAAGTCTTGTTGTAAGGATTTGATCTGCCTAGCAAGCTCACTCAAAAGATTTCCATCTGCATTGTTATCCATATTATTTATGGAATCACTTATGGAATCAGCCTCAGTGCATGTGACAGGTTGCTTACTAACGGAAAGGCTACTAGTGTTGGTGTTCTTCTCATGAGCCAGTGTGGCTGTTTTGTCTATAGGTGTGTCAATAACGTTACAATTGTTAGTGATGATTACATTATCTTGTCCTTTCCTCCATTCTAAGTACTCTGCAATGGATTCTGAAATGGGTGTGCAACTGGCACATGTGTACTTGCATCGAATTCCTGCCAGGGCAGAAAGCATGTATGTTGGTAGTTGCGTGCATCCAAAGTGTAGCCAATTTACACATGATCATATATTTGTTATTAGGCTTAAGACATGTACACAGGATGCGTCGCCCAGTTTGACAATCTTGCTCTGCACTATCTGTGGCATGCTTGAGAGGGCTGATTGGTATGGTATCATTTGCATTTGAATCTTTGCTAGATGGTGTGGACTGTATGCATGTACCCGTGGGCGAAATGGTGATGGAGAGATTTGACATTTTTGGAAGTGCCTTTTCATCTGTCAGAGGTGTTGGAGTTGAAAGCGTATTAGATGTAGAACTGCTACATGAAGTGATTGGTGAAGCTGTATGGATTATAGATGATGCTACAGTATCGTCTTTCTGATTTTTACAAATAGGCACACTAGGCCTATACTCGGGAAAACGCTTATAGAACCATTCATCGCATAAGAAATAATCACAGTGTCGGTTCTTTACAGACTTATGCCTAAAACCACAGTCGTTACAGTTCATTGTAGAATTATTGCCTCCTCCGACGTTATCACGTTATATTATTATCTTACTGCACTAAAGTCTGTAGCATTAATATGTTCTGTAACCTCTATCTGAGTGTATCCTAACGTGCAATGGATGTCACACAAAAAAATAAACAAAGAAATCCTGCTTGTTAGTAGAATGATTTGAGCATTATTTTCTCTGCCCCGCAGCCACTCTGGGAAAGAATATACATGGGGACTGTCGTAGGATTGAAAGACAAGCTAGAAAGAAGCGTGACAGTGACACATATGCAGTGAGCTTTGTTTCTTTTATATTTCTTATTTATTTTATTTTTTATTTTTTTTTAATATAATTTTTAAGTTGTGTGTTCAGCTTTAAGTATATGTCAACACATTAACTATAACCAATTATTGGCATATTAAACTATTTTATGCACCTTTTTATTCTATTACGTTTATAATACAATTGACGATTGATTACAGCCCTCAAAATTTCAAATATTTGCGAGACCCATTGGAAAACCGTGGACTGGCGGACGGCTACCATAACCAATTGTTCGGTTGCACAAAATCAGTTTGCGTAACCAATTGGTTGCGCAAATTGGTTACGCCATTTTTTATCCAAACCTGCTTTATCTGAACATATTTTATCTGTATATTAAGTTAATAATGAATCTAAAGTGCATGTTGCTGAATTATCATTAGCATATTGATTACAGCATGGACTTATACACCAATTACCTAATTTACAGATAAAATATGTTTAGTTACTCAACTATCGCCCTCATAATCAAGTACATCACATATAGGCTGATGTCACCAGTCACTATTATAATTTACAGACAATACTAACTCTTATAGTAGTCTGTTAGTAAGTATTAATTGTATGTCTTTGCAATTTAATAAACATTCTGCTGATTGTTTTGAGGGCAAGTTTGTTTCAAAGTATTCACCAAGTTAGCTGTATAGTTACCATGAAATTCAGATTCTGGGGCAAACCTTGGAGCATAGCTTAGCTAGAGATGGGTGGGGAATAACTAAAAGTGGATTCATCCATTGTGATATAAGTACTGTAATATTTCTCAAGTAAATTTGTCAAAAAGCAGATTGAGTTTTTGTTTTATGTCGATTCATTCGTTCCATTTCTAGACCAAGAAGAATATTTTGGAAAATTTACCCCTGAAATTACAAGCTCGATAACTGAGCCAGTCATTCAGTGTACAGTTAAGTCTCCAAAAACAATACTACTTTAGTCTGCAAATGTACATTTTCTCTGCCAAAATATCAGTATTTGTATGACGACACTCATTGGTAACATCTTTCCAGCTTGCAACAATTTCAGGGTTCATACACCTTGGGCACAATAAAATTCCATACTTTTTCCAAACATATATTTCTAAATTCTAAACCCACTATAATAATTAGTGACTAATGACCCAATATTTATAAATATCTTAACACCCTCCTCCCACCCCACCCACAAACCCCACTACAAAAACAAAGAATTGAATATCTTACATTGTTGTGGCTTATCTAGTTGAGCAACCCTCTCCAGCCCACCCACCACCACCTTGAAAGCAATGGCTTCCAGTCATATTATTTTCAAAATATTTAAAAGAATATGCTTTAATTTGTAAAGAATTCCACCTGTATCAAAGACTACCGTCTTAATTTCCCCCAAAACAACAGGGGTTGAAATGTTTATAAAATTGTACCTGTGACGGGTAGATTTTTTTGTAACTGTTACCAAATATTTGTGCTTGTACAAGCAGCGTACATTTCTAATATAAAACAATAACCCGCAAGTCCGCCACAATAAAACGCGTAACCAGCTCTAAGGCAGTTAGTAGATAGCTTGACACTTCTTAACTTGTATGCTTTAAAGTGACAATTTAGTGCAAATGCGATTTACTTGAAAATAAGAGTTACTACGCACCGGTTTTCCTGACATATAGTCCTGTTTTCTCGGTCGCTCCAAAGCAATGAACCACTTAAATATCGGGTGGTATTACTGTCAGAACCTTCCAATAATAATATATTGGGTCATATAACCCGTCAAAGTGGGCGCTAACATATTGCTTTACTGCGTTTAAAAGCGGCACAGTGACTAGATTTTTCGTTCGCCATTAGCCATCAATATTAATCGCGAGAGTCGCACAGAGATTGGTTGAAATAAATCATGTGATTAATTCGTTATGAATGACAACGACGCACGTGATCAAAATTTTACTACGATAGTAATTTTCATTCATGCCTATTGAAATCGGATATCCTGCGAGCCAATCAGAAACTACGAGTGCGCATTATCGATTGTTATTAACTACGACTGTGCAGTCACACGAGACATTTCTCATTACCGGTGTATTAGCAGACCCACCTCTAGGCTGATTCGTGACATAATTTTTATTGTTGAAATTAGTAACCGGGATCGTGGCGTTCTGTAAGAATGGAATGTTTACATTTTTGGAAGCGTTTATTAACGAGAATACAGTTGGATTCCCATATTTTTCAATTTTGGTAATATTACGAGAATCCCGTCGAATTATGAGGCCTGAATTATTGTGTGTCATGGACAAATACACACTGACACAGTAGCTAGGATCCATGAATGTAACAGTTTAATTTAACAGATAAATTCTTAAACAGCTGTCTCTACAAGCCAACTGAAACTCAAGGAGAATATACTGTGAGACTAACTCAACAATGCATGTCTTCCTATGTTATATCTGGATCCAATCGTGTATATAAAATAATACATCGGGAACATGCCAGCCGATGGTTGCACGTACTTGCATGCAACGGTTTATAATTGAACCGTCCGTTGTTGATGCATAACGTGTAGCGAGACTAGTTCCCGGCCTATGTAGTAATGCTAGCGGAAATACAACGGAAATTTATAGAATTTGACAGACAGATGTTATCGATCTTTTAGATGTTTGAAAATGCTAAATTCCGTTGTAAATAGCATGCTTCATATCAAAAAGTTGTTGAAACTTTTCTGTTTTCCACTATCAGAGATAACTACCGTTCTGGGCTTTGTCACATACGCGACCATTTTTTCGTTGACGGTAATTTTACTTCACGTAACCGACACGCGAACGAAACGATCGTTCACGCCAAATTTTGAGGGCTGGATTACTTGGCAGGAATATGCCAGGTAGAACTGACTATCTATCGTTGCTACGGTAAACAAATCACGGAAACGGGGGACAACTAGAAAAAAGCCCACCTATTTAACCCTTCGTTCGATTCAACGATTTTCACATTTTACACAAAGTAATCAAACTAATAATGCTAAATAATGTCTAAAACAAGTATGAATTATCGACTTAGTCTATATAAATTTATTTGCAATCAGATTTTGCTCCGACAAAATTTTAAACATTTATCTTCATCTTAACATAACAAGTATACAGCTTACCAGGACTTTTACGTCCTATTATCAGCTGGTGTATAAACTATAATTATTAATTATTAATGTATGGTGATTTTCGGGTGATTTGGCTTATCTAATGCTCTATAGTTGTAGTACACTGGGTGCGTTACATAGATTTTGTCTAGTCTAGCTTTGAATGTGTTTATGGTAGGTGCGTCAACGACTGTTTCCGGTAATGCATTCCACCAGTCTATGATTCTGTTGGAGAAAAAATTCAGTCTATTGTTAGTATTCGCTCTAGTTTTTCTAAGTTTGAATTTGTGGCCACGTGTTCTGTCATCTTGATTTAATGTGAATAGTTTACTGGGATTTACTGAGTAGATATTATTAAGATACTTAAAAACATTTATGAGATCTCCTCGTATTCTTCTATACATTAAGGTTGGTAAGTTGAGATTCCGAAGACGATTTTCATAGGACATGTTCCGCAAAGCTGGTACCATTTTAGTCGCTCGTTTCTGGACTTTTTCTAATTGTTCGGCAAATTTCCATGTGTGTGGGGACCAAACGGGACCAGCATACTCCAGATGAGGGCGTATTAAACTTTGGTACAGCATCTTAAATATGTCTGTAGTAATGGAATGAAACGTTCTCCATAGAAGCCCTGTCATTCTGTTGGCTTTTGATGTGATGTTATTTATATGGGTTTCAAATGTTAAGTTTGAATCGATTATTATACCCAGATCATTGATCTCGCTCTCCTCCTTTAGGGCTACTGTTATATCATTATCAAGGAGTTTGTACTTACAATTACTGGCACTTGGCTTGTGGCCAATGTGCATAACTGAGCTTTTGTTTGTGTTGAACATTAATTGCCAATTTTGGGCCCAGTTTTGAATGGCCTCTAGATCATTTTGCAGGATTTCACAATCACTCACATCAGTTATTGAGTTGAACAGTTTAGTATCGTCTGCGAAAAGATAGTCTGGATTTTATGTTTCTTGGCATGTCATTTACGTATATTACAAACAGTAGTGGGCCAAGTACACTGCCCTGTGGGACACCGCTTATGACCATGGCCCAATCTGAGGCTGCCCCATTAACCACGACTCTCTGCTTTCTTCCTATTAGAAATGACGTAATCCATTCTAGGAGTTTCCCCGAAATACCATATGCGTTTAACTTGATAAACAATCGCTCGTGTGGTACAGAGTCAAAACCCTTCTTAAAATCAAGATAAATTACATCAATCGATTTCTTATTATCCAAAGCATTTGTCCATTCGTCTATTACTTCTAGCATTTGAGTTACTGTTGATCTCCCCCGTAGGAACCCATGTTGGTATTCTGTAATTATTTCACTTTTCTTCATATACTCTATCAGCTTGTCCCTTACTATGCTTTCAAGTATTTTGGATGGAACTGAGGTTAGACTGATGGGTCTGTAATTGTTCAGATCCCTCCTTGCTCCTTTTTTATGCACAGGTATAACATTAGCACATTTCCAGTCAGAAGGTATAGTCCCTTCTGATAATGACTTGTTATAAATTATGCTAAGTGGTTCAGATAATACATCTTTTAGTTCATGTAAAATTCTTGGATGCAGGTCATCAGGACCAGCTGATTTATTTGTTTTTAAATCTGCAAGTTTTTTTCTGATGTCTTCAACAGAGACAGTAATATTGTTTATTGTTGTTGTAGTCTCTGTTGTAAATTAAACGAAATCTAGGATTTCTTTTTTCACGAGAGTTGATACTTACCTCCCTAATACTTTTTGATATTGCTAAATATCGGCTTTCACTCAATAAACACTCAGATTAAAACAGTTAGGTGCCCCTACTGGGCAGGGAGTCAGAGTGTAGTCTGGCGGATGCCAGCCCCACCACCGCGCATGCGCAGACTAGCACTTCCTCTGACTAATTTATTGGCTGACACACATGCAACTATTAAGAGCCTGAAGACCGAGCCTCTGTGGGGTTGAGAGGCCGGGTCCGTATCTAGGGAGGTAAGTATCAACTCTCTCGTGAAAAAAGAAATCCTAGATTTCGTTTATTTCACTTCAAGAGTATACTTACCTCCCTAATACTTTTTGGTATTGCCAGAATTCGACAGGGAATTCGGCGGGAGGGAGGCGAGGTCAAAAGACCAGCTCATCCCTATACGCTTTTCTGCGTTTAAGGCACTTAAACTTCTGAAACTGTGTGAAACACAGTCAGGATTTGACCAACCATCGGATAACACAACCGATGTAAGAGAGATGACCGAATGTCATATGCACTCTTCCCCCCCCCCCCCCTTCCTGGGAGGAAGACTCGAATAACCTCAATGTCCCATACGCTCTCTACGTACAAGTGCCATGTACTACAGGACAGAGACGAAAAAACTCCATTTTCGTATACTCTCAATAATGAACCACATAAACACACAAACCATCATCATGCTAATAACAACGGGTAACGTGACAATACAATCAACAATGGACAACACATGAACAAGACTGACCTTGTTGAACTTGGGTGCGGACATCATCTTCCCAGTGGTGAAGACTGATGCAGTGCCAAAAAAGTGGTTGTTTCCAATAATTAATTGTGAAATATATAAGCAATGAGGAAACCTCATCAAATAATGTACACCTAGTTATTTTTTCAAAATCGACAAGGCAAGAGGATTAGAGGTGTCACGGAGATAATGGTCTGTAAAACTTGACTCACAGTGCCACTGAGCAACCGACATAATGTCATCCACAGGGACCCCATTAAATAGGGCAGTGGATGTCACTACGCCGCGGACACTGTGAGCCTTGGCCACGTCAACCTGCTTCCTGGTGGCAGATTTATGACAAAACTGAATACATTCTACAATCCACCTGGAAATGGTGTCCTTCGACGCCCTGCCATGGGTTCAATATATGACAACCATAACGCTGACTGGTCGGTGTGCCACTCCGATGTACGTTGTTTGTACCGGAGCAGCGCCCGGACGGGACACCATGCTTTAGAATTAGGATCATATCTAGTTAAAGCTGGCAAAACAATAGGTTGACCTGGATATTTCAAAGACTGATTCTTAGCCAAGAAATTAATCCTAGGTAGCAGCTTAAGGCCTTCCCCTGTAACCACAAAACGGTCATCCTCGGCTGATAAGGCATGAATTTCACTCCTACGCCTAGCCGAGGCCGCAGCAATTCAAAATACAGTTTTAAGAGTTAATAGTTTCATAGAAATGGAACTAAGTGGTTCAAAAGGCTTATCACCTAGTACTTGAAGCACTAGCGATAAACTCCAAGACGGAATCACTGGGGGATTCCTTGGTCTTAGATTGCCCATGCCTTTAATTAATACATTTAATGTACTTACTTCATCACTTCCCCTCTTAGCCAAGCAAGGAATAACAGACATTAAAGCTGACTTATAACCAGCAATAGAGTTAGGCTTGAGGCTATAGGCATCATACAGGTGACAGAGGAAATCAGCTACTTCCTGAATAGATGAATCCATTGGATCAATACATCTTTTTGAGCACCACTCTGCAAATCTGTTGATTTTATAATTATATGCTCTGGAGGTTGACCCCCTCCTGGCTTTGGCCATAAACATGGCTGCTTGCTCAGAAAAGCCCTCCTTAATTCTAGATTCCTTGACAACATCCACGCAGTCAATCGGAACATTGACGGATTGTTGTGAAGGGCCTTACCCTGGAAGATAATGTCGTCCATCAGAGGCAGAGGAACCGGATTGCAGACCAGAAGGTCCAGCAGATCCGTATACCACGATCGGCTTGGCCAATCTGGGGCGATTAGGAGCACTTGGCACTCCTCCAGCCAGATTTTCTGAAGAACTTTTGGAATCAGGATTGCTGGAGGGAATGCGTATGCATACATTCCAGCCCAGCTGATAGCTAACGCATCTGTTGCGAAAGCGCTTGGATCTGGAATCGGAGAGACGTACGTCGTCATCTTCGCATTCCTCTTCGTTGCGAACAAATCGATGTTGGGCTTCCCCCAATGGTCGAACAGACGATCCACAACACATTGATTTAGTTGCCATTCCGTGGGTAAAACACTCATCCTTCGGCTCAATGAGTCTGCTAGCAGATTTAACCTTCCCGGAATACGAACTGCTTTCAAGGTAATCCTGTGATCCAGGCACCAACAAAGCAGTCTCCATGTCATCATACAGAGACTGGGCGACTTCGTTCCGCCCTGGCGGTTTATGTAAGTCACTACAGTTGAGTTGTCTGAACGAATAAGAACAATCTTGCCCTGAACTTTCCATAAGAAATGTTCCAGGCCCAGGACTACTGCTCTTAGTTCCAATAGATTGATATGTTCCTTTGACTGATCCAGATCCCACAGCCCTGATATTGTGGACTCTTCCAGGCAAGCTCCCCAACCCTCCATCGATGCATCTGTATACACAGTCACCTGAGGGTGGGGAGGGGTTAGCAAAACCCCCAACAGGAGATTCTCTATCTTCAACCACCATTGCAGGTGGTGAATTAGAGGCGCCAACACTGACACATTCGAGTCCAGTGAACCTGTACTCTGGGTCCATTGTGTCATGAGAAAAAGCTGGATCGGCCGCCTGCGTAAGGCGGCCTGAGGAATGACTGGTTCCAACGAAACCATCAACCCGAGCATTCTCAAGTAAACCCGTGCCAGGACATGACGACTGTCGCACACTGACTGAATTACTGAGATGAGTTTCTGAACTCTCTCCTGAGTAGGATAAACATATCCTGTCTCTAGATCGAAGAACATCCCCAGGTAAACAAACTTCTTGGATGGAGTCAGCTCTGATTTTTGAAAATTTATCATCCAGCCTAAATCCGTGAGCGTTTTCAAAACAATCTCCAGATTGGTCGATAAACTTTCCTGGGTGTGTGCTTTTAACAGCCAATCGTCTATGTACGTGTGGACTGCTATGCTTCTCCTGCGGAGGTATGCTGTGATCGCAAGAACCACACGGGTGAAAACCTGAGGAGCGGTGGAAATACCGAAGGGTAACACCTTGAATTCCCACTGTCTGCCCTGGAATGCAAATCTCAGGAAGCGACGGAAACTCCTCGCTATGGGAATGTGGAAATAAGCATCCTTCAAATCTATTGAAGCTGTCCACATTCCCTTCTCTAACCCCGCCAACACCGAGCGCACAGTCTCCATCCTGAAACTGGGCGTCTCTATGAACTTGTTCAACGGCTTGAGGTTGAGAATTGGTCTCCACCCTCCGGTGTTTTTTGTTACCAAGAACACGGTTGAATAGAAGCCCGGACACTTTTGTGCCGGCTGAATAGCTCCTTTTAGTATGAGGGAATTTATCTCCTCCTCGATACACAACCTTTGCTCTGGATCTCTCGGATTTGGAGTCCAGATTGGCACTAGAGACAGTCGCGATGGCGGGCCTGTCATCCAATCGGGATGATACCCGACTGAAAGCCATCGCAAGACTAAACGGTCCTGAGTCAACTGTTCCCACTCTTGCTTGTGGTCGGCTAGCCGGCCTCCCACCGGTCCACCTAGGGAGAGAGGTGGACATAAGGAGTGCAAGAGTGGCACTGTCTCCTTTGCCAGAAACACCGGAGTGGTTCTCACTGCGGTAACCGGCCCATCAGGCACGATTACCACGACCAGATCCTCGCGCCACGCCCAGCACCGCACCTCGGTGCGCGGGTGGCTGCCTGGCTGACTGCGCCTCCCTCACTGCAGGCCGAATCGCACGCGGCCGAGGCCGACGTTGCGATGGTGGTTGGCCTCTGACCTGGCCACCTCCACCTCGAGCCTGCAGGCGACGATACGCAGGGGGTGCGGCGCGAACGCGCTCCCGACGGAGCCCTTCAAACTGCTCGCGCAGCGCCCTCTGGTTATTGACCAGAGTAACCGTCTCCTGGAGGTGTCTACATCCCTCACCTCCAAAGAGACCAGGACCTGTACGCAGTAGCCTATTGTACAGGTCCTGGGACGGGCACAGATTGTCCAAGGCAAACGTGCGCCTTGCCTGGACACTCCTAGTCACCGCCCGAGTCATGCAGTCCAGAGCCAGGTTGATACCATCCTGGATGGCTCTCTGGACTGTGTCCGGGCTCGGCTGGCGCGATGCGGATGCCGTTACTACCCCCTGTAACAGCTGGGAGACGTGGGACAGAGCGACAATCGAAGCTCTCCCACTCTCCTCCGCATCACGCAACGCGGCATTTGCCGAACGCGTTGCGTTCGGTTGCATTCGAACACAAGACTCCCGTGTCAGAACGGGAGCCTGGCCGCGCATCCTCACCCAAAGCCGCGCGGTCATCCACGCTCGGCTTGGGTACCACACCGTACCTTTGGTAATCCAGGGGCACGATGCGGCAACGCCGGGCCACCTCGCGAGGGGCCTTCGCGAGACGCCCATTCGCCTTAATGGACGTCTCCGCCGCCTCGAACATGTCAACGACATGCTCTGCCAGCGGCAGAGATGGCATCGCGTTAGCAGTAGCCTTACCAGCTAACCACGGCCTGTGGTCACGCTGGCTAGCCGACTGCTCCATGGGCAGACCTGGCCTAACACTTACCAGCCACTGGCAAGCGTCAGACCAATCCTCTTCCGTGGCTAGCTGCGAGTGCTCTACAAGAGCTGAGCTTGACGGCGGATATGCTGATACCCCTGGCAAGCCAGGGAAAGCATGCGGGCCCGAAAGAACAGGCATGCTAATCTCACTGGCCTGACCAGGAGAAGGCGCCGTGGTAGAGCGCGGGGCAGATACCGCCCCACCACGGCCCTGGCCAGCACCACTCTCGACAAGCTGAGGTATGCGGTAACGCTGGCCATCAGCAGCGCCCAGGGCCACCTTCTGAACCGTGAACTCTACTCCTGCGTGAGTAGAGCCATGGACTATGTCGCCTGTATTCCCCGCGAGGGGTGCACAGACGTCATAATCCATGGTCACGTCCTCAGACGGCGACCCTAACAGGTAATCCTCTTCCTCCTGGCCAGAAAGATTAGACTCCGGGTCAGCAAAGAGAGCTAACCCGGACTGGCCAGGAAAGGTGCCATAGGAGGTACTGGCACCCGTGGCGTGCGGATAGCCCTGGACTGATAAGCAGCCCGCGGGTTCCAGCGACAGCCGTCCACGACCCCTCGGCGCGGCACCAAGCCTGCTGCCAGGGTCGTGGAATGCCCCCTCTAATGGGGCCACCTCTGAATCTTCGAACAACGGAAACAGCCTACGGAAAGGTGATTCAGAGGTGGGGATTACCTGCTCCGAAGCAGATGATGAGGCCAACAAAGGATTTGGTCCAGGAAGCATGCCACGAAGCAACTCTGGAACCAAATCCTTTATTGTCCTCTTCATCTCTCCCAACATCTCACTACGGAAGGCCTCCATGTCCACCGCGGATGAGGCCTTCCTCTTACCCTTCTTACTCACACCCTCTCTTTTCTGCTTCTTCTTCTCCTCCTCCACCACCTTGTCCTTCGCCTGTAAGCACAAGAATGCAGACATTAGTTCGCCCCCCCCACCCCAGTGCTTACATATCTCGCAATTAATCAAGGGACCACAGGGACTACACTGATAGCAGAGATGCGGAACAAACTTTTCCTTTAAGAAACGTCCACAGGACGAGCAACCAGGTCTCTGAAACAGGCCAAAGGACGAGGACAATGAGCAAAATAGTTAAGCTTAGAAACTCAAACCAACTCAAAGAGAGGGAGAATGATCATAAAGATCACCAATCATCTGAAACCAGCGTTGGACAAAACTAATTGTTAATAAAGAGCAAGGCTGATTATGACGTCATTAATCCCATGACAGGAAAAAAAATCGATCCATAACAAACATCCAAGTGCAAGGACGAATTGTATCCATAACCAGAACATCTACAGAATGGACATTCCGACTACACAACCATCAGATACATACTGATAACAATGGCAAATACAGTTAATTTTTTCTTAAATAATTAACATCACCTCATATCAATAATTAGATACCTGACACCTTGTATAGACAAACCATTCAACGTGATGACCTGGAGCACTCCACCAAGACTACGCCTCCTAACACTCTCCACCTTAGGGGAAGGAGTTGGATAAAGAGGGCAAAGTGAGAAGACCTTTATACTAGGCCTCCGACTCACTGAACACAAAAAATTTTGGTTAGATAACCTAACAGTATTAGTAGGAAATGGAACCATGGTGGAGAGAAACAAACCCTCTGATGCTGTGATGTCCATTACATATCCTCACAAAGACCTGTGGACATAAACACAAAGAGAGATTAGTATTATATAGCACCTAGTTGAAATAAACCAACTAAACAAGGCGCTTATCACGGTAAACGCGAGTCCCGGAAACACATTACACCGGGTAAAACTCGCTAAATTTTAATAGAAGTCACCTGATGTATAGGTCCTGGGCCGTCCTCCGGTGAAGCAACTCTCTCCGACATTCCCAACAGGCTTGAAACTTCTACTAAACAGGCTAAATCGACTTAAAAATGAGTAGAAAAGCGCAAAGCACAAAAACATGTGTTTACTCTCTGCCAATAAATTAGCAAAGAGGAAGTGCTAGTCTGCGCATGCGCGGTGGTGGGGCTGGCATCCGCCAGACTACACTCTGACTCCCTGCCCAGTAGGGGCACCTAACTGTTTTAATCTGAGTGTTTATTGAGTGAAAGCCGATATTTAGCAATATCAAAAAGTATTAGGGAGGTAAGTATACTCTTGAAGTGAAAGTTGGGATACTATCTAGGTTCTCATTAGTGAAGGTACTAGAGAAAAAGCGACTTAGTTCTTGACTTTTCTTTCGTTTGTGGTTATTAAATTGCCATCAAGATCTTCTAAGTCTCCCACATTATCTTTGGACTTGAGCTGGCTATTTACATAAGCCCAGAATGACTTTGGATTAGATTTGCTATTTTTAGCTACAGTTTCCTCATATTTTTTAACTGCCCGTTTACAGAATTGGTTCACCTGATTTCGTATACTAGCATATTTGTTGTAATCTGTTGATGCTCTTGTTTGCAGATACCTTTTCCACTTCCTTTCTTTTTTTCACACTAACTTGAGGGCCTATCTGTCTAACCAGGGTGGTCTATATCTTTTATTGTTTTTAACTTGTTTGGTTGGAATATAGTCTTTCGTGAATTTATTTACAAGATTTTTTAAATTTATCCAACATTCTTCGGGGGATTTGTTGTGGAAAAGTGCTTCCCAGTTAATACTTAGAGCTGATTGTAGTGCGGAATAGTCACCTTTGTCATAAGCCAATTTATTGGTCATATTCTGCTGTGGTTCAGCGTAGCATTTTAGTTCATAATAAATGCATATATGGTCACTTTTACCAAGGGCTGGTAGAGGTATTATGTTGTCAATCATTTCTTCCTCATTGGTGAATACTAAATCTATGACACTAGGCTCACAATTTATTCTATATCTTGTGGGAAATGAGATATGTTGGTGAAGGAAAGCATCGCCTACAGCATCCAGAAAGTAATCAGCGTGCTGTGATTGTTTTATGAAAATACCACCTGCTTTCTAGTCAATTTCTGGAAAATTAAAATCGCCAGTAATTAGTAGGTGGGAATGCTTTTTGGCAGACACATTCTTAATAAATGTATTTAATTTTGTATTGTTTTCTTCGTTTGAGTTTGGACTGCGATAAACTGCCAGGATTAGCAATGTATCTGACCCCTTTAACTTAACCTCTACTCCAACTACTTCCTCAGGTAGATTACGGAGAGTTTGCTTCTGTGGGATTTAGGGATGATGCAACTTGTACACTTATTCCACGGACGTTTTGTTTGTCTATATTGGTGAATATATCATAGCCATTGATTTGCAGCTCTTCTTTTTGAACAGTATATCTTAAATGTTTTGGGTTTGTTTCTGTGATTATAATTATAAGGGGGGATAGCTGTGATATCTTTATTTGTAGCTCCTGCCTCTTATTTAAAACTGAGTCTGCATTGGTGTAAAATACTTTAAGTTTGTTGGAATTATTCATATTACATTGAGACTTCTGGGTAGCACTAGTTGTTTTATTTGGTCCTTTGTGTAGTAGACCCTGTTTCTTGTCTATCACCTTATTTAGTATTAACTGTGATTTTGTTGGCATGTTTCCAAATGGGTGTTTGAGATATGCACATGTGTTAACACGTTTACAAGTTCCTTTATTTTGTTTGGTTGGGTTTATTGTATGGTGATAATTCTTCAGAATGCTGTTTGGTTGGGTAATTATTTGTTCATGTGGATTTGGCTGGTTGTCTGCTTTATCGATACATGTTGTATTGTTATGTGTGGATACGTCGGTTAGCAGGTGATATCGGTTCGCTAATGCAATTGGTTCGGGCTGTGTTCTGCTTGGCATATGTTTAATAAGGCTACAGTTGTTCTCCCCCCTATCCCCCTCCCTTATAAAAAATCCTGAGAGAGTGAATCTCTCATGTTTGTTCGCATTTGTAGTGAATGAGAAGTTGCAACATAATTGGTTATGTTCTCGGATAGTAGACAAAGACCATTGTGGTTGGGATGTATGTTGTCCCTGAATAGTAGTAGATTGGCTTCCCCATTGGGGTGGGTGAACAGTTCAGAGTTGTCTACATATGTTACACCATGCCATGTAGCTAGAGACCCTAGCATTTCGTTAAATTGGAAAACCAAGTTGTTCTCGTATCTATTGTTAAGTCGAGGCAGCAGTGAAGAGACCAATATTTGGATATTTGGTGCTAGTGTCTTGGCTTGTTCAATCATCGAATCGTAGTCATTGATCATTCCATTTACTCTATGCTTGGCAATATCATTGCTTCCAACATGGATTACAAGTGTGGTGTAGTGGTTAGTTGATAGGAATTGTTCAAGTTTATCCGCAATTTCACCGGTTCGTGCCCCCACCATAAGAACGGACAGTTACATTTGTTGTTTCAGATGACATGTACATTCCGCTGAGCTTTCTCAGAGTTGAACTTCCAATAATTAGAACATTTTGTGATGTTTTATTCTTTTGATAAGTATTTGCATGGCGAGCTTGACCATGATCAATGTTGTTGTTATTGGTGTGGTCAGAAAGTATGCTGTATAACTTGCCAGCAGATTGCTTCATATTGTGGTTGTTACCATTTGTTTGTCTAGAGAAGGATGGAGAGTATGGAGTTTCTACGATATTGTTGTTAGCAACGACATGGCTGTAACTTCTGGTCCCAGGCTTAATAGTGTTGCTACTTATGTGGTGGTTCATTTGTGAACAACTCTGGTTGGGTATCTGCCTAGGTCCTCTGGTTGGGTGTATTGCATTTGTTAATTGCACTTTGGTGGTTACCTGTCCCAACTGGGGTGCATCTCGCCTATTCATTGTCTGTATATTATGTGTACGACCACTCTGGGTTCTAGTGATATCCCTGGAGGTCGGAACAGAAACATGTTCAACGACTGTCTGTTTGTGCTGTTCTAGTAACTCTTTGGGTCTTGTAACTCAATATGGTTAGACATATGAGTATGGCCACTAGTTATCTCATTTTGTTTACTCATCTGCAATTCTTGCACTTGTATATTTAGAGCAGCATACTCATTTCGGATCTGTCTGATCTCTTCCAGGACATCACTAAGGATCTCACTACAAGAGTCATCTGAGGATTTTAATTGAGTATAACCACCCATGTTTGTTTCAGTGTATGCATCACACACATGTGTAGCTACATGGTTAGCCGTATTAACAGTAGGTTTTAGATGAACCTTTGATTGGGTAGACGAGTCATAGACTTCTTCTGAGGTTGCACAATCTTCCTCTGTATGTTGTGTGCTATTTGTGCCCTCATTTGTTGACTTGGGTGGGCTCTCTTTTATTACATCTACTGAGTCTTCATTTGTTATCTCTATAAGCGGTATGTTGGTCGACTCACTATTATCCGTTTGGCTTGACACTTTGTCATTCGTTGTGTTGACTAGTGATGTTTTGAGCAGAATTTTGTTTGCATTTCCCATATATTTCTTATCAAATGTTAGTTCATACTATGACAGAAACTCTAGTATGTGGCTAGAGATGGGTGTACAGAAACTACATGAGTATTTGCGCTTTGATGTTGTGAGAGCAGCTAGCATGTATGGGGGTAGATTTGAGCAGTTGTAATGTAGCCATGCTTTGCAAACCTGACACCTTATCATATATGGGTTATTTGGCTCACCGCACTGGCATGCACCTTCCTTTAAGTCATTGACAAGGTCATGCTTACTTGGGGTTTTATTGGTAGGTGTAAGCTTGGTAGGGGTCACCATTTTAGATGTGGCTAGAGCATTTGCACAGTCCTCTAGGTTAGTTGCTGTTGTAGTGTTTATAGGTGTTGCTGTGGCAGTAACTTGATTTGTAGTTTCCGCCGAAAAATATTTCCTGCGGACCTCTTCCTCCCTTGTACTATCACATTCTTTACAGAGCCAATAACCAGATGACATATATTGAGTCTGCTTTGCAGGATCTTTACAATCCTCGCACACCATGGTTCTTTACTCCACAAATCAACAGGTTAGATGTTTGCTTGACTGTAATAAGTACAAATGTTGTTTGATTGCAAATCAGTAGATTAGCTATGGTTTAAGTAATATCCCTAGTTGCAGGCTTATGTAGCTTCAATGTGCAAAGGACACCACACACACGATAGAATTACTTACAAATATATTAGTAAGAAAAAGAGTGCTAGGTTCTCTGCCTCGCAGCCACTCGGGGAAAGAATATGGCACAGGGGCAGCCGGAGGATTGAGAGAACATACACACAGAGGTTAGTTAGGATGGGCAGCCAAGAGAGGCAACACAAGTGCATAATAAATTGAATACATTATTTTGCTAAATTATAGGCCTATATTGTTATTTATTTCTATATTTATTATTAAATGTGTGTGTATGTGTATTTGCAAACGATTTTGATTTGTTGAATTAACTATATCTATTCAGGCATACTATTTTAATGATGCAATGTCGCTTGACGATCAATGCAGCAGACCTAACAACGGTAAACAATTCATAAAAGTTTAAGGTGTGTGTTCATCTTTAAGTATATGTCAACACACTATAACTATTTATAACCAATTATTGCTATAGTTTGTATGGAAATCATTATCGCATTTTTAACTGTTTCAAATAAATGTGGTTAATATTTTATCCTAAAGTCAAATGCACAGAACATGCTTTTTTATTTTTTATTTTTATAAATAATTTATATGGACAATAATCTCATATTTTAAACTATTTTATGCACATTTTGATTCTATCAAGTTTACAATACAATTGAAAATTGGTTATTTTGGCAGGA